>CM069524.1:370000-375000 GCA_035773235.1 Eospalax fontanierii | reverse complement strand
AGGGTTAGGGTTAGGGTTTGTATTTGAGTTTGGGTTAAGGTGAGGGTTAGGGTTAGGGTTTGGGTTAGGGTTAGGGTTAGGGTTTGTGTTTGGGTAAGGGTTAGGGTTAGGGTTTGGATTTGGGTTATGGTTAGAGTTAGGGTTAGGGTTTTTGTTAGGGTTAGGTGTAGGGTTAGAATTAGGTTTTGGTTTTGGGTTAGGGTTAGGGTTAGTGTTCGGGTTTGGGTTAGGGTTAGGGTTAGCGGTTATGTTTAGGGTTAGGGTTAGGGTTAGGGTTAGGGTCTGGCTTTGGGTTAGGGTTAGGGCTGGGGTTAGGATTAGGGTTAGGGTTAGGATTAGGGTTAGGGTTTGGGTTTGGGTTTGAGTTTCGGTTAGGTTTAGGGTTAGGTTTAGGTTTAGTGTTAGGGTTTGGGTTTGGATTAGGGTTAGGGTTAATGTTATGGTTAGGGTTAGATTTAGGGATAGGTTTAGGGTAAGGGTTTGGATTTGAGTTAGGGTTAGCGTTAGGGTTTGGGTTTGGGTTAGGGTTAGGGTTAGGGTTGGGGTTCGGGTTGGGGTTTGGGTTTGGGTCATGGTTAGTGTTGTTAGGGTTGGGGTTAGGGTTAGGATTAGATTTTGGTTTTGGGTTAGGGTGAGGGTTAAGATTAGGGTTTGGGTTAGGGTTAGGATTAGGGTTTGGGTTTGGGTTAGGGTTAGGGTTATGGTTAGGATTTGGGTTAGGTTTAGGTTTAGGGTTTGGGTTAGGGTGAGTGTTAAGGTTAGGGTTTGAGTTAGGGTTAGGGTTAGGGTTAGGGTTTGGGTTAGGATTAGGGTTAGGGTTTGGGTAAGGTTTAGGGTTAGGGTTAGGTTTTGGGTTTGGGTTAGGGTGAGGGTTAAGGTTAGGGTTTGGGTTAGTGTTAGGGTTAGGGTTTGGGTTTGGGTTAGGGTTAGGGTTAGGGTTATATTTATGGTTAGGGTAAGGGTTTGGGTTTGGGTTAGCGTTAGGGTTAGGGTTTGGGTTTGGAATAGGGTTAGGGTTAGGATTAGGGTGAGGGTTAGGGTTAGGGTTAGGGTTTGGGTTAGGGTTACATTCATGGTTAGGGTAAGGGTTTGGGTTTGGGTTAGGGTTAGGGTTAGGTTTAGGGTTTGGGTTAGGGTGAGGGTTAAGGTTAGGGTTTGAGTTAGGGTTAGGGTTAATGTTATGGTTAGGGTTAGGTTTAGGGATAGGGTTAGGTTTAGGGTTAGGGTTTGAGTTAGGGTTAGCGTTAGGGTTTGGGTTTGGGTTAGGGTTAGGGTTAGAGTTTGGGTTAGGGTTAGGGTTAGTGTTAGGGTTTGGGTTTGGGTCAGGGTTAGTGTTAGGGCTAGGGTTAGGGTTAGGTTTTGGGTTTGGATTAGGGTGAGGATTAAGATTAGGGTTTGGGTTAGGGTTAGGTTTTTGGTTTGGGTTAGGGTTAGGGTTAGGGTTAGGGTCAGGGTTAGGGTTAGGTTTAGGGTTTGGGTTAGGGTGAGTGTTAAGGTTAGGGTTTGAGTTAGGGTTACGGTTAGGGTTAGCGTTTGGGTTAGGGTTATGGTTAGGATTTGTTTAAGGGTTAGGCTTAGGGTTAGGTTTTGGGTTTGGGTTAGGGTGAGGGTTAAGTTTAGGTTTTGGGTTAGTGTTAGGGTTAGGGTTTGGGTTTGGGTTAGGGTTAGGGTTAGTGTTAGGGTTTGGGTTAGGGTTAGGTTTAGGGTTAGGGTAAGGGTTTGGTTTTGGGTTAGGGTTAGGGTTAGGATTTGTGTTTGGGTTAGCTTTAGGGTTAGGGTTAAGGTTAGGTTTAGGGTTTGTTTTAGCGTTAGGGTTAGGGGTTAATGTTCGGGTTAGGGTTAGGGTTAGTGGTTATTGTTAGTGTTAGGATTAGTGTTAGCGTTAGGGGTTAGGGTTAGGGTTAGCGTTATGGTTTGGGTTTGAGTTAGGGTTAGGGTTCCGTTTAGGGTTAGGGTTAGGGTTTAGGGTAGGGCTTAGGGTTAGGGTTTGCCTAAGGGCTAGGGTTAGTGTTATTATTTCGGTTTGGTTTACGGTTAGGGTTAGTGTTAGGGTTATTGTTAATGTTAGTGTTAGGGTTTGGGTTAGGGTTAGGGTTAGAGTTAGGGTTAGGGTTAGGGTTAGCGTTTAGGTTTGGGTTAGGTTTAGGGATAGGTTTAGGGTTAGGATTAGGGTTAGGTTTAGGGTTAGGATTTGGGTTAGGGTTTGGGTTTGGGTGAGGGTTAGGGTTAGGTTTTGGGTTTAGGGTAAGATTTATGGTAAGAGTTAGGGTTTGAGTTTGGGTTAGGGTTAGGGTTAGGGTTAGGGTTACGGTTTGGGTTAGGGTTAGGGTTAGGATTAGGATTTGGATTAGGCTTAGGGTTACGGTTTTGGTTAGGGATTTGGGTAAGGGTTAGGGTTAGGTTTAGGGTTGGGGTTAGATTTAGGGTTAGGGTTTGTGTTTGGGTAAGTGTTAGGGTTAGGGTTAGTATTTGAATTTGGGTTAAGGTGAGGGTTAGGGTTAGGGTTTGGGTTAGGGTTAGGCTTAGGGTTTGGATTTGGGTTAGGGTTAGGGTTAGGGTTAGGGTTTGGTTTAGGGTTAGTTTTAGGGTTAGATTTAGGGTTTGGGTTTGGGTTAGGGTTAGGGTTAGAGATAGGGTTAGCGTTAGGGTTTGGGTTAGGTGTTAGGGTTAGGCTTAGGTTTGGTTTAGCGTTTGGGTTAGGGTTTGGTTTAGAGTTAGGTTTAGGGTTAGGGTAAGCATTACAGTTTGGATTAGGGTTAGGGTTAGTGTTAGGGTTAGGGTTTGGTTTAGGTTTAGGATTAGGGTAAGGGTTTCGTTTAGGTTTAGGGTAGGGTTAGGGTTTGGGTTTGGCTTAGGCTAAGGGTTTTGGTTATGGTTAGGGTTAGGGGTAAAGATTAGGGTTAGGGTTAGGTGTTAGGGTTAGTGTTAGGGTTAGAGTTATGAGTTAGGGGTTACGGTTAGGGTTAGGGTTAGGTTTCTGGTTTGTGTTAGGGTTAGGGTTAGTGTTAGGGTTAGGGTTTGTGTTAGGGTTAGGGTTAGGGTTAGGGTTTGGGTTTCGGTTAGGGTTAGGGTTAGGGTTTGAGTTAGGGTTACGGTTAGGGTTAGCGTTTGGGTTAGGGTTATGGTTAGGATTTGTTTAAGGGTTAGGCTTAGGGTTAGGTTTTGGGTTTGGGTTAGGGTGAGGGTTAAGTTTAGGTTTTGGGTTAGTGTTAGGGTTAGGGTTTGGGTTTGGGTTAGGGTTAGGGTTAGTGTTAGGGTTTGGGTTAGGGTTAGGTTTAGGGTTAGGGTAAGGGTTTGGTTTTGGGTTAGGGTTAGGGTTAGGATTTGTGTTTGGGTTACGGTTAGTGTTAGGGTTAGGGGTAAGGCTTAGGGTTAGGGTTAGTGTTAGGTCTTGGATTAGGGTCAGGGTTAGGGTTAGTGTCAGGGTTTGGGTTAGGGTCAGGTTTAGGGTTAGTGTTAGTGTCAGGGTGAGGGTTTGGGTTAAGGTTAGTGTTAGAGTTCGGGTTTTGTTAGGTTTAGGGTTAGGGATAGGGTTTGGATTTGGGTTAGGGTTAGGGTTAGGTTTAGGGTTAGGATTAGGGTTAGATTTATGGTTAGGGTTTGTGTTACGGTTTGGGTTTGGTTTCGGGTTAGGGTTAGACTTAGGTTTTGCGTTTGGGTTTGGGTTTGGGTTTGTGTTAGAGTAAGTGTTAGGGATAGGATTATGGTTTGGATTTGGGTTAGGGTGAGGCTTAGGGTTAGGTTTGGGTTAGGGTTAGGGTTAGGTTTTGGGTTTGGGTTAGGGTTAGTTTTAGGGTTTGGGTTAGGGTTAGGTTTAGGATTAGGTTTAGGGTTTGGGTTTGGGTTAGGTTTAGGGTTAGGGTTAGGGTTTGGGTTAGGGTTAGGGTTAGTGTTAGGGCTTAGGATTAGGGTTAGGGTTCGGGTTAGGGTTTTGATTAGGGCAAGGGTTAGGGTTAGGGTCAGGGTTTGGGTTAGGGTTAGGTTTAGGGTTAGTGTTAGTGTCAGCGTTAGGGTTTAGGTTAGGGTTAGTGTTAGGGTTTGGGTTTGGGTTAGGTTTAAGGTTAGTGTTAGGGTTTGGGTTAGGGTTAGGTTTAGGGTTAGAGTTAGGGTTTGGGTTTGGGTTTGGGTTAGGGTTAGGGTTAGGATTATGGTTGGGGTTAGGGTTAGCGTTATGGTTAGGGATTAGGTTTAGTGTTACGGCTAGGCTTAGAGTCTGTCTTCGTGTTAAGGTTAGGGTTAGGGTTACGGTTAGTGTTAGGGTCAGGGTCAGGATTTGGGTTAGGGTTAGGGTTGGGTTAGTGTTAGGGTCAGGGTCAGGGTCAGGATTTGGGTTAGGGTTAGGGTTAGGGTTAGGGTTTGCGTTTGGGTTAGGGTTAGGGTTAAAGTTAGGGTTTGCGTTTGGGTTAGGGTTAGGTTTAGGGATAGGGTTAGGGTTTCGGTTAGGGTTAGGGTTACGTTTTGGGTTTTGTTTTGGGTTTCGGTTAGGTTTAGGGTTAGTGTTAGGGTTTGGGTTTGGGTTAGGGTTAGATTTAGGGTTAGGGATAGGGTTAGTGTTAGGGTTAGGGATTGAGTTAGGGTTAGCATTAGGGTTTGCGTTTGGGTTAGGTTTAGGGTTAGGATTAGGGTTTGGTTTAGGGTTATGTTTAGGGTTTATGTTTGGGTTTGGGTCAGGGTTAGTGTTAGGGTTAGGGTTAGGGTTTGGGTTAGGGTTAAGTTTAGGGTTATGTTTAGGGGTTAGTGTTAGAGTTATGGTTACTGTTAGGATTTGTGTTTGGGTTTGGTTTAGGATTAGGGTTAGGGTTAGGGACAGGGTTAGGTTTTGGGTTTGGGTTAGGGTTAGGGTTAGGGTTTGTGTTAATGTTAGGCTTAGCGTTTGGGTTTGGGTTAGGGTTACGGTTAGGGTTAGGGATAGGGTTAGGGTTTGGGTTAGGGATAGGGTCAGGGTTAGGGTTAGGGTTTGGGTTAGGGATAGGGTCAGGGTTAGGGTTAGGGTTTGGCTT
>CM069524.1:362500-367500 GCA_035773235.1 Eospalax fontanierii | reverse complement strand
AATAGGGTTAGTTTTAGTGTTTTGGTTAGGGTTAGGGTTAGGTATATGGTTAGGGTTTGCGTTAGGGTTAGGGATCATGTTACGGTTAGGTTTTGGGTTAGGGTTAGGTTTATTGTTTAGGTTAGGGTTTGAGTTAGGTTTAGGGATAGGGTTAGGTTTAGGGATAGGGTTAGGGTTAGGGTTAGGGTTTGAGTTACGGTTAGCGTTAGGGTTAGGGTTTGGGTGAGGGGTAGGGTTAGTGTTAGGGTTTCGGTTTGCGTCAGGGTTAGTGTTAGGGTTAGGCTTAGGGTTAGGGTTAGGTTTTGGGTTTGGGATAGAGTGAGGTTTAAGATTAGGGTTTGGGTTAGGGTTAGGGTTAGGGTTTGGGTTAGGGTTAGGGTTAGGGTTAGGGTTAGGGTTAGGTTTAGGGTTTAGGATAGGGTGAGTGTTAAAGTTAGGGTTTGAGTTAGGGTTACGGTTAGGGTTAGGGTTTGGGTTAGGGTTATGGTGAGGGTTTGTTTAAGGGTTAGGCTTAGGGTTAGGTTTTGGGTTTGGGTTAGGGTGAGGGTTAAGGTTAGGGTTTGGGTTAGTGTTAGGGTTAGGGTTTGGGTTTGGGTTAGGGTTAGGGGTAGGGTTAGGGTTTGGGTTAGGGTTAGGTTTAGGGTTAGGGTAAGGGTTTGGTTTTGGGTTAGGGTTAGGGTTAGGATTTGTGTTTGGGTTACGGTTAGTGTTAGGGTTAGGGGTAAGGCTTAGGGTTATGGTTAGTGTTAGATCTTGGATTAGGGTCAGGGTTAGGGTTAGTGTCAGGGTTTGGGTTAGGGTTAGGTTTAGGGTTAGTGTTAGTGTCAGGGTTAGGGTTTTGGTTAGGGTTAGTGTTAGGGTTTGGGTTTTGTTAGGTTTAGGGTTAGGGTTAGGGTTAGGGTTAGGGTTTGGATTTGGGTTAGGGTTAGGGTTAGGTTTAGGGTTAGGATTAGGGTTAGGTTTATGGTTAGGGTGTGTGTTACGGTTTGGGTTTGTTTTCGGGTTAGGGTTAGACTTAGGGTTTGCGTTTGGGTTTGGGTTTGTGTTAGAGTAAGGGTTAGGGATAGGATTAGGGTTTGGATTTGGGTTAGGGTGAGGGTTAGGGTTAGGTTTGGGTTAGGGTTATGGTTAGGTTTTGGGTTTGGGTTAGGGTTAGTTTTAGGGTTTGGGTTAGGGTTAGGATTAGGATTAGGGTTAGGGTTTGGCTTTAGTTAGGGTTAGGGTTAGGGTTAGGGTTTGGGTTAGGGTTAGGGTTAGTGTTAGGGCTTAGGGTTAGGCTTAGGGTTAGGGTTAGGGTTGGGTTAGTGTTAGGGTCAGGGCCAGGGTCAGGATTTGGGTTAGGGTTAGGGTTAGGGTTAGGGTTTGCGTTTGGGTTAGGGTTAGGGTTAAAGTTAGGGTTTGCGTTTGGTTTAGGGTTAGGTTTAGGGATAGGGTTAGGGTTTCGGTTAGGGTTAGGGTTACGTTTTGGGTTTTGTTTTGGGTTTCGTTTAGGTTTGGGTTTCGGTTAGGTTTAATGTTAGGTTTAGGGTTAGTGTTAGGGTTTGGGTTTGGGTTAGGGTTAGATTTAGGGTTAGGGATAGGGTTAGTGTTAGGGTTAGGGATTGAGTTAGGGTTAGCATTAGGGTTTGCGTTTGGGTTAGGTTTAGGGTTAGGATTAGGGTTTGGTTTAGGGTTATGTTTAGGGTTTATGTTTGGGTTTGGGTCAGGGTTAGTGTTAGGGTTAGGGTTAGGGTTTGGGTTAGGGTTAAGGTTAGGGTTAGGTTTAGGGGTTAGTGTTAGAGTTATGGTTACTGTTAGGATTTGTGTTTGGGTTTGGTTTAGGATTAGGGTTAGGGTTAGGGACAGGGTTAGGTTTTGGGTTTGGGTTAGGGTTAGGGTTAGGGTTTGTGTTAATGTTAGGCTTAGCGTTTGGGTTTGGGTTAGGGTTACGGTTAGGGTTAGGGATAGGGTTAGGGTTTGGGTTAGGGATAGGGTCAGGGTTAGGGTTAGGGTTTGGGTTAGGGATAGGGTCAGGTTTAGGTTTAGGGTTAGGTTTTGGCTTAGGGTTAGGTTTCGGGTTAGGGTTTGGGTTAAGGTTAGGTTTAGGGTTAGGGTTAGGGTTAGGTTTAGGGTTAGGTTTGGGTTAGGGTTAGGGTTAGGGTTAGGGTTAGGGTTTGGGTTAGTTTAGGTTTAGGGTTTGGGTTTGGGTTTGGGTTGGGGTTAAGGTTAGGGTTAGGTTTAGTGTTTGGGTTATGGTTAGGGTTAGGGTTAGGGTTAGGTGTTAGGTTTAGGATTAGTGTTATGCTTAGGGTTTGGTTTTGGGTTAGGGTCAGGGTTAGGGTTAGGGTTAGGGTTTGGGTTTGGGTTAGCGTTAGGGTTAGTGTTAGGGTTTGCGTTTTGGTTAGGGTTAGTTTTACGGTTAGGCTTAGGGTTAGGGACAGGGTTAGGGTTAGCGTTAGGGTTTCGATTTGGGTTAGGGTTAGGGTTAGGGTTAGGGTTAGGGTTTGCATTTGGGTTAGGTTTAGGATTAGAGTTAGTGTTAGGGTTAGGGTTTGGGTTAGGGTTAGGTTTAGGGTTAGGTTTAGGGTTAGGGTTAAGATTTGGGTTTGGGTTTGGCTTAGGGTTACGGTTAGGGTTAGGGTTTCTGTTAGGGTTAGGATTAGGGTTAGGGTTAGTGTTAATGTTAGGGTTAGGGTTTGGGTTTCGGTTAGGGTTAGGGTTAAGGTTAGCGATAGGGTTTGGTTTGGGTTAGGGTTTGGGTTAGGGTTTACGTTAGGTTTAGGTTTAGGCTTTGTGTTTGGGTTAGGCTTAGGGTTAGGGTGATGGTTTGGGTTAGGGTTAGGTTTAGGGTTAGGGTTAGGTTTAATGTTTAGGGTTTTGGTTTGGGTAAGGGTTAGGGTTAGGGTTAGGGTTTGGAGTTGGGTTAGGTTGAGGGTCAGGGTTAGGGTTTGGGTTAGGGTTACGGTTAGGCTTTGGGTTAGGTTTAGGGTTAGGTTTAGGGTTAGGGTTTGAGTTAGGGTTAGGTTTAGAGTTAGGGTTAGGGTTTGTGTTTGGGTTAGGGTTAGGGTTAGGGTTAGGTTTTGGGTTAGGGTTAGGGTTAGGGTTAGGGGTTAGCGTTAGGGTTAGGGTTAATGTTAGGGTTTGGGTTTGCGTTAGGTTTAGGTTTAGTGTTAGCCTTAGGGTTTGGTTTGCGTTAGGGTTAGGTTTAGGGTTACGGTTTGGGTTAGGGTTAGGGTTAGGAATAGGTTTAGTTTTAGTGTTTTGTTTAGGGTTAGGGTTAGGTATATTGTTAGGGTTTGGATTAGGGTTAGGGATAAGGTTACGGTTAGGTTTAGGGTTAGGGTTAGGTTTATTGTTTAGGTTAGGGTTTGAGTTAGGTTTAGGGATAGGGTTAGGGTTAGGGTTAGGGTTTGATTTAGGGTTAACGTTAGGGTTTGGGTTCGGGTTAGTGTTCGGGTTAGGGTTTTGGTTAGTGTTAAGGTTAGGGTTAGGTTTAGTTTTTGGGTTAGGGTTAGGGACAGGTTTAAGGTTA
The DNA here is from genome assembly GCA_035773235.1 of Eospalax fontanierii. Lineage (NCBI taxonomy): Eukaryota > Metazoa > Chordata > Mammalia > Rodentia > Spalacidae > Eospalax > Eospalax fontanierii. Next base: position 363,989 of record CM069524.1, on the reverse strand, counting down.
GGTTTAGGGTTATGGTTTGGGTGTGGGTTAGGGTTATTTTTATGTTTAGGGTTAGGATTAGGGTTAGATTTAGGGTTAGGGTTTCGGTTTGGGTTAGGGTTAGGGTCAGGGCTAGGGTCACGTTCAGGCTTTGGTTTAGGGTTAGGGTGAGGGTTAGGGTTAGGGGTTAGAGTTAGAGTTAGGGTTAGGGTTTGGGTTTGGGTTTGGGTCAGGGTTAGGATTAGGGTTAGGGTTAGAGTTAGGGTTAGTGTTTGGGTTAGGGTAAGGGTTTGAGTTAGGGTTAGGGTTAGGTTTAGTGTTAGGTTTAGGGTTAGGTTTGGGTTAAGATTTGGGTTGGGGTTTGGGTTTGTCTTAAAATTAGGGTTAGGGTTACGATTAGTGTTAGGTGTTAGGGATTAGTGTTAGGGTTAGTGTTAGGGTTAGTGTTAACGTTAAGGTTAGGGTTTGGGTTTGGGTTAGTGTTAGGTTTAGTGTTAGCGTCAGGGTTTGGTTTGGGTTAGGGTTTGGGTTAGGGTTTACGATAGGTTTAGGTTTAGGCTTTGTGTTTGGGTTAGGGTTAGGGTTAGGGTGATGGTTTGGGTTAGGGTTAGGTTTAGTGTTAGGGTTAGGTTTAGGGTTTAGGGTTTGGGTTTGGGTAAGGGTTAGGGTTAGGGTTAGTTTTTGGAGTTGGGTTAGGGTGAGGGTTAGAGTTAGGGTTTGGGTTAGGGTTACCATTAGGCTTTGTGTTAGGGTTAGGGTTAGGGTTAGGGTTAGGGTTAGGGTTTGGGTTAGGGTTAGGTTTAGAGTTAGGGTTAGGGTTTGGGTTTGGGTTAGGGTTAGGGTTAGGGTTAGGTTTTGGGTTAGGGTTAGGGTTAGGGTTAGGGGTTAGCGTTAGGGTTAGGGTTAAGGTTAGGGTTTGGGTTTGCGTTAGGGTTAGGTTTAATGTTATGGTTAGGGTTTGGGTTTCGGTTAGGTTTAGGGTTAGGGTTAGCATTAGGGTTTGGTTTGCGTTAGGGTTAGGTTTAGGGTTACGGTTTGGGTTAGGGTTAGGGTTAGGAATAGGGTTAGTTTTAGTGTTTTGGTTAGGGTTAGGGTTAGGTATATGGTTAGGGTTTGCGTTAGGGTTAGGGATCATGTTACGGTTAGGTTTTGGGTTAGGGTTAGGTTTATTGTTTAGGTTAGGGTTTGAGTTAGGTTTAGGGATAGGGTTAGGTTTAGGGATAGGGTTAGGGTTAGGGTTAGGGTTTGAGTTACGGTTAGCGTTAGGGTTAGGGTTTGGGTGAGGGGTAGGGTTAGTGTTAGGGTTTCGGTTTGCGTCAGGGTTAGTGTTAGGGTTAGGCTTAGGGTTAGGGTTAGGTTTTGGGTTTGGGATAGAGTGAGGTTTAAGATTAGGGTTTGGGTTAGGGTTAGGGTTAGGGTTTGGGTTAGGGTTAGGGTTAGGGTTAGGGTTAGGTTTAGGGTTTAGGATAGGGTGAGTGTTAAAGTTAGGGTTTGAGTTAGGGTTACGGTT
>CM069524.1:350000-355000 GCA_035773235.1 Eospalax fontanierii | reverse complement strand
TTATGCTTAGGGTTTGGTTTTGGGTTAGGGTCAGGGTTAGGGTTAGGGTTAGGGTTTGGGTTTGGGTTAGCGTTAGGGTTAGTGTTAGGGTTTGCGTTTTGGTTAGGGTTAGTTTTACGGTTAGGCTTAGGGTTAGGGACAGGGTTAGGGTTAGCGTTAGGGTTTCGATTTGGGTTAGGGTTAGGGTTAGGGTTAGGGTTAGGGTTTGCATTTGGGTTAGGTTTAGGATTAGAGTTAGTGTTAGGGTTAGGGTTTGGTTTAGGGTTAGGTTTGGGGTTGGGTTGAGGGTTAGGGTTAAGGTTTGGGTTTGGGTTTGGCTTGGGGTTGCGGTTAGGGTTAGGGTTTCTGTTAGGGTTAGGATTAGGGTTAGGGTTAGTGTTAATGTTAGGGTTAGGGTTTGGGTTTCGGTTAGGGTTAGGGTTAAGGTTAGCGATAGGGTTTGGTTTGGGTTAGGGTTTGGGTTAGGGTTTACGTTAGGTTTAGGTTTAGGCTTTGTGTTTGGGTTAGGCTTAGGGTTAGGGTGATGGTTTGGTTTAGGGTTAGGTTTAGGGTTAGGGTTAGGTTTAATGTTTAGGGTTTTGGTTTGGGTAAGGGTTAGGGTTAGGGTTAGGGTTTGGAGTTGGGTTAGGTTGAGGGTTAGGGTTAGGGTTTGGGTTAGGGTTACGGTTAGGCTTTGGGTTAGGTTTGGGGTTAGGTTTGGGGTTAGGGTTTGAGTTAGGGTTAGGTTTAGAGTTAGGGTTAGGGTTTGTGTTTGGGTTAGGGTTAGGGTTAGGGTTAGGTTTTGGGTTAGGGTTAGGGTTAGGGTTAGGGGTTAGCGTTAGGGTTAGGGTTAATGTTAGGGTTTGGGTTTGTGTTAGGTTTAGGGTTAATGTTATGGTTAGGGTTTGGGTTTGGTTTAGGTTTAGGGTTAGTGTTAGCCTTAGGGTTTGGTTTGCGTTATGGTTAGGTTTAGGGTTACGGTTTGGGTTAGGGTTAGGGTTAGGAATAGGTTTAGTTTTAGTGTTTTGTTTAGGGTTAGGGTTAGGTATATTGTTAGGGTTTGGATTAGGGTTAGGGATAAGGTTACGGTTAGGTTTAGGGTTAGGTTTAGGGTTAGTGTTAGGGTTGGGGTTTGGATTAGGGTTAGGGTTAATGTTATGGTTAGGGTTAGATTTAGGGATAGGTTTAGGGTAAGGGTTTGGATTTGAGTTAGGGTTAGCGTTAGGGTTTGGGTTTGGGTTTGGGTTAGGGTTAGGGTTAGGGTTATATTTATGGTTAGGGTAAGGGTTTGGGTTTGGGTTAGGGTTAGGGTTAGGGTTTGGGTTTGGGATAGGGTTACGGTTAGGATTAGGGTGAGGGTTAGGGTTAGGGTTAGGGTTTGGGTTAGGGTTACATTCATGGTTAGGGTAAGGGTTTGGGTTTGGTTTAGGGTTAGGGTTAGGTTTAGGGTTTGGGTTAGGGTGAGGGTTAAGGTTAGGGTTTGAGTTAGGGTTAGGGTTAATGTTATGGTTAGGGTTAGGTTTAGGGATAGGGTTAGGTTTAGGGTTAGGGTTTGAGTTAGGGTTAGCGTTAGGGTTTGGGTTTGGGTTAGGGTTAGGGTTAGGGTTTGGGTTAGGGTTAGGGTTAGTGTTAGGGTTTGGGTTTGGGTCAGGGTTAGTGTTAGGGCTAGGGTTAGGGTTAGGTTTTGGGTTTGGGTTAGGGTGAGGGTTAAGATTAGGGTTTGGGTTAGTGTTAGGGTTAGGGTTTGGGTTTGGGTTACGGTTAGGTTTAAGGTTTGGGTTAGATTTAATGTTAGTTTAGGGTTCGTTTTAGCGTTAGGGTTAGGGTTTGGGTGAGGGTTAGGGTTTGAGTTAGGGTTAGTGTTTGGGTTAGGGTTAGAGTTTGGGTTTGGGTTAGGGTTAGGTTAGGGTTAGGGTTAAGTTTAGGGTTTGGAATAGGGTTAGGCTTAGGGTTAGGGTTTTGGTTAGGGGTTTGGGTTATGGTTAGGTTTTGGTTTAGGGTTGGGGTTAGGTTTAGGGTTAGGGTTTGTGTTTGGGTAAGGGTTAGGGTTAGGGTTTGTATTTGAGTTTGGGTTAAGGTGAGGGTTAGGGTTAGGGTTTGGGTTAGGGTTAGGGTTAGGGTTTGTGTTTGGGTAAGGGTTAGGGTTAGGGTTTGGATTTGGGTTATGGTTAGAGTTAGGGTTAGGGTTTTTGTTAGGGTTAGGTGTAGGGTTAGAATTAGGTTTTGGTTTTGGGTTAGGGTTAGGGTTAGTGTTCGGGTTTGGGTTAGGGTTAGGGTTAGCGGTTATGTTTAGGGTTAGGGTTAGGGTTAGGGTTAGGGTCTGGCTTTGGGTTAGGGTTAGGGCTGGGGTTAGGATTAGGGTTAGGGTAAGGATTAGGGTTAGGGTTTGGGTTTGGGTTTGAGTTTCGGTTAGGTTTAGGGTTAGGTTTAGGTTTAGTGTTAGGGTTTGGGTTTGGATTAAGGTTAGGGTTAATGTTATGGTTAGGGTTAGATTTAGGGATAGGTTTAGGGTAAGGGTTTGGATTTGAGTTAGGGTTAGCGTTAGGGTTTGGGTTTGGGTTAGGGTTAGGGTTAGGGTTGGGGTTCGGGTTGGGGTTTGGGTTTGGGTCATGGTTAGTGTTGTTAGGGTTAGGGTTAGGGTTAGGATTAGATTTTGGTTTTGGGTTAGGGTGAGGGTTAAGATTAGGGTTTGGGTTAGGGTTAGGATTAGGGTTTGGGTTTGGGTTAGGGTTAGGGTTATGGTTAGGATTTGGGTTAGGTTTAGGTTTAGGGTTTGGGTTAGGGTGAGTGTTAAGGTTAGGGTTTGAGTTAGGGTTAGGGTTAGGGTTAGGGTTTGGGTTAGGATTAGGGTTAGGGTTTGGGTAAGGTTTAGGGTTAGGGTTAGGTTTTGGGTTTGGGTTAGGGTGAGGGTTAAGGTTAGGGTTTGGGTTAGTGTTAGGGTTAGGGTTTGGGTTTGGGTTAGGGTTAGGGTTAGGGTTATATTTATGGTTAGGGTAAGGGTTTGGGTTTGGGTTAGCGTTAGGGTTAGGGTTTGGGTTTGGGATAGGGTTAGGGTTAGGATTAGGGTGAGGGTTAGGGTTAGGGTTAGGGTTTGGGTTAGGGTTACATTCATGGTTAGGGTAAGGGTTTGGGTTTGGGTTAGGTTTAGGGTTAGGTTTAGGGTTTGGGTTAGGGTGAGGGTTAAGGTTAGGGTTTGAGTTAGGGTTAGGGTTAATGTTATGGTTAGGGTTAGGTTTAGGGATAGGGTTAGGTTTAGGGTTAGGGTTTGAGTTAGGGTTAGCGTTAGGGTTTGGGTTTGGGTTAGGGTTGGGGTTAGAGTTTGGGTTAGGGTTAGGGTTAGTGTTAGGGTTTGGGTTTGGGTCAGGGTTAGTGTTAGGGCTAGGGTTAGGGTTAGGTTTTGGGTTTGGATTAGGGTGAGGATTAAGATTAGGGTTTGGGTTAGGGTTAGGTTTTTGGTTTGGTTTAGGGTTAGGATTAGGGTTAGGGTCAGGGTTAGGGTTAGGTTTAGGGTTTGGGTTAGGGTGAGTGTTAAGGCTAGGGTTTGAGTTAGGGTTACGGTTAGGGTTAGCGTTTGGGTTAGGGTTATGGTTAGGATTTGTTTAAGGGTTAGGCTTAGGGTTAGGTTTTGGGTTTGGGTTAGGGTGAGGGTTAAGTTTAGGTTTTGGGTTAGTGTTAGGGTTAGGGTTTGGGTTTGGGTTAGGGTTAGGGTTAGTGTTAGGGTTTGGGTTAGGGTTAGGTTTAGGGTTAGGGTAAGGGTTTGGTTTTGGGTTAGGGTTAGGGTTAGGATTTGTGTTTGGGTTAGGTTTAGGGTTGGGGTTAAGGTTAGGTTTAGGGTTTGTTTTAGCGTTAGGGTTAGGGGTTAATGTTCGGGTTAGGGTTAGGGTTAGTGGTTATTGTTAGTGTTAGGATTAGTGTTAGCGTTAGGGGTTAGGGTTAGGGTTAGCGTTATGGTTTGGGTTTGAGTTAGGGTTAGGGTTCCGTTTAGGGTTAGGGTTAGGGTTCAGGGTAGGGCTTAGGGTTAGGGTTTGCCTAAGGGCTAGGGTTAGTGTTATTATTTCGGTTTGGTTTACGGTTAGGGTTAGTGTTAGGGTTATTGTTAATGTTAGTGTTAGGGTTTGGGTTAGGGTTAGGGTTAGAGTTAGGGTTAGGGTTAGGGTTAGCGTTTAGGTTTGGGTTAGGTTTAGGGATAGGTTTAGGGTTAGGATTAGGGTTAGGTTTAGGGTTAGGATTTGGGTTAGGGTTTGGGTTTGGGTGAGGGTTAGGGTTAGGTTTTGGGTTTAGGGTAAGATTTATGGTAAGAGTTAGGGTTTGAGTTTGGGTTAGGGTTAGGGTTAGGGTTAGGGTTACGGTTTGGGTTAGGGTTAGGGTTAGGATTAGGATTTGGATTAGGCTTAGGGTTACGGTTTTGGTTAGGGATTTGGGTAAGGGTTAGGGTTAGGTTTAGGGTTGGGGTTAGATTTAGGGTTAGGGTTTGTGTTTGGGTAAGTGTTAGGGTTAGGGTTAGTATTTGAATTTGGGTTAAGGTGAGGGTTAGGGTTAGGGTTTGGGTTAGGGTTAGGCTTAGGGTTTGGATTTGGGTTAGGGTTAGGGTTAGGGTTAGGGTTTGGTTTAGGGTTAGTTTTAGGGTTAGATTTAGGGTTTGGGTTTGGGTTAGGGTTAGGGTTAGAGATAGGGTTAGCGTTAGGGTTTGGGTTAGGTGTTAGGGTTAGGCTTAGGTTTGGTTTAGCGTTTGGGTTAGGGTTTGGTTTAGAGTTAGGTTTAGGGTTAGGGCAAGCATTACAGTTTGGATTAGGGTTAGGGTTAGTGTTAGGGTTAGGGTTTGGTTTAGGTTTAGGATTAGGGTAAGGGTTTCGTTTAGGTTTAGGGTAGGGTTAGGGTTTGGGTTTGGCTTAGGCTAAGGGTTTTGGTTATGGTTAGGGTTAGGGGTAAAGATTAGGGTTAGGGTTAGGTGTTAGGGTTAGTGTTAGGGTTAGAGTTATGAGTTAGGTTTTACGGTTAGGGTTAGGGTTAGGTTTCTGGTT
>CM069524.1:345000-347500 GCA_035773235.1 Eospalax fontanierii | reverse complement strand
TTTGGGTTAGGGTTAGGTTTAGGGTTAGGTTTAGGGTTAGGGTTAAGATTTGGGTTTGGGTTTGGCTTAGGGTTACGGTTAGGGTTAGGGTTTCTGTTAGGGTTAGGATTAGGGTTAGGGTTAGTGTTAATGTTAGGGTTAGGGTTTGGGTTTCGGTTAGGGTTAGGGTTAAGGTTAGCGATAGGGTTTGGTTTGGGTTAGGGTTTGGGTTAGGGTTTACGTTAGGTTTAGGTTTAGGCTTTGTGTTTGGGTTAGGCTTAGGGTTAGGGTGATGGTTTGGGTTAGGGTTAGGTTTAGGGTTAGGGTTAGGTTTAATGTTTAGGGTTTTGGTTTGGGTAAGGGTTAGGGTTAGGGTTAGGGTTTGGAGTTGGGTTAGGTTGAGGGTTAGGGTTAGGGTTTGGGTTAGGGTTACGGTTAGGCTTTGAGTTAGATTTAGGGTTAGATTTAGGGTTAGGGTTTGTGTTAGGGTTAGGTTTAGAGTTAGGGTTAGGGTTTGTGTTTGGGTTAGGGTTAGGGTTAGGGTTAGGTTTTGGGTTAGGGTTAGGGTTAGGGTTAGGGGTTAGCGTTAGGGTTAGGGTTAATGTTAGGGTTTGGGTTTGCGTTAGGTTTAGGTTTAGTGTTAGCCTTAGGGTTTGGTTTGCGTTAGGGTTAGGTTTAGGGTTACGGTTTGGGTTAGGGTTAGGGTTAGGAATAGGTTTAGTTTTAGTGTTTTGTTTAGGGTTAGGGTTAGGTATATTGTTAGGGTTTGGATTAGGGTTAGGGATAAGGTTACGGTTAGGTTTAGGGTTAGGGTTAGGTTTATTGTTTAGGTTAGGGTTTGAGTTAGGTTTAGGGATAGGGTTAGGGTTAGGGTTAGGGTTTGAGTTAGGGTTAACGTTAGGGTTTGGGTTCGGGTTAGTGTTCGGGTTAGGGTTTTGGTTAGTGTTAAGGTTAGGGTTAGGTTTAGTTTTTGGGTTAGGGTTAGGGACAGGTTTAAGGTTAGGTTTAGGGTTATGGTTTGGGTGTGGGTTAGGGTTATTTTTATGTTTAGGGTTAGGATTAGGGTTAGATTTAGGGTTAGGGTTTCGGTTTGGGTTAGGGTTAGGGTCAGGGCTAGGGTCACGTTCAGGCTTTGGTTTAGGGTTAGGGTGAGGGTTAGGGTTAGGGGTTAGAGTTAGAGTTAGGGTTAGGGTTTGGGTTTGGGTTTGGGTCAGGGTTAGGATTAGGGTTAGGGTTAGAGTTAGGGTTAGTGTTTGGGTTAGGGTAAGGGTTTGAGTTAGGGTTAGGGTTAGGTTTAGTGTTAGGTTTAGGGTTTGGTTTGGGTTAAGATTTGGGTTGGGGTTTGGGTTTGTGTTATAATTAGGGTAAGGGTTACGATTAGTGTTAGGTGTTAGGGATTAGTGTTAGGGTTAGTGTTAGGGTTAGTGTTAACGTTAAGGTTAGGGTTTGGGTTTGGGTTAGTGTTAGGTTTAGTGTTAGCGTCAGGGTTTGGTTTGGGTTAGGGTTTGGGTTAGGGTTTACGATAGGTTTAGGTTTAGGCTTTGTGTTTGGGTTAGGGTTAGGGTTAGGGTGATGGTTTGGGTTAGGGTTAGGTTTAGTGTTAGGGTTAGGTTTAGGGTTTAGGGTTTGGGTTTGGGTAAGGGTTAGGGTTAGGGTTAGTTTTTGGAGTTGGGTTAGGGTGAGGGTTAGAGTTAGGGTTTGGGTTAGGGTTACCATTAGGCTTTGTGTTAGGGTTAGGGTTAGGGTTAGGGTTAGGGTTAGGGTTTGGGTTAGGGTTAGGTTTAGAGTTAGGGTTAGGGTTTGGGTTTGGGTTAGGGTTAGGGTTAGGGTTAGGTTTTGGGTTAGGGTTAGGGTTAGGGTTAGGGGTTAGCGTTAGGGTTAGGGTTAAGGTTAGGGTTTGGGTTTGCGTTAGGGTTAGGTTTAATGTTATGGTTAGGGTTTGGGTTTCGGTTAGGTTTAGGGTTAGGGTTAGCGTTAGGGTTTGGTTTGCGTTAGGGTTAGGTTTAGGGTTACGGTTTGGGTTAGGGTTAGGGTTAGGAATAGGGTTAGTTTTAGTGTTTTGGTTAGGGTTAGGGTTAGGTATATGGTTAGGGTTTGCGTTAGGGTTAGGGATCATGTTACGGTTAGGTTTTGGGTTTGGGTTAGGTTTATTGTTTAGGTTAGGGTTTGAGTTAGGTTTAGGGATAGGGTTAGGTTTAGGGATAGGGTTAGGGTTAGGGTTAGGGTTTGAGTTACGGTTAGCGTTAGGGTTAGGGTTTGGGTGAGGGGTAGGGTTAGTGTTAGGGTTTCGGTTTGCGTCAGGGTTAGTGTTAGGGTTAGGCTTAGGGTTAGGGTTAGGTTTTGGGTTTGGGATAGAGTGAGGTTTAAGATTAGGGTTTGGGTTAGGGTTAGGGTTAGGGTTTGGGTTAGGGTTAGGGTTAGGGTTAGGGTTAGGGTTAGGTTTAGGGTTTAGGATAGGGTGAGTGTTAAAGTTAGGGTTTGAGTTAGGGTTACGGTTAGGGTTAGGGTTTGGGTTAGGGTT
>CM069524.1:315000-337500 GCA_035773235.1 Eospalax fontanierii | reverse complement strand
GTTAGTGTTTGGGATAAAGTTAGGTTTAGGGTTAGGGTTATGGTTTGGGTTTGGTTTAGGGTTAGGGTTTGGGTTAAGGTAAGGTTAGGGTTTGGGTTAGGGTTAGGGTTAGGGTTATGGTTAGGGTTATGGTTAGGTTTTGCTTTAGGCTTAGGGTTTGGGTTAGGGTTAGGTTAGGGTTTGGGTTAGGGTTAGGGATAGGGTTAAGGTTAGGGTTAGGTTTATGGTTTGGGTTTGGGTTAGGGTTATTGTTAATTTTAGGGTTAGGATTAGGGTTAGGTTTAGGGTTAGGGTCTGGGTTTTCGTTAGGGTTAGGGTCAGCGTTAGGGTTTGCGTTTGGGTTTCGGTTGGGTTAGGGTTAGGTTCAGGGCTAGGTTTATGTTCAGGATTTGTTTTAGGGTTAGGGTTAGGGGTATGGGTTAGGGTTTGGGTTAGGGTTTGGGTTAGGGTCAGGGTTAGGGTTAGGGTTAGGTTTAGGGTTAGTGTTTGGGTTAGGGTAAGGGATTGGGTTAGGGTTAGGGTTAGGTTTAGGGTTAGGTTTGGGTTAGGTTTTGGGTTAGGGTTTGGGTTTGGCTTAGGATTAGGGTTAGGGTTACGATTATGGTTAGGTGTTAGGGTTTAGGGTTTGGGTTAGTGTTAGGGTTAGTGTTAATGTTAAGGTTAGGGTTTGGGTTTGGGTTAGTGTTAGGTTTAAGGTTAGCGTCAGGGTTTGTGTTAGGGTTAGGGTTAGGGTTTGTGTTTGGGTTAGAGTTAATGTTAGGGTGAGGATCAGGTTAAGGGTTTGGGTTAGGGTTAGTGTTAGGTTTTGGTTTACGGTTAGGGTTAGGGTTAGCGTTTGGGTTAGCCTTAGGGTTTGGGTAAGGTTTAGTGTTAGGGTTTGGGTTAGTTTAGGGTTAGGGTTTGGGTTTGGGTTGGGGTTGGGTTTAAGGTTAGGGTTAGGTTTAGTGTTTGGTTTAGGGTTAGGGTTAGGGTTAGGGTTAGGGTTAGTGTTAGATTCATTGTCACGGTCAGGGTTTGGGTTAGGGTCAGGGTTAGGGTTAGGGTTAGGGTTTGGATTTGGGTTAGGGTTAGGGTTAGGGTTAGGGTTTGCGTTTGGGTTAGGGTTAGGTTTAGGGTTAGGGTTATGGTTAGGGACAGGGTTAGGGTTAGCATTAGGGTTTCGATTTGGGTTAGGGTTAGGGTTAGGGTTAGGGTTTGCATTTGGGTCAGGGTTAGGATTAGGTTTAGGGTTAGGTTAGGGTTTGGGTTAGGGTTAGGGTTATGGTTAGGGTTAGGGTTAGGGTTAGGGTTATGGTTAGGTTTTGGTTTAGGGTTAGGGTTTGGTTTAGGGTTAGGTTTAGGGTTTGGGTTAGGGTTAGGGATAGGTTCAAGGTTAGGGTTAGGTTTATGGTTTGGATTTGGGTTAGGGTTATTGTTAATTTTAGGGTTAGGATTAGGTTTAGGTTTAGGGTTAGGGTTTGGGTTAGGGTTAGGGTTAGTGTCAGCGTTAGGGTTTCCGTATGGGTTTCGGTTTGGGTTAGGGTTAGGGTCAGGGCTAGGGTTACGGTCAGGCTTTGGTTTAGGGTTAGGGTTAGGGTTATGGGTTAGGGTAAGGGTTAGGTTTTGTGTTAGGGTCAGGGTTAGGGTTAGGGTTAGGGTTAGGGTTAGTGTTTGGGTTAGGGTAAGGGTTTGGGTTAGGGTTAGGGTTAGGTTTAGTGTTAGGTTTTGGGTTACGTTTGGGTTAGGATTTGGGTTAGGGTTTGGGTTTGGCTTAGGATTAGGGTTAGGGTTACGATTAGGGTTAGGTGTTAGGGTTTACGGTTTGGGTTAGTGTTAGGGTTAGTGTTAATGATAAGGTTAGGGTTTGGGTTTGGATTAGTGTTAGGTTTAGGGTTAGCGTCAGGGTTTGGGTTAGGGTTAGGGTTAGGGTTTGGGTTCGGGTTAGGGTTAGTGTTAGGGTGAGAATCAGGTTCAGGGTTTGGGTTAGGGTTAGTGTTAGGTTTTGGTTTACGGTTAGGGTTAGGATTAGCGTTTGGGTTAGCCTTAGGGTTAGGGTAATGTTTAGGGTTAGGGTTTGGGTTAGTTTAGGGTTAGGGTTTGGGTTTGGGTTGGGGTTGGGGTTAAGGTTAGGGTTAGGTTTAGTGTTTGGGTTAGGGTTAGGGTTAGTGTTAGATTCAGTGTCACGGTCAGGGTTTGGGTTAGGGTCAGGATTAGGGTTAGGGTTATGGTTTGGATTTGGGTTAATGTTAGGGTTTGCGTTTGGGTTAGGGTTAGGTTTAGGGTTAGGGTTAGGGTTAGGGACAGGGTTAGGGTTAACATTAGGGACAGGATTAGGTTTAGGGTTAGGTTATGGTTTGGGTTAGGGTTAGGCTTATGGTTATGTTTTGGGTTAGGGTTAGGAATTGGGTTTGGGTTTGAGTTTGGGTTTGGGTTTCGGTTAGGTTTAGTGTTAGGTTTATGGTTAGTGTTAGGGTTTGTGTTTGCGTTAGGTTTAGGTTTAATGTTATGGTTAGGGTTAGGTTTAGGGATAAGGTTAGGGTTAGGGTTAGGGTTTGAGTTAGGTTTAATGTTAGGGTTTGGGTTTCGGTTAGGTTTAGGGTTAGGTTTAGGGTTAGGGTTTGGGTTTGGGTCAGGGTTAGTGTTAGGGTTAGGGTTAGGGTTAGGGTTAGGGTTAGGTTTTGGGTTTGGGTTAGGGTGAGGGTTAAGATTAGGGTTTGGTTTAGGGTTGGGTTAGGGTTTGGGTTAGGGTTAGGGTTAGGGTTAGGGTTAGGTTTAGGGTTTGGGTTCGGGTTAGTGTTTGGGTTAGGGTTTGGGTTAGTGTTAAGGTTAGGATTAGGTTTAGTGTTTGGGCTAGGGTTAGGGATAGGGTTAAGGTTAGGTTTTGGGTTATCGTTTGGGTTTGGGTTAGGGTTATTGTTATGTTTAGGGTTAGGATTAGGGTTAGATTTAGGGTTAGGTTTTGGGTTAGGGTTTGGATTTGGGTTAGGGTTAGGGTTAGCGTTAGGGTTTGCGTTTGGGTTTCGGTTTGGGTTAGGGTTAGAGTCAGGGCTAGGGTTACGTTCAGGCTTTGGTTTAGGGTTAGGGTTAGGGTTAGGGTTAGGGGTTAGAGTTAGGGTTAGGTTTAGGGTTTTGGTTTGGGTCAGGGTTAGGGTTAGGGGTAGGGTTACAGTTAGGGTTAGTGTTTGGGTTAGGGTAAGGGTTTGAGTTGGTGTTAGGGTTAGGTTTAGTGTTAGGTTTAGGGTTACGTTTGGGTTAAGATTTGGGTTAGGGTTTGGGTTTGGCTTAGGATTAGGGTTAGGGTTACGATTAGGGTTAGGTGTTAGGGGTTAGGGTTAGGGTTAGTGTTAGGGTTAGTGTTAATGTTAAGTTTAGGGTTTGGGTTTGGGTTAGTCTTAGGTTTAGGGTTAGCGTCAGGGTTTGTGTTAGGTTTAGGGTTAGGGTTAGTGTTAGGGTGAGGATCAGGTTCAGGGTTTGGGTTAGGGTTAGTGTTAGGTTATGGTTTACGGTTAGGGTTAGCGTAAGCGTTTGGGTTAGCCTTAGTGTTAGGGTAAGGGTTAGGGTTAGGGTTTGGGTTAGTTTAGGGTTAGGGTTTGGGTTTGGGTTGGGTTTGGGGTTAAGGTTAGGGTTAGGTTTAGTGTTTGGTTTAGGGTTAGGGTTAGGGTTAGGGTTAGGTGTTAGGTTTAGGATTAGTGTTATGCTTAGGGTTTGGTTTTGGGTTAGGGTCAGGGTCAGGGTTAGGGTTAGGGTTTGGGTTTGGGTTTGGGTTAGGGTTAGGGTTAGGGTTAGGGTTAGGTTTAGGGTTAGGGTTAGGGTTAGGGTAAGGGTTTGGGTTAGGGTTAGAGTTAGGTTTAGTGTTACGTTTAGGGTTAGGTTTGGGTCACATTTTGGGTTAGGGTTTGGGTTTGGCTTAGGATTAGGGTTAGGGTTACGATTAGGGTTAGGTGTTAGGGTTTAGGGTTTGGGTTAGTGTTAGGGTTAGTGTTAATGTTAAGGTTAGGGTTTGGGTTTGTGTTAGTGTTAGGCTTAAGGTTAGCGTCAGGGTTTGGGTTAGGATTAGGGTTAGGGTTTGGGTTTGGGTTAGGGTTAGTGTTACGGTGAGGATCAGGTTAAGGGTTTTGGTTAGGGTTAGTGTTAGGTTTTGGTTTACGGTTAGGGTTAGGGTTAGCGTTTGGGTTAGCCTTAGGGTTAGGGTAAGGGTTAGGGTTAGGGTTTGGGTTAGTTTAGGGTTAGGGTTTGGTTTTGGGTTGGAGTCGGGTTTAAGGTCAGGGTTAGGTTTAGTGTTTGGGTTAGGGTTAGGGTTAGGGTTAGGGTTAGTGTTAGATTCATTGTCACGGTCAGGGTTTGGGTTAGGGTCAGGGTTAGGGTTAGGGTTAGGGTTTGGATTTGGGTTAGGGTTAGGGTTAGGGTTAGGGTTAGGGTTTGCGTTTGGGTTAGGGTTAGGTTTAGGGTTAGGGTTCGGGTTAGGGACAGGGTTAGGGTTAGCATTAGGGTTTCGATTTGGGTTAGGGTTAGGGTTAGGGTTAGGGTTTGCATTTGGGTCAGGGTTAGGATTAGGTTTAGGGTTAGGTTAGGGTTTGGGTTAGGGTTAGGGTTAGGGTAAGGGTTAGGGTTATGGTTATGGTTAGGTTTTGGTTTAGGGTTAGGGTTTGGGTTACGGTTAGGTTTAGGGTTTGGGTTAGGGTTAGGGATAGGGTTAAGGTTAGGGTTAGGTTCATGGTTTGGGTTTGGGTTAGGGTTATTGTTAATTTTAGGGTTAGAATTAGGCTTAGGTTTAGGGTTAGGGTTTGGTTTTGGGTTATGGTTAGGGTCAGCGTTAGGGTTTGCGTTTGGGTTTCGGTTTGGGTTAGGTTTAGGGTCAGGGCTGGGGTTACGTTCAGGCTTTGGTTTAGGATTAGGGTTAGGGTTATGGGTTAGGGTTAGGGTTAGGTTTTGGGTTAGGGTCAGGTTAAGGGTTAGGGTTAGGGTTAGGGTTAGTGTTTGGGTTAGGGTAAGGGTTTGGGTTAGGGTTAGGGTTAGGTTTAGTGTTAGGTTTAGGGTTAGGTTTGGGTTAGGATTTGGGTTAGGGTTTGGGTTTGGCTTAGGATTAGGATTAGGGTTACGATTAGGGTTAGGTGTTAGGGTTTACGGTTTGGGTTAGTGTTAGGGTTAGTGTTAATGTTAAGGTAAGGGTTTGGGTTTGGGTTAGTGTTAGGTTTAGGGTTAGCGTCAGGGTTTGGGTTAGGGTTAGGGTTAGGGTTTGGGTTTGGGTTAGGGTTAGTGTTAGGGTGAGGATCAGGTTCAGGGTTTGGGTTAGGGTTAGTGTTAGGTTTTGGTATACGGTTAGGGTTAGGATTAGCGTTTGGGTTAGCCTTAGGGTTAGGGTAAGGGTTAGGGTTAGGGTTTGGGTTAGTTTAGGGTTAGGGTTTGGGTTTGGGTTGGGGTTGGGGTTAAGGTTAGGGTTAGGTTTAGTGTTTGGGTTAGGGTTAGGGTTAGTGTTAGATTCAGTGTTACGGTCAGGGTTTGGGTTAGGGTTAGGGTTTGGATTTGGGTTAGGGTTGGGTTTGCGTTTGGGTTAGGGTTAGGTTTAGGGTTAGGGTTAGGGTTAGGGACAGGGTTAGGGTTAGCATTAGGGACAGGATTAGGTTTAGGGTTAGGTTAGGGTTTGGGTTAGGGTTAGGCTTATGGTTACGTTTTGGGTTAGGGTTAGGAATTGGGTTTGGGTTTGAGTTTGGGTTTGGGTTTCGGTTAGGTTTAGGGTTAGGTTTATGGTTAGTGTTAGGGTTTGTGTTTGCGTTAGGTTTAGGTTTAATGTTATGGTTAGGGTTAGGTTTAGGGATAAGGTTAGGGTTAGGGTTAGGGTTTGAGTTAGGTTTAACGTTAGGGTTTGGGTTTCGGTTAGGTTTAGGGTTAGGTTTAGGGTTAGGGTTTGGGTTTGGGTCAGGGTTAGTGTTAGGGTTAGGGTTAGGGTTAGGGTGAGGGTTAGGGATAGGTTTTGGGTTTGGGTTAGGGTGAGGGTTAAGATTAGGGTTTGGTTTAGGGTTAGGGTTAGGGTTTGGGTTAGGGTTAGGGTTAGGGTTAGGGTTAGGTTTAGGGTTTGGGTTCGGGTTAGTGTTTGGGTTAGGGTTTGGATTAGTGTTAAGGTTAGGGTTAGGTTTCGTGTTTGGGCTAGGGTTAGGGATAGGGTTAAGGTTAGGTTTTGGGTTATCGTTTGGGTTTGGGTTAGGGTTATTGTTATGTTTAGGGTTAGGATTAGGGTTAGATTTAGGGTTAGGTTTTGGGTTAGGGTTTGGATTTGGGTTAGGGTTAGGGTTAGTGTTAGGGTTTTCATTTGGGTTTCGGTTTGGGTTAGGGGTAGAGTCAGGGCTAGGGTTACGTTCAGGCTTTGGTTTAGGGTTAAGGTTAGGGTTAGGGTTAGGGGTTAGAGTTAGGGTTAGGGTTAGGGTTTTGGTTTGGGTCAGGGTTAGGGTTAGGGTTAGGGTTACAGTTAGGGTTAGTGTTTGGGTTAGGGTAAGGGTTTGAGTTGGTGTTAGGGTTAGGTTTAGTGTTAGGTTTAGGGTTACGTTTGGGTTAAGATTTGGGTTAGGGTTTGGGTTTGGCTTAGGATTAGGGTTAGGGTTACGATTAGGGTTAGGTGTTAGGGGTTAGGGTTAGGGTTAGTGTTAGGGTTAGTGTTAATGTTAAGGTTAGGGTTTGGGTTTGGGTTAGTCTTAGGTTTAGGGTTAGCGTCAGGGTTTGTGTTAGGTTTAGGGTTAGGGTTAGTGTTAGGGTGAGGATCAGGTTCAGGGTTTGGGTTAGGGTTAGTGTTAGGTTATGGTTTACGGTTAGGGTTAGGGTTAGCGTTTGGGTTAGGGTTAGGGTTAGGGTTAGGGTTAGTGTTAGATTCATTGTCATGGTCAGGGTTTGGGTTAGGGTCAGGGCTAGGGTTAGGGTTAGGGTTTGGATTTGGGTTAGGGTTAGGGTTAGGGTTAGGGTTAGGGTTAGGGTTTGCGTTTGGGTTAGGGTTAGGTTTAGGGTTAGGGTTAGGGTTAGGGACAGGGTTAGGGTTAGCATTAGGGTTTCGATTTGGGTTAGGGTTAGGGTTAGGGTTAGGGTTTGCATTTGGGTCAGGGTTAGGATTAGGTTTAGGGTTAGGTTAGGGTTTGGGTTAGGGTTAGGGTTAGGGTAAGGGTTAGGGTTATGGTTATGGTTAGGTTTTGGTTTAGGGTTAGGGTTTGGGTTACGGTTAGGTTTAGGGTTTGGGTTAGGGTTAGGGATAGGGTTAAGGTTAGGGTTAGGTTCATGGTTTGGGTTTGGGTTAGGGTTATTGTTAATTTTAGGGTTAGGATTAGTCTTAGGTTTAGGGTTAGGGTTTGGTTTTGGGTTAGGGTTAGGGTCAGCGTTAGGGTTTGCGTTTGGGTTTCGTTTTGGGTTAGGGTTAGGGTCAGGGCTAGGGTTACGTTCAGGCTTTGGTTTAGGGTTAGGGTTAGGGTTATGGGTTAGGGTTAGGGTTAGGTTTTGGGTTAGGGTCAGGGTAAGGGTTAGGGTTAGGGTTAGGGTTAGTGTTTGGGTTAGGGTAAGGGTTTGGGTTAGGGTTAGGGTTAGGTTTAGTGTTAGGTTTAGGGTTAGGTTTGGGTTAGGATTTGGGTTAGGGTTTGGGTTTGGCTTAGGATTAGGGTTAGGGTTACGATTAGGGTTAGGTGTTAGGGTTTACGGTTTGGGTTAGTGTTAGGGTTAGTGTTAATGTTAAGGTTAGGGTTTGGGTTTGGGTTAGTGTTAGGTTTAGGGTTAGCGTTAGGGTTTGGGTTAGGGTTAGGGTTAGGGTTTGGGTTTGGGTTAGGGTTAGTGTTAGGGTGAGGATCAGGTTCAGGGTTTGGGTTAGGGTTAGTGTTAGGTTTTGGTTTACGGTTAGGGTTAGGATTAGCGTTTGGGTTAGCCTTAGGGTTAGGGTAAGGGTTAGGGTTAGGGTTTGGGTTAGTTTAGGGTTAGGGTTTGGGTTTGGGTTGGGGTTGGGGTTAAGGTTAGGGTTAGGTTTAGTGTTTGGGTTAGGGTTAGGGTTAGTGTTAGATTCAGTGTTACGGTCAGGGTTTGGGTTAGGGTCAGGATTAGGGTTAGGGTTAGGGTTTGGATTTGGGTTAGGGTTGGGTTTGCGTTTGGGTTAGGGTTAGGTTTAGGGTTAGGGTTAGGGTTAGGGACAGGGTTAGGGTTAGCATTAGGGACAGGATTAGGTTTAGGGTTAGGTTAGGGTTTGGGTTAGGGTTAGGCTTATGTTTACGTTTTGGGTTAGGGTTAGGAATTGGGTTTGGGTTTGGGTTTCGGTTAGGTTTAGGGTTAGGTTTTTGGTTAGTGTTAGGGTTTGTGTTTGCGTTAGGTTTAGGGTTAATGTTATGGTTAGGGTTAGGTTTAGGGATAGGGTTAGGGTTAGGGTTAGGGTTTGAGTTAGGGTTAACGTTAGGGTTTGGGCTTCGGTTAGTGTTAGGGTTAGGTTTAGGGTTAGGGTTTGGGTTTGGGTCAGCGTTAGTGTTAGGGTTAGCGTTAGGGTTAGGGTTAGGGTTAGGTTTTGGGTTTGGGTTAGGGTGAGGGTTAAGATTAGGGTTTGGTTTAGGGTTTGTGTTAGGGTTTGGGTTAGGGTTAGGGTTAGGGTTAGGGTTAGGGTTAGGTTTAGGGTTTGGGTTCGGGTTAGTGTTCTGGTTAGGGTTTGGGTTAGTGTTAAGGTTAGGGTTAGGTTTAGTGTTTGGGCTAGGGTTAGGGATAGGGTTAAGGTTAGGTTTTGGGTTATCGTTTGGGTTTGGGTTAGGGTTATTGTTATGTTTAGGGTTAGGATTAGGATTAGATTTAGGGTTAGGTTTTGGGTTAGGGTTTGGATTTGGGTTAGGGTTAGGGTTATCGTTAGGGTTTGCGTTTGGGTTTCGTTTTGGGTTAGGGTTAGAGTCAGGGCTATGGTTACGTTCAGGGTTTGGTTTAGGGTTAGGGTTAGGGTTAGGGTTAGGGGTTAGATTTAGGGTTAGGGTTAGGGTTTGGGTTTGGGTCAGGGTTAGGGTTAGGGTTAGGGTTACAGTTAGGGTTAGTGTTTGGGTTAGGGTAAGGGTTTGAGTTAGGGTTAGGTTTAGTGTTAGGTTTAGGGTTAGGTTTGGGTTAAGATTTGGGTTAGGGTTTGGGTTTGGCTTAGGATTAGGGTTAGGGTTACGATTAGGGTTAGGTGTTAGGGGTTAGGGTTAGGGGTAGTGTTAGGGTTAGTGTTAATGTTAAGGTTAGGGTTTGGGTTTGGGTTAGTCTTAGGTTTAGGGTTAGCGTCAGGGTTTGTGTTAGGTTTAGGGTTAGGGTTAGTGTTAGGGTGAGGATCAGGTTCAGGGTTTGGGTTAGGGTTAGTGTTAGGTTATGGTTTACGGTTAGGGTTAGGGTTAGCGTTTGGGTTAGGGTTAGGGTTAGGGTTAGGGTTAGTGTTAGATTCATTGTCACGGTCAGGGTTTGGGTTAGGGTCAGGGTTAGGGTTAGGGTTAGGGTTTGGATTTGGGTTAGGGTTAGGGTTAGGGTTAGGGTTAGGGTTAGGGTTTGCGTTTGGGTTAGGGTTAGGTTTAGGGTTAGGGTTAGGGTTAGGGACAGGGTTAGGATTAGCATTAGGGTTTCGATTTGGGTTAGGGTTAGGTTTAGGGTTAGGGTTTGCATTTGGGTCAGGGTTAGGATTAGGTTTAGGGTTAGGTTAGGGTTTGGGTTAGGGTTAGGGTTAGGGTAAGGGTTAGGGTTATGGTTATGGTTAGGTTTTGGTTTAGGGTTAGGGTTTGGGTTACGGTTAGGTTTAGGGTTTGGGTTAGGGTTATTGTTAATTTTAGGGTTAGGATTAGTCTTAGGTTTAGGGTTAGGGTTTGGTTTTGGGTTAGGGTTAGGGTCAGCGTTAGGGTTTGCGTTTCGGTTTCGTTTTGGGTTAGGGTTAGGGTCAGGGCTAGGGTTACGTTCAGGCTTTGGTTTAGGGTTAGGGTTAGGGTTATGGGTTAGGGTTAGGGTTAGGTTTTGGGTTAGGGTCAGGGTAAGGGTTAGGGTTAGGGTTAGGGTTAGTGTTTGGGTTAGGGTAAGGGTTTGGGTTAGGGTTAGGGTTAGGTTTAGTGTTAGGTTTAGGGTTAGGTTTGGGTTAGGATTTGGGTTAGGGTTTGGGTTTGGCTTAGGATTAGGGTTAGGGTTACGATTAGGGTTAGGTGTTAGGGTTTACGGTTTGGGTTAGTGTTAGGGTTAGTGTTAATGTTAAGGTTAGGGTTTGGATTTGGGTTAGTGTTAGGTTTAGGGTTAGCGTCAGGGTTTGGGTTAGGGTTAGGGTTAGGGTTTGGGTTTGGGTTAGGTTTAGTGTTAGGGTGAGGATCAGGTTCAGGGTTTGGGTTAGGGTTAGTGTTAGGTTTTGGTTTACGGTTAGGGTTAGGATTAGCGTTTGGGTTAGCCTTAGGGTTAGGGTAAGGGTTAGGGTTAGGGTTTGGGTTAGTTTAGGGTTAGGGTTTGGGTTTGGGTTGGGGTTGGGGTTAAGGTTAGGGTTAGGTTTAGTGTTTGGGTTAGGGTTAGGGTTAGTGTTAGATTCAGTGTTACGGTCAGGGTTTGGGTTAGGGTCAGGATTAGGGTTAGGGTTAGGGTTTGGATTTGGGTTAGGGTTGGGTTTGCGTTTGGGTTAGGGTTAGGTTTAGGGTTAGGGTTAGGGTTAGGGACAGGGTTAGGGTTAGCATTAGGGACAGGATTAGGTTTAGGGTTAGGTTAGGGTTTGGGTTAGGGTTAGGCTTATGTTTACGTTTTGGGTTAGGGTTAGGAATTGGGTTTGGGTTTGGGTTTCGGTTAGGTTTAGGGTTAGGTTTTTGGTTAGTGTTAGGGTTTGTGTTTGCGTTAGGTTTAGGGTTAATGTTATGGTTAGGGTTAGGTTTAGGGATAGGGTTAGGGTTAGGGTTAGAGTTTGAGTTAGGGTTAACGTTAGGGTTTGGGCTTCGGTTAGGGTTAGGGTTAGGTTTAGGGTTAGGGTTTGGGTTTGGGTCAGCGTTAGTGTTAGGGTTAGCGTTAGGGTTAGGGTTAGGGTTAGGTTTTGGGTTTGGGTTAGGGTGAGGGTTAAGATTAGGGTTTGGTTTAGGGTTTGGGTTAGGGTTTGGGTTAGGGTTAGGGTTAGGGTTAGGGTTAGGGTTAGGTTTAGGGTTTGGGTTCGGGTTAGTGTTCTGGTTAGGGTTTGGGTTAGTGTTAAGGTTAGGGTTAGGTTTAGTGTTTGGGCTAGGGTTAGGGATAGGGTTAAGGTTAGGTTTTGGGTTATCGTTTGGGTTTGGGTTAGGGTTATTGTTATGTTTAGGGTTAGGATTGGGATTAGATTTAGGGTTAGGTTTTGGGTTAGGGTTTGGATTTGGGTTAGGGTTAGGGTTATCGTTAGGGTTTGCGTTTGGGTTTCGGTTTGGGTTAGGGTTAGAGTCAGGGCTAGGGTTACGTTCACGGTTTGGTTTAGGGTTAGGGTTAGGATTAGGGTTAGGGGTTAGATTTAGGGTTAGGGTTAGGGTTTGGGTTTGGGTCAGGGTTAGGGTTAGGGTTAGGGTTACAGTTAGGGTTAGTGTTTGGGTTAGGGTAAGGGTTTGAGTTAGGGTTAGGGTTAGGTTTAGTGTTAGGTTTAGGGTTACGTTTGGGTTAAGATTTGGGTTAGGGTTTGGGTTTGGCTTAGGATTAGGGTTAGGGTTACGATTAGGGTTAGGTGTTAGGGGTTAGGGTTAGGGTTAGTGTTAGGGTTAGTGTTAATGTTAAGGTTAGGGTTTGCGTTTGGGTTAGTGTTAGGTTTAGGGTTAGCGTCAGGGTTTGTGTTAGGTTTAGGGTTAGGGTTAGTGTTAGGGTGAGGATCAGGTTCAGGGTTTGGGTTAGGGTTAGTGTTAGGTTATGGTTTACGGTTAGGGTTAGCGTAAGCGTTTGGGTTAGCCTTAGTGTTAGGGTAAGGGTTAGGGTTAGGGTTTGGGTAAGTTTAGGGTTAGGGTTTGGGTTTGGGTTGGGGTTGGGTTTAAGGTTAGGGTTAGGTTTAGTGTTTGGGTTAGGGTTAGGGTTAGGGTTAGGGTTAGGTGTTAGGTTTAGGATTAGTGTTATGCTTAGGGTTTGGTTTTGGGTTAGGGTCAGGGTCAGGGTTAGGGTTAGGGTTAGGGTTTGGGTTTGGGTTAGCGTTAGGCTTAGGGTTAGGGTTTGCGTTTGGGTTAGGGTTAGGTTTAGGGATAGGCTTAGGGTTAGGGACAAGTTTAGGGTTAGCGTTAGGGTTTCGATTTGGGTTATGGTTAAGGTTAGGGTTAGGGTTTGCATTTGGGTTAGGGTTAGGATTAGAGTTAGGATTAGGCTTAGGTTTTGGGTTAGGGTTAGGGTTAGGGTTAGGGTTTGGGTTAGGGTTAGGTTTAGGGTTAGGGTAAGGGTTTGGTTTTGGGTTAGGGTTAGGGTTAGGATTTGGGTTTGGTTTACGGTTAGTGTTAGGGTTAGGGGAAAGGCTTAGGGTTAGGGTGAGTGTTAGGTCTTGGATTAGGGGCAGGGTTAGGTTTAGTATCAGGGTTTGGGTTAGGGTTAGGTTTAGGGTTAGTGTTAGTGTCAGGGTTAGGGTTTGGGTTAGGGTTATTGTTAGGGTTTGGGTTTTGTTAGGTTTAGGGTTAGGGTTAAGGTTAGGGTTAGGGTTAGGGTTTGGATTTGGGTAGGGTTAGCGTTAGGTTTAGGGTTAGAATTAGGGTTAGGTTTATGGTTAGAGTTTGCGTTACGGTTTGGGTTTGGTTTCGGGTTAGGGTTAGTCTTCGGGTTTGCATTTGGGTTTGGGTTTGTGTTAGAGTAAGGGTTAGTGATAGGATTAGGTTTTGGATTTGGGTTAGGGTGAGGCTTAGGGTTAGGTTTGGGTTAGGGTTAGGGTTAGGTTTTGGGTTTGGGTTAGGGTTAGGGTTAGGGTTAGGGTTAGGGTAAGGGTTTGGGTTAGGGTTAGAGTTAGGTTTAGTGTTACGTTTAGGGTTAGGTTCGCGTTACGTTTTGGGTTAGGGTTTGGGTTTGGCTTATGATTAGGGTTAGGGTTACGATTAGGGTTAGGTGTTAGGGTTTAGGGTTTGGGTTAGTGTTAGGGTTAGTGTTAATGTTAAGGTTCGGGTTTGGGTTTGTGTTAGTGTTAGGTTTAAGGTTAGCGTCAGGGTTTGGGTTAGGGTTAGGGTTAGGGTTTGGGTTTGGGTTAGGGTTAGTGTTAGGGTGAGGATCAGGTTAAGGGTTTGGGTTAGGATTAGTGTTAGGTTTTGGTTTACGGTTAGGGTTAGGGTTAGCGTTTGGGTTAGCCTTAGGGTTAGGGTAAGGTTTAGGGTTAGGGTTTGGGTTAGTTTAGGGTTAGGGTTTGGTTTTGGGTTGGGGTTGGGTTTAAGGTTAGGGTTAGGTTTAGTGTTTGGGTTAGGGTTAGGGTTAGGGTTAGGGTTAGTGTTAGATTCATTGTCACGGTCAGGGTTTGGGTTAGGGTCAGGGTTAGGGTTAGGGTTAGGGTTTGGACTTGGGTTAGGGTTAGGGTTAGGGTTAGGGTTAGGGTTTGCGTTCGGTTTAGGGTTAGGTTTAGGGTTAGGGTTAGGGTTAGGGACAGGGTTAGGGTTAGCATTAGGGTTTCGATTTGGGTTAGGGTTAGGGTTAGGGTTAGGGTTTGCATTTGGGTCAGGGTTAGGATTAGGTTTAGGGTTAGGTTAGGGTTTGGGTTAGGGTTAGGGTTAGGGTTAGGGTTAGGGTTAGGGTTATGGTTAGGTTTTGGTTTAGGGTTAGGGTTTGGGTTAGGGTTAGGTTTAGGGTTTATGTTAGGGTTAGGGATAGGGTTAAGGTTAGGGTTAAGTTTATGGTTTGGGTTTGGGTTAGGGTTATTGTTAATTTTAGGGTTAGGATTAGGTTAGGTTTAGGGTTAGGGTTTGGTTTTGGGTTAGGGTTAGGGTCAGCGTTAGGGTTTGCGTTTGGGTTTCGGTTTGGGTTAGGGTTAGGGTCAGGGCTAGGGTTAGGGTTAGGTTTTGGGTTAGGGTCAGTGTAAGGGTCAGGGTTTGGGTTAGGGTTAGTGTTTGGGTTAGGGTAAGGGTTTGGGTTAGGGTTAGGGTTAGGTTTAGTGTTAGGTTTAGGGTTAGGTTTGGGTTAGGATTTGGGTTAGGGTTTGGGTTTGGCTTAGGATTAGGGTTAGGGTTACGATTAGGGTTAGGTGTTAGGGTTTACGGTTTGGGTTAGTGTTAGGGTTAGTGTTAATGTTAAGGTTAGGGTTTGGGTTTGGGTTAGTGTTAGGTTTAGGGTTAGCGTCAGGGTTTGGGTTAGGGTTAGGGTTAGGGTTTGGGTTTGGGTTAGGGTTAGTGTTAGGGTGAGGATCAGGTTCAGGGTTTGGGTTAGGGTTAGTGTTAGGTTTTGGTTTACGGTTAGGGTTAGGATTAGCGTTTGGGTTAGCCTTAGGGTTAGGGTAAGGGTTAGGGTTAGGGTTTGGGTTAGTTTAGGGTTAGGGTTTGGGTTTGGGTTGGGGTTGGGGTTAAGGTTAGGGTTAGGTTTAGTGTTTGGGTTAGGGTTAGGGTTAGTGTTAGATTCAGTGTCACGGTCAGGGTTTGGGTTAGTGTCAGGATTAGGGTTAGGGTTAGGGTTTGGATTTGGGTTAGGGTTAGGGTTTGCGTTTGGGTTAGGGTTAGGTTTAGGGTTAGGGTTAGGGTTAGGGACAGGGTTAGGGTTAGAATTAGGGACAGGATTAGGTTTAGGGTTAGGTTTGGGTTTGGGTTAGGGTTTGGCTTATCGTTACGTTTTGGGTTAGGGTTAGGAATTGGGTTTGAGTTTGGGTTTGGGTTTGGGTTTCGGTTAGGTTTAGGGTTAGGTTTATGGTTAGTGTTAGGGTTTGTGTTTGCGTTAGGTTTAGGGTTAATGTTATGGTTAGGGTTAGGTTTAGGGATAGGGTTAGGTTTAGGGTTAGGGTTTGGGTTTGGGTCAGGGTTAGTGTTAAGGTTAGGGTTAGGGTTAGGGTTAGGGTTAGGTTTTGGGGTTGGGTTAGGGTGAGGGTTAAGATTAGGGTTTGGTTTAGGGTTAGGGTTAAGGTTTGGGTTAGGGTTAGGGTTAGGGTTAGGGTTAGGGTTAGGTTTAGGGTTTGGGTTCGGGTTAGTGTTCGGGTTAGGGTTTGGGTTAGTGTTAAGGTTAGGGTTAGGTTTAGTGTTTGGGCTAGGGTTAGGGATAGGGTTAAGGTTAGGTTTTGGGTTATCGTTTGGGTTTGGGTTAGGGTTATTGTTATGTTTAGGGTCAGGATTAGGGTTAGATTTAGGGTTAGGTTTTAGGTTAGGGTTTGGATTTGGGTTAGGGTTAGGGTTATCGTTAGGGTTTGCGTTTGGGTTTCGGTTTGGGTTAGGGTTAGAGTCAGGGCTAGGGTTACGTTCAGGCTTTGGTTTCGAGTTAGGGTTAGGGTTAGGGTTAGGGGTTAGAGTTAGGGTTAGGGTTAGGGTTTGGGTTTGGGTCAGGGTTAGGGTTAGGATTAGGGTTACAGTTAGGGTTAGTGTTTGGGTTAGGGTAAGGGTTTGAGTGAGGGTTAGGGTTAGGTTTAGTGTTAGGTTTAGGGTTAGGTTTGGGTTAAGATTTGGGTTAGGGTTTGGGTTTGTCTTAGGATTAGGTTTAGGGTTACGATTAGGGTTAGGTGTTAGGGATTAGGGTTAGGGTTAGTGTTAGGGTTAGTGTTAACGTTAACGTTAGGGATTGGGTTTGTGTTAGTGTTAGGTTTAGGGTTAGCGTCAGGGTTTGTGTTAGGGTTAGGGTTAGGGTTAGTGTTAGGGTGAGGATCAGGTTCAGGGTTTGGGTTAGGGTTAGTGTTAGGTTATGGTTTACGGTTAGGGTTAGCGTAAGGGTTTGGGTTAGCCTTAGGGTTAGGGTAAGGGTTAGGGTTAGGGTTTGGGTTAGTTTAGGGTTAGGGTTTGGGTTTGGGTTGGGGTTGGGGTTAAGGTTAGGGTTAGGTTTAGTGTTTGGGTTAGGCTTAGGGTTAGGGTTAGGGTTAGGTGTTAGGTTTAGGATTAGTGTTATGCTTAGGGTTTGGTTTTGGGTTAGGGTCAGGGTCAGGGTTAGGTTTAGGGTTAGGGATTGGGTTTGGGTTAGCGTTAGGTTTAGGGTTAGGGTTTGCGTTTGGGTTAGGGTTAGGTTTAGGGATAGGCTTAGGGTTAGGGACAAGTGTAGGGTTAGCGTTAGGGTTTCAATTTGGGTTAGGGTTAGGGTTAGGGTTAGGGTTTGCATTTGGGTTAGGGTTAGTATTAGAGTTAGGGTTAGGGTTAGGGTTTGGGTTAGGGTTAGGGTTAGGGTTAGGGTTTGGGTTAGGTTTAGGGTTAGGGTTAGGGGTTAGCGTTAGGGTTAGGGTTAATGTTAGGGTTTGGGTTTGCGTTAGTGTTAGGGTTAATGTTATGGTTAGGGTTTGGGTTTGGGTTAGGTTTAGGGTTAGGTTTAGCGTTAGGGTTTGGTTTGCGTTAGGGTTAGGTTTAGGGTTACGGTTTGGGTTAGGGTTAGGGTTAGGAATAGGGTTAGTTTTAGTGTTTTGGTTAGGGTTAGGGTTAGGTATATGGTTAGGGTTTGGATTAGGGTTAGGGATAAGGTTACGGTTAGGTTTAGGGTTAGGGTTAGGTTTATTGTTTAGGTTAGGGTTTGAGTTAGGTTTAGGGATACGGTTAGGGTTAGGTTTAGGATTAGGGTTAGGGTTAGGTATATGGTTAGGGTTTGGGTTATGGTTTGGTTTTGGGTTAGGGTAAGGGTTAGGCTTAGGTTTTGCTTTTGTGTTTGTGTTTGGGTTAGGGGAAGTGTTAGGGTTCGGGTTAGGGTTTGGATTTGCGTTACGGTGAGGGTTAGGGTTAGGGTTTGGGTTAGGTTAAGGTTAGGGTTTGGGTTTGGGTTAGGGTTAGGGTTATGGTTAGGGTTAGGATTTGGGTTAGAGTTAGGTTTAGTGTTAGGTTTAGGGTTAGGGTTAAGGTTACGGTTAGGGTTAGGGTTTGGGTGTGGTTTAGGGTTAGGGTTAGGGTTTGGGTTAAGGTTAGGGTTAGGGTTAGGGTTTGGGTTAGGGTTAGATTTATGGTTAGGGTAAGGGTTTGGGTTTGGGTTAGGGTTAGGGTTAGGTTTAGGGTTTGGGTTAGGGTGAGTGTTAAGGTTAGGGTTTGAGTTTGGGTTAGGGTTAGGGTTAGGGTTAGGGTTAGGGTTAGGGTTTGGGTTAGGGTTAGCGTTAGGGTTTGGGTTTGGGTTAGGGTTAGGGTTAGGGTTTGGGTTAGGGTTAGCGTTAGGGTTTGGGTTTGGGTTAGGGTTAGGGTTAGGGTTTGGGTTAGGATTAGGGTTAGTGTTAGGGTTTGCGTTTGGGTCAGGGTTACTGTTAGGGTTAGGGTTAGGGTTAGGTTTAGGTTTTGGGTTTGGGTTAGGGTGAGGGTTTGGGTTTGGTTTAGTGTTAAGGTTAGGGTTAGGTTTAGTGTTTGGGTTAGGCTTATGGATAGGGTTAAGGTTAGGGTTAGGGTTATCGTTTGGGTTTGGGTTAAGATTATTTTTAGTTTTAGGGTTAGGGTTAGGGTTAGGTTTATGGTTAGGGTTTGGGGAAGCATTGGGTTTGGGTTAGGGTTAGGGTTAGGGTCTGGCTTTGGGTTAGGTTAGGGTTAGGGTTACGGGTAGTGGTAGGATCAGGATCAGGGTCAGTATTTGGGTTAGGTTTAGGGTTAATGTTAGGGTTTGGTTTTGGGTTAGGGTTAGGGTTAGAGTTAGGGTGTGCGTTTGGGTTAGGGTTAGGTTTAGGGTTAGGGTTAGGGTTAGGGTTTGTGTTAGCGTTAGGGTTAGGGTTTGGGTTTGGGTTTGGGTTTCGGTTAGGTTTAGGGTTAGGTTTATGGTTAGTGATAGATTTTGGGTTTGCGTTAGGTTTAGGGTTAATGTTATGGTTAGGGTTAGGTTTAGGGATAGGGTTAATATTAGGATTAGGGTTTGAGGTAGGGTTAACGTTAGGGTTTGGGTTTGGGTTAGGGTTAGGTTTAGGGTTCGGGTTAGGATTTGGGTTCGGGTTAGGTTTACGGTTTGGGTTTGGGTTTGGGTTTCAGTTAGGTTTAGGGTTAGGGTTAGGGTTAGGGTTAGTGTTTGGGTTTGCGTTAGCGTTAGGTTAAATGTTATGGTTAGGGTTAGGTTCAGGGATAGGGTTAGGTTTGGAGTTACGGTTAGCGTTAGGGTTTGGGTTTGGGTTAGGGTTAGGTTTAGGGTTAGGGTTAGGGTTTGGGTTAGGGTTAGGGTTAGGTTTTGGGTTTGGGTTAGGGTGAGGGTCAAGATTAGGTTTTGGGTGAGGGTTAGGGTTAGGGTTAGGGTTAGGGGTTAGCGTAAGGGTTAGGGTTAGTGTTAGGGTTTGGGTTTGCGTTAGGGTTACGGTTAATGTTATGGTTAGGGTTTGGTTTTGGGTTAGGTTTAAGGTTAGGGTTAGTGTTAGGGTTTGGTTTGTGTTAGGGTTAGGTTTAGGGTTACGGTTTGGGTTAGAGTTAGGCTTAGGGTTAGTTTTAGTGTTTTGGTTAGGGTTAGGGTTAGGTATATGGTTAGGGTTTGGGTTTGGGTTAGGGTTAGGGTTAGGGTTAGGGTTAGGGTTTGGGTTAGGGTTAGGGTTAGGTTTTGGGTTTGGGTTAGGGTGAGGGTTAAGATTAGGGTTTGGGTTAGGGTTAGAGTTAGGGTTTGGGTTAGGGTTAGGGTTGGGGTTAGGGTTAGGGTTAGGGTTAGGGTTTGGGTTCGTGTTAGTGTTCGGGTTAGGGTTTGGGTTAGTGTTAAGTTTAGGGTTAGGTTTAGTGTTTGGGTTAGTATTAGGGATAGGGTTAAGGTTAGGTTTAGGGTTATGGTTTGGGTTTGGGTTAGGTTTATTGTTATGTTTAGGGTTAGGATTAGGGTTAGGTTTAGGGTTAGGGTTTGGTTTTGGGTTAGGGTTAGGGTCAGCGTTAGGGGTAGCGTTAGGGTTTGCGTTTGGGTTTCGGTTTGGGATAGGGTTAGGGGCAGGGCTAGGGGTACGTTCAGGCTTTGGTTTAAGGTTAGGGTTAGGGTTAGGGTTAGGGGTTAGAGTTAGGGTTAGGATTAGGGTTAGGTTTTGGGTTTGGGTCAGGGTTAGGGTTAGGGTTAGGGTTAGAGTTAGGGTTAGGGTAAGGGTGTGGGTTAGGGTTAGGGTTAGGTTTAGTGTTAGGTTTAGGGTTAGGTTTGGGTTAAGTTTTGGGTTAGGGTTTTGTTTGGCTTAGGATTAGGGTTAGGGTTACGATTAGGGTTAGGTGTTAGGGGTTAGGGTTAGGGTTAGTGTTATGGTTAGTGTTAATGTTAAGGTTAGGGTTTGGGTTTGGGTTAGTGTTAGGTTTAGGGTTAGCGTCAGGGTTTGTGTTAGGGTTGGGTTAGGGTTAGTGTTAGGGTGAGGATCAGGGTCAGGGTTTGGGTTAGGGTTAGTGTTAGGTTTTGTTTTACGGTTAGGGTTAGGGTTAGCGTTTGGGTTAGCCTTAGGGTTAGGGTAAGGGTTAGGGTTAGGGTTTGGGTTAGTTTAGGGTTAGGGTTTGGGTTTGGGTTGGGGTTGGGATTAAGGTTAGGGTTAGGTTTAGTGTTTGGGTTAGGGTTAGGGTTAGTGTTAGATTCAGTGTCACGGTCAGGGTTTGGGTTAGGGTCAGGGTTAGGGTTAGGGTTAGGGTTAGGGTTATGGTTAGGTTTTGGTTTAGGGTTAGGGTTTGGGTTAGGGTTAGGTTTAGGGTTTGGGTTAGGGTTAGGGTTAGAGTTATGTGTTAGGGTTAGGGTTAGGGTTTGTGTTAGGGTCAGGGTTAGGGTTAGGGTTAGGGTTAGGGTTAGTGTTTGGGTTAGGGTAAGGTTTTGGGTTAGAGTTAGGGCTAGGTTTAGTGTTAGGTTTGGGTTAGGATTTGGGTTAGGGTTTGGGTTTGGCTTAGGATTAGGGTTAGTGTTACGATTAGGGTTAGGTGTTAGGGTTTAGGGTTAGGGTTAGGGTTAGGGTTAGGGTTAGGGTTAGTGTTAGATTCAGTGTCATGGTCAGGGTTTGGGTTAGGGTCAGGGTTAGGGTTAGGGTTAGGGTTTGGATTTGGGTTGGGGTTGGGGTTAAGGTTAGGGTTAGGTTTAGTGTTTGGGTTAGGGTTAGGGTTAGGGTTAGGGTTTGGATTTGGGTTGGGGTTGGGGTTAAGGTTAGGGTTAGGTTTAGTGTTTGGGTTAGGGTTAGGGTTTGGGTTAGGGTTAGCGTTAGGGTTTGGGTTTGGGTTAGGGTTAGGGTTAGGGTTTCTGTTAGGATTAGGGTTAGTGTTAGGGTTTGCGTTTGGGTCAGGGTTACTGTTAGGGTTAGGGTTAGGGTTAGGGTTAGGTTTTGGGTTTGGGTTAGGGTGAGGGTTTGGGTTTGGTTTAGTGTTAAGGTTAGGGTTAGGTTTAGTGTTTGGGTTAGGCTTATGGATAGGGTTAAGGTTAGGTTTAGGGTTATCGTTTGGGTTTGGGTTAAGATTATTTTTAGTTTTAGGGTTAGGGTTAGGGTTAGGTTTATGGTTAGGGTTTGGGGAAGCATTGGGTTTGGGTTAAGGTTAGGGTTAGGGTCTGGCTTTGGGTTAGGTTAGGGTTAGGG
Organism: Eospalax fontanierii; assembly: GCA_035773235.1. NCBI lineage: Eukaryota > Metazoa > Chordata > Mammalia > Rodentia > Spalacidae > Eospalax > Eospalax fontanierii. The sequence goes on along the minus strand of CM069524.1, from coordinate 317,030 downwards.
TTACGGGTAGTGGTAGGATCAGGATCAGGGTCAGTATTTGGGTTAGGTTTAGGGTTAATGTTAGGGTTTGGTTTTGGGTTAGGGTTAGGGTTAGAGTTAGGGTGTGCGTTTGGGTTAGGGTTAGGTTTAGGGTTAGGGTTAGGGTTAGGGTTTGTGTTAGCGTTAGGGTTAGGGTTTGGGTTTGGGTTTGGGTTTCGGTTAGGTTTAGGGTTAGGTTTATGGTTAGTGATAGATTTTGGGTTTGCGTTAGGTTTAGGGTTAATGTTATGGTTAGGGTTAGGTTTAGGGATAGGGTTAATATTAGGATTAGGGTTTGAGGTAGGGTTAACGTTAGGGTTTGGGTTTGGGTTAGGGTTAGGTTTAGGGTTCGGGTTAGGATTTGGGTTCGGGTTAGGTTTACGGTTTGGGTTTGGGTTTGGGTTTCAGTTAGGTTTAGGGTTAGGGTTAGGGTTAGGGTTAGTGTTTGGGTTTGCGTTAGCGTTAGGTTAAATGTTATGGTTAGGGTTAGGTTCAGGGATAGGGTTAGGTTTGGAGTTACGGTTAGCGTTAGGGTTTGGGTTTGGGTTAGGGTTAGGTTTAGGGTTAGGGTTAGGGTTTGGGTTAGGGTTAGGGTTAGGTTTTGGGTTTGGGTTAGGGAGAGGGTCAAGATTAGGTTTTGGGTGAGGGTTAGGGTTAGGGTTAGGGGTTAGCGTTAGGGTTAGGGTTAGTGTTAGGGTTTGGGTTTGCGTTAGGGTTACGGTTAATGTTATGGTTAGGGTTTGGTTTTGGGTTAGGTTTAGGGTTAGGGTTAGTGTTAGGGTTTGGTTTGTGTTAGGGTTAGGTTTAGGGTTACGGTTTGGGTTAGAGTTAGGCTTAGGGTTAGTTTTAGTGTTTTGGTTAGGGTTAGGGTTAGGTATATGGTTAGGGTTTGGGTTTGGGTTAGGGTTAGGGTTAGGAATAGGGTTAGTTTTAGTGTTTTGGTTAGGGTTAGGGTTAGGTATATGGTTAGGTTTTGGGTTAGGTTTAGGGATAAGGTTACGGTTAGGTTTAGGGTTAGGGTTAGGTTTATTGTTTAGGTTAGGGTTTGAGTTAGGTTTAGGGATAGGCTTAGTGTTAGGTTTAGGATTAGGGTTAGGGTTAGGTATATGGTTAGGTTTTGGGTTAGGGTTTGGTTTTGGGTTAGGGTAAGGGTTAGGCTTAGGGTTTGCGTTTGTGTTTGTGTTTGGGTTAGGGGAAAAGTTAGGGTTAGGGTTAGGGTTTGGATTTGCGTTACGCTGAGGGTTAGGGTTAGGGTTTGGCTTAGGGTTAGGGTTAGGGTTTGGGTTTGGGTTAGGGTTAGGGTTATGGTTAGGGTTACGGTTTGGATTAGGGTTAGATTTAGTGTTAGGTTTAGGGGTTAGGGTTAAGGTTACGGTTAGGGTTAGGATTTGGGTGTGGGTTAGGTTTAGGGTGAGGGTTAGGGTTAGGTTTAGGGTTTGGGTTAGGGTTAGATTTATGGTTAGGGTAAGGGTTTGAGTTTGGGTTAGGGTTAGGGTTAGGGTTAGGTTTTTGGTTAGGGTTAGGGTTAGGGTTAGGGGTTAGCGTTAGGGTTAGGGTTAATGTTAGGGTTTGGGTTTGCGTTAGTGTTAGGGTTAATGTTATGGTTAGGGTTTGGGTTTGGGTTAGGTTTAGGGTTAGGTTTAGCGTTAGGGTTTGGTTTGCGTTAGGGTTAGGTTTAGGGTTACGGTTTGGGTTAGGGTTAGGGTTAGGTATATGGTTAGGGTTTGGATTAGGGTTAAGGATAAGGTTACGGTTAGGTTTAGGGTTAGGGTTAGGTTTATTGTTTAGGTTAGGGTTTGAGTTAGGTTTAGGGATACGGTTAGGGTTAGGTTTAGGATTAGGGTTAGGGTTAGGTCTATGGTTAGGGTTTGGGTTATGGTTTGGTTTTGGGTTAGGGTAAGGGTTAGGCTTAGGTTTTGCTTTTGTGTTTGTGTTTGGGTTAGGGGAAGTGTTAGGGTTCGGGTTAGGGTTTGGATTTGCGTTACGGTGAGGGTTAGGGTTAGGGTTTGGGT
>CM069524.1:287500-312500 GCA_035773235.1 Eospalax fontanierii | reverse complement strand
GGTTTTGTTTTACGGTTAGGGTTAGGGTTAGCGTTTGGGTTAGCCTTAGGGTTAGGGTAAGGGTTAGGGTTAGGGTTTGGGTTAGTTTAGGGTTAGGTTGTGGGTTTGGGTTGGGGTTGGGGTTAAGGTTAGGGTTAGGTTTAGTGTTTGGGTTAGGGTTAGGGTTAGTGTTAGGGTTAGGTGTTAGATTTAGGATTAGTGTTATGCTTAGTGTTTGGTTTTGGGTTAGGATCAGAGTTAGGGTTAGGGTTAGGTTTTGAGTTTGGGTTAGCGTTAGGGTTAGGGTTAGGGTTTGCGTCTGGGTTAGGGTTAGGTTTAGGGTTAGGCTTAGAGTTAGGGACAAGTTTAGGGTTAGCGTTAGGGTTTCGATTTGGGTTAGGGTTAGGGTTAGGGTTAGGGTTTGCATTTGGGTTAGGGTTAGGATTAGAGTTAGGGCTAGGGTTAGGGTTTGGGTTAGGGTTAGGGCTAGGGTTAGGTTTAGGGTTAGGGTTAGGATTTGGGTTTGGGTTTGGGTTAGGGTTACGGTTAGGGTTAGGGTTTCTGTCATGGTTAGGATTAGGGTTAGGATTCTGGTTAGTGTTAATGTTAGGGTTAAGGTTTGGGTTTGGGTTAGGGTTAAGGTTAAGGTTAGCCATAGGGTTTGGTTTGCGTTAGGGTTTGGTTTAGGGTTTCCGTTAGGTTTAGGTTTTGCCTTTGTGTTTGGGTTAGGGTTAGGGTTAGGGTGTTGGTTTGGGTTAGGGTTAGGTTTAGGGTTAGGGTTATGTTTAGGGTTTAGGGTTTGGGTTTGGGTAAGGGTTAGTGTTAGGGTTAGGGTTAGGGTTTGGGTTAGGTTTAAGGTTAGGGTTAGGGTTAGGGTTTGGTTTGCGTTAGGGTTAGGTTTAGGGTTATGGTTTGGGTTAGGGTTAGGGTTAGGAATAGGGTTAGTTTTAGTGTTTTGGTTAGGGTTAGGGTTAGGTATATGGTTAGGTTTTGGGATAAGGTTACGGTTAGGTTTAGGGTTAGGGTTAGGTTTATTGTTTAGGTTAGGGTTTGAGTTAGGTTTAGGGATAGGCTTAGTGTTAGGTTTAGGATTAGGGGTAGGGTTAGGTATATGGTTAGGGTTTGGGTTAGGGTTTGGTTTTGGGTTAGGGTAAGGTTTTGGGTTAGGGTAAGGGTTAGGCTTAGGGTTTGCGTTTGTGTTTGTGTTTGGGTTAGGGGAAAAGTTAGGGTTAGGGTTAGGGTTTGGATTTGCGTTACGCTGAGGGTTAGGGTTAGGATTTGGCTTAGGGTTAGGGTTAGGGTTTGGGTTTGGGTTATGGTTAGGGTTATGGTTAGGGTTACGGTTTGGATTAGGGTTAGATTTAGTGTTAGGTTTAGGGGTTAGGGTTAAGGTTACGGTTAGGGTTAGGATTTGGGTGTGGGTTAGGTTTAGGATTAGGGTTAGGGTTAGGTTTAGGGTTTGGGTTAGGGTTAGATTTATGGTTAGGGTAAGGGTTTGGGTTTGGGTTAGGGTTAGGGTTAGGTTTAGGGTTTGGGTTAGGGTGAGTGTTAAGGTTAGGTTTTGAGTTAGGGATAGGGTTAATGTTATGGTTAGGGTTAGGTTTAGGGATAGGGTTAGGGTCAAGGTTAGGGTTTGAGTTAGGGTTAGCGTTAGGGTTTGGGTTTGGGTCAGGGTTAGGGTTAGGGTTTGGGTTAGAATTAGGGTTAGTGTTAGGGTTTGTGTTTGGGTCATGGTTAGTGTTAGGGCTAGGGTTAGGGTTAGGTTTTGGGTTTGGGTTAAGGTTAGGGTTAGGGTTAGGTGTTAGTGTTTGGGTTATGGTTAATGTTAGGATTGGGGTTTGGGTTTGGATTAGGATTAGGGTTAGGGTTAGAGACAGGGTTAGGTTTTGGGTTTGGGCTAAGGTTAGGGTTAGGGGTAAGGTTAGGGTTAGGTTTATGGTTTGGGTTTGGGTTAGGGTTATTGTTAATTTTAGGATTAGGATTAGGGTTAGGTTTAGGGTTAGGGTTTGGGTTTGGGTTAGGGTTAGGGTCAGCTTTAGGGTTTGCGTTTGGTTTTCGGTTTGGGTTAGGGTTAGGGTCAGGGCTAGGGTTACGTTCAGGCTTTGGTTTAGGGTTAGTGTTAGAGTTATGTGTTAGGGTTAGGGTTAGGGTTTGGGTTAGGGTTAGGGTTAGGGTTAGGGTTAGGGTTTGGTTTAGGGTTAGTGTTATTTTTTGGGTTAGGTTTAAGGTGAGGGTAAGGGTTAGGATTAGGTTTAGCGTTAGGGTTTGGGTTAGGGTTAGGGTTAGAGTTTGAGTTAGGGTTAGGGTTAGGGTTAGGGTTAGGGTTAGGGTTTGGGTTATTGTTAGGGTTAGTTTTTGGGTTAGGGTTCGTTTTAGGATTAGGGTTAGGGTTAGATTTAGGGTTAGGGTTTGGGTTACGGTTAGGGTTAGCGTTAGGGTTTGAGTTAGGGTTAGGTTTAGGTTTAGTGTTAGGCTTAGGGTTAGGGTGAGGGCTAGGGGTTGGTTTTGTGTTAGGTTTAGAGTTAGCGTTAGGATTAGGGTTAGGGTTAGGGTTAGGATTAGGGCTAGGTTTAGGTTTTGGGTTAGGGTTAGGGTTAGTTTTAATGTTAGGGTTTTGATTAGGGTTAGGGTTAGGATTAGAGTTAGGTTTAGGGTTTTGGTTTGGGTTAATGTTAGGGTTAGGATTTGGGTTAGTGTTAGGGTTAGGGTTAGTGTTAGGGTTAGGGTTTGGTTTAGGGTTAGGTTAGGGTTAGGGTTAGGATTTGGGTTAGGGTTTGGATTAAGGTTAGGGTTAGGGTTATGGTTAGGGTTTGGGTCAGGGTTTGGGTTAAGGTTAGGTTTAGGGTTAATGTTAGGAATAGGGTTAGGGTTAGTTTTAGGTTTTTGGTTAGGTTTAGGGTTATGGTTAGGGTTTGGGGTAGGGTTAGGTTTAGCGTGAAGTTTATGTTTAGGGTATTGGTTAGGCTTAGGGTTTAGCGTTAGGGTTAGGAATAGGTTTATGGTTAGGGTTAGGGTTAGGGTTAGTGTTAGGTATAGGGTTAGTGTTAGGGTTATTGTTAGGGTTTGGGTTAGTCTTTGGGTTAGGGTTAGGGTTTGAATTAGGGTTAGAGTTTGAGTTAGGGTTAAGTTTAGGGTTAGGGTTTCGGTTAGGGTTTGGGTTAAGGTTAGGTTTAGGGTTAGGGTTAGGAATAGGGTTAATGTTAGGGTTTTGATTAGGGTTAGGGTTAGGATTTGAGTTAGGGTTAGGGTTCGAGTTAGGGTTAGTTTTTGGGTTAGGGTTAGGGTTAGGATTAGATAAGGGTTAGTTTTAGGTTTAGGGTTTGGGTAAGGGTTACGGTTAGGGTTAGGGTTAGGGTTTGGTTTAGGGTTAGTGTTATATTTTGGGTTAGGTTTAGGGTTAGGATAAGGGTTAGGGTTAGGTTTAGGTTTAGGGTTTGGTTTAGGGTTAGGGTTAGTGTTTGAGTTAGGGTTAGGGTTAGGGTTAGGGTTAGGTTAGGGTTAGGGTTAGGATTTGGGTTAGGGTTTGGATTAGGGTTAGGGTTAGGGTTAGGGTTAGGGTTAGGGTTAGGGTTAGGGTTAGGGTTTGGGTCAGGTTTTGGGTTAAGGTTAGGTTTAGGGTTAGGGATAGGGTTAGGGTTAGTGTTAGGAAAAGGGTTAAGTTTAGGGTTATTGTTATGGTTTGGGTTAGAGTTTGGATCAGGGTTAGGTTTAGGTTTTGGGCTAGGTTTAGAGTTAGTGTTAGAGTTTGATTTAGGGTTAGGGTTAGGGTTCGGGATAGGGTTTGGGTTAGGGTTTAGGGTTAGGGTTTGGGTTAGGGTTTATGTTAAGGTTAGGTTTAGGGTTATGGGTAGGAATAGGGTTATGGTTAGGGTTTGGGTTAGGGTTAGGGTTAGGATTAGGGTTTGGGTTAGGGTTCGGGTTAGGGTTAGTTTTTGGGTTCGTGTTAGGGTTAGGATTAGGGTTAGGGTTAGGTTTAGGTTTAGGGTTTGGGTAAGGGTTAGGGTTTGGGTTAGGGTTAGGCTTAGGGTTTGGGTTAGGGTTCGGGTTAGGGTTAGTTTTTGGGTTAGGGTTAGGGTTAGGATTAGGGTTAGAGTTAGGTTTAGGTTTAGAGTTTGGGTAAGAGTTAGGGTTTGGGTTAGGGTTAGGGTTAGGGTTAGGGTTAGGGTTTGGGTTAGGGTTAGTTTTTGGGTTAGGGTTAGGGTTAGGATTAGGGTTAGAGTTAGGTTTAGGTTTAGAGTTTGGGTAAGGGTTAGGGTTTGGGTTAGGGTTAGGGTTAGGGGATGGGTTTGTGTTAGGGTTAGGGTTAGGGTTAGGATTAGGGTTAGGGTTAGGTTTAGGATTAGAGTTAGGTTTAGGTTTTGAGTTAGGTTTAGGGCTAGGTTTAATGTTAGGATTTTGATTAGGGTTAGGGTTAGGATTAGAGTTAGGTTTAGGCTTTTGGTTTGGGTTAATGTTAGGTTTAGGATTTGGGTTAGTGTTAGGGTTAGGGTTACTGTAAGGGTTTGGGTTTGGGTTAGGGTTAGGGTTAGGGTTAGGTTTAGGTTTTTGGTTAGGTTTAGGGTTAGGGTTAGGGTTTGGGTTAGGGTTAGGGTTATCGTGAAAGTTATGTTTAGGGTATTGGTTAGGGTTAGGGTTTAGGGTTAGGGTTAGGAATAGGGTTAGGTTAAGGGTTAGGGTTAGGGTTAGGAATAGTTTTAGGGTTATTGTTAGGGTTTGGGTTAGTGTTTGGGTTAGGGTTAGGGTTCGAGTTAGGGTTAGAGTTTGAGTTAGGGTTAGGGTTAGGGTTAGGTTTTGGGTTAGGTTTTGGGTTAAGGTTAGGTTTAGGGTTAGGGTTAGGAAAAGGGTTAGGTTTAGGGTTTGGGTTAGCGTTAGGGTTAGGATTAGGGTTTGGCTTAGGTTTCGAGTTACGGTTAGTTTTTGGGTTAGGGTTAGGGTTAGGATTAAGTTTAGGGTTAGGTTTAGGTTTAGGGTTTGTGTAAGGGTTAGGGTTTGGGTTAGGGTTAGGGTTAGTGTTAGGGTTAGGGTTAGTGTTAGGTTTAGGATTAGGGTTATGGTTAGTGTTAGGGTTAGGGTTAGGGTTAGGGTTAGGGTTTGAGTTAGGGTTAGCGTTAGGGTTAGGATTAGGATTAGTGTTAGGGTTAGGGTTTGGGTTAGGGTTAGGGTTAGTTTTTTGGTTAGGGTTAGGATTAGGATTAGGGTTAGGGTTAGGGTTAGGGTTAGGTTTAGGAATAGGGTTAGGGTTAGGATTATTGTTAGGGTTTGTGTTAGGGTTAGGAAAAGGGTTACGGTTAGGGTTAGGGTTAGGGTTTGGGTGAGGGATAGGGGTAGGGTTTGAGTTAGGGTTTCAGTTAGGGTTAGGGTTAGAGTTAGGGGTTGGGTGTGGGATAGGGTTAGGTTTAGGGTTCCGATTAGGGTTTTGGTTAGAGTTAGGATTAGGGTTAGATTTGGGTTTTGGGTTAGTGTTAGGGTTAGTGTTAGGATTAGGGTTAGGGTTAGGATTAGACTTAGGGTTAGGCTTTTGGTTTCGGTTAGGTTTAGGTTTAGGTTTTGGGTTAGTCTTAGGGTAAGTGTTAGGGTTAGGGTTTGGGTTAGGGTTAGTGTTAGGTTTAGGATTTGGGTTAGGGTTAGTGTTAGGGTTAGCGTTTGTCTTAGCGTTAGGGTTTGAGTTAGGGTTAGGGTTTGGGTTAGATTTACGGTTAGGTTTTGGGTTAAGGTTATGGTTAGGGTAGGAGTTAGGATTAGGGTTAGGTTTAGGGTTTGGGTTAGTGTTAGGGTTAGGGTTAGGGTTAGGGTTAGGATTAGGGTTAGGGTTAGGATTAGAGTTAGTGTTAGGCTTTTGGTTTCTGTTAGGTTTAGGGTTAGGTTTTGGTTTGTTTTAGGGTAAGTGTTAGTGTTAGTGTTAGGGTTTGGTTTAGGGTTAGTGTTAGGTTTAGGATTAGGGTTAGGGTTAGTGTTAGGGTTAGGGTTTGTCTTAGGGTTAGGGTTTGAGTTAGGGTTAGGGTTTGGGTTAGATTTACGGTTAGTTTTTGGGTTAAGGTTAGGTTTAGGGTTAAGTTTAGGAATAGGGTTAGGGTTAGGGTTAGGGTTAATGTTAGGGTTTTGATTAGGGTTAGGGTTAGGATTAGAGTTAGGATTAGGGTTTTGGTTTGGGTTAGGGTTAGGGTTAGGATTAGAGTTTGGGTTAGGGTTAGGGTTAGGGTTAGGGTTAGGGTTACTGTTAGGATTAGGGTTAGGGTTATTGTTAGGGTTAGGGTTAGGGTTTGGTTTAGGGTTAGGTTTAGGTTTTGAGTTAGGGTTAGAGTTAGGGTTAGAGTTTGAGTTAGGGTTAGGGTTAGGGTTAGGGATAGGGTTTGGGTTAGGGTTTGGTGTTAGGGTTTGGGTTAGTGTTTGGGTTAAGGTTAGGTTTAGGGTTATGGTTAGGAATAGGGTTAGGGTTGGGGTTAGGATTAGGGTTTGGATTAGGGTTCGGGTTAGGGTTAGTTTTTCGGTTAGGCTTAGGGATAGGATTAGGGTTAGGTTTAGGTTTAGGTTTAGGGTTTGGGTTAGGGTTAGGGTTAGGGTTAGGGTTAGGGTTAGGATTAGGTTTAGGTTTAGGGTTTGGGTTAGGGTTAGGGTTTGGGTTAGGGTTAGGGTTAGGGTTAGGGTTAGGGTTTGGTTTAGGGTTAGTGTTATTTTTTGGGTTAGGTTTAAGGTGAGGGTAAGGGTTAGGATTAGGTTTAGCGTTAGGGTTTGGGTTAGGGTTAGGGTTAGAGTTTGAGTTAGGGTTAGGGTTAGGGTTAGGGTTAGGGTTAGGGTTTGGGTTATTGTTAGGGTTAGTTTTTGGGTTAGGTTTCGTTTTAGGATTAGGGTTAGGGTTAGATTTAGGGTTAGGGTTTGGGTTACGGTTAGGGTTAGCGTTAGGGTTTGAGTTAGGGTTAGGTTTAGGGTTAGGGTTTGGGTTAGGGTTAGGGTTAGGGTTAGGGGTTGGTTTTGTGTTAGGTTTAGAGTTAGGGTTAGGATTAGGGTTAGGGTTAGGGTTAGGATTAGGGTTAGGTTTAGGTTTTGGGTTAGGGTTAGGGTTAGTTTTAATGTTAGGGTTTTGATTAGGGTTAGGGTTAGGATTAGAGTTAGGTTTAGGGTTTTGGTTTGGGTTAATGTTAGGGTTAGGATTTGGGTTAGTGTTAGGGTTAGGGTTAGTGTTAGGGTTAGGGTTTGGTTTAGGGTTAGGTTAGGGTTAGGGTTAGGATTTGGGTTAGGGTTTGGATTAAGGTTAGGGTTAGGGTTATGGTTAGGGTTTGGGTCAGGGTTTGGGTTAAGGTTAGGTTTAGGGTTAATGTTAGGAATAGGGTTAGGGTTAGTTTTAGGTTTTTGGTTAGGTTTAGGGTTATGGTTAGGGTTTGGGGTAGGGTTAGGTTTAGCGTGAAGTTTATCTTTAGGGTATTGGTTAGGCTTAGGGTTTAGCGTTAGGGTTAGGAATAGGTTTAGGGTTAGGGTTAGGGTTAGGGTTAGTGTTAGGTATAGGGTTAGTGTTAGGGTTATTGTTAGGGTTGGGTTAGTCTTTGGGTTAGGGTTAGGGTTTGAATTAGGGTTAGAGTTTGAGTTAGGGTTAAGTTTAGGGTTAGGGTTTCGGTTAGGGTTTGGGTTAAGGTTAGGTTTAGGGTTAGGATTAGGAATAGGGTTAGGGTTAGGGTTTGGGTTAGGGTTAGGATTAGAGTTTGGGTTAGGGTTCGAGTTAGGGTTAGTTTTTGGGTTAGGGTTAGGGTTAGGATTAGATTAGGGTTAGGTTTAGGTTTAGGGTTTGGGTAAGGGTTAGGGTTAGGGTTAGGGTTAGGGTTTGGTTTAGGGTTAGTGTTATTTTTTGGGTTAGGTTTAGGGTTAGGATAAGGGTTAGGGTTAGGTTTAGGTTTAGGGTTTGGTTTAGGGTTAGGGTTAGTGTTTGAGTTAGGGTTAGGGTTAGGGTTAGGGTTAGGTTAGGGTTAGGGTTAGGATTTGGGTTAGGGTTTGGATTAGGGTTAGGGTTAGGGTTAGGGTTAGGGTTAGGGTTAGGGTTAGGGTTTGCGTCAGGTTTTGGGTTAAGGTTAGGTTTAGGGTTAATGTTAGGAATAGGGTTAGGGTTAGGGTTTGCGTTAGGGTTAGGGTTAGGATTAGGGTTTGGATTAGGGTTCGAGTTAGGGTTAGTTTTTGGGTTAGGGTTAGGGTTAGGGTTAGGGTTTGGGTTAGGGTTAGGGTTAGGGTTAGGGTTTGGGTTAGGGTTAGGGTTAGGGATAGGGTTAGGGTTAGTGTTAGGAAAAGGGTTAAGTTTAGGGTTATTGTTATGGTTTGGGTTAGAGTTTGGATTAGGGTTAGGTTTAGGTTTTGGGCTAGGTTTAGAGTTAGTGTTAGAGTTTGATTTAGGGTTAGGGTTAGGGTTCGGGATAGGGTTTGGGTTAGGGTTTAGGGTTAGGGTTTGGGTTAGGGTTTATGTTAAGGTTAGGTTTAGGGTTATGGTTAGGAATAGGGTTATGGTTAGGGTTTGGGTTAGGGTTAGGGTTAGGATTAGGGTTTGGGTTAGGGTTCGGGTTAGGGTTAGTTTTTGGGTTTGTGTTAGGGTTAGGATTAGGGTTAGGGTTAGGTTTAGGTTTAGGGTTTGGGTAAGGGTTAGGGTTTGGGTTAGGGTTAGGCTTAGGGTTTGGGTTAGGGTTCGGGTTAGGGTTAGTTTTTGGGTTAGGGTTAGGGTTAGGATTAGGGTTAGAGTTAGGTTTAGGTTTAGAGTTTGGGTAAGGGTTAGGGTTTGGGTTAGGGTTAGGGTTAGGGTTAGGGTTAGGGTTTGGTTTAGGGTTAGTGTTATATTTTGGGTTAGGTTTAGGGTTAGGATAAGGGTTAGGGTTAGGGTTAGGGTTAGGGTTTGGGTTAGGGTTAGGGTTAGGGTTTGAGTTAGGGTTAGGGTTAGGGTTAGGGTTAGGATTAGAGTTAGGGTTAGGGTTAGGGTTTGGGTTAGTTTTAGGTTTAGTGTTAGTGTTAGTGTTAGGGTTTGGGTTAGGGTTAGGTTTAGGGTTAGGGTTAGGGTTTGTGTTTTGGTTAGGGTTAGGGTTAGGGTTAGGTTTAGGTTTTTGGTTAGGTTTAGGGTTAGTGTTAGGGTTTGGGTTAGGGTTAGGGTTAGCGTGAAGGTTATGTTTAGGGTATTGGTTAGGGTTAGGGTTTAGGGTTAGTGTTAGGAATAGGGTTAGGGTTAGGGTTAGGGTTAGGGTTAAGGTTAGTGTTAAGAATACGGTTAGGGTTAGGGTTATTGTTAGGGTTTGGGTTAGTGTTTGGGTTAGGGTTAGGGTTCGAGTTAGGATAAGAGTTTGAGTTAGGGTTAGGGTTAGGGTTAGGGTTAGGGTTTGGGTTAAGGTTAGGTTTAGGGTTAGGGTTAGGAATAGGGTTAGGTTTAGGGTTTGGGTTAGGGTTAGGGTTAGGATTAGGGTTTGGTTTAGGGTTCGAGTTAGGGTTAGTTTTTGGGTTAGGGTTAGGGTTAGGATTAGGATTAGGGTTAGGTTTAGGTTTAGGGTTTGGGTAAGGGTTAGGGTTTGGGTTAGGGTTAGGGTTAGGGTTAGGGTTAGGGTTTGGTTTAGGGTTAGTGTTATTTGTTGGGTTAGGTTTAGGGTTAGGATAAGGGTTAGGGTTAGGTTTCGGGTTAGGGTTTGGGTTAGGGTTAGGGTTAGTGTTTGAGATAGGGTTAGGGATAGGGTTATGGGTAGGGTTAGTGTTAGGGTTAGGGTTTGGGTTAGGATTAGAATTAGGGTTAGGGTTAGGGTTTGGGATAGGCTTAGGGTTAGGTTGAGTGTTAGGTTTAGGGTTTGGGTTAGGGTTAGAATTTGGGTTAGGGTTAGCGTTACGGTTAGGATTAGGATTAGGGTTAAGATTAGGGATTGGCTTAGGGTTAGGGTGATTGTTAGCGTTTGGGTTAGGGTTAGGTTTAGGGTTAGGGTTTGGGTTAGGATTTGGTTTAAAGTTAGGGTTAGGGTTAGGATTAGCAATAGGGTTAGTGTTAGGGTTAGGGTTAGGTTTAGTTTTAGGTTTACGGTTTGGTTTAGGGTTAAGGTTAGGGTTAAGGTTTGGGTTTGGGTTAGGTTTAAGGTTAGGATTTGAGTTAGGTTTGTGGTTACGGTGTGGTTTTGGGTTAGGGTTAGTGTTAGGGTTAGGGATAGGGTTAGGATTAGGGTTAGGGTTAGGTTTAGGGTTAGAGTTAGGATTTGGTTTAGGGTTAGGGTTAGTGTTAGGTTTAGGTTTTGGGTTAGGTTTAGGGTTAGGGTTATGGTTTCGGTTCGGGTTAGAATTAGGATTAGGGTTAGGGTTAGGGTTAAGGGTTGGGTTTGTGTTAGGGTTATGGTTAGGGTTCGAGGTAGGGTTAGAGTTTGAGTTAGGGTTAGGGTTAGGGTTAGGGTTACGGTTAGGGTTTGGGTTAGGGTTTGGGTAAGCGTTAGGGTTAGGATTAGGTTTTGGGTTAGCGTTCGAGTTAGGGTTAGTTTTTGGGTTAGGGTTAGGGTTAGGATTAGGTTTAGGGTTAGGTTTAGGCTTAGGGTTTGGGTAAGGGTTCGGGTTTGGGTTAGGGTTAGGGTTAGGGTTAGGGTTAGGGTTAGTGTTAGGTTTACGATTAGGGTTATGGTTAGTGTTAGGGTTAGGGTTTGGGTTAGAGTTAGGGTTTGAGTTAGGGTTAGCGTTAGGGTTAGGATTAGGATTAGTGTTAAGGTTAGGGTTTGGGTTAGGGTTAGGGTTAGTTTTTGGGTTAGGGTTAGGGTTAGGATTAGGGTTAGGGTTAGGGTAAGGTTAGGTTTAAGAATAGGGTTAGGGTTAGGATTATTGTTAGGGTTTGTGTTAGGGTTAGGAAAAGGGTTAGGGTTTGGTTTAGGGTTAGGGTTTGTGTTAGGGTTAGGATTAGGGTTTGAGTTAGGGTTTCGGTTAGGGTTAGGGTTAGAGTTAGGGGTTGGGTATGGGTTAGGGTTAGTTTTAGGGTTACGATTAGTTTTAGGGTTAGAATTAGGATTAGGGTTAGGTTTAGGGTTTGGGTTAGTGTTATGGTTAGGGTTAGGATTAGGGTTAGGGTTAGGATTAGAGTTAGGGTTAGGCTTTTGGTTTCGGTTAGGTTTAGGGTTAGGTTTTGGTTTGTCTTAGGGTAAGTGTTAGTGTTAGGGTTAGAGTTTGGGTTAGGGTTAGTGTTAGGTTTAGGCTTAGCGTTAGGGTTAGTGTTAGGGTTAGGGTTTGTCTTAGGGTTAGGGTTTTATTTAGGGTTAGGGTTTGGGTTAGATTTACAATTAGGTTTTGGGTTAAGGTTAGGTTTAGGGTTAAGGTTAGTAATAGGGTTAGGGTTAGGGTTAGGGTTAATGTTAGGGTTTTGCTTAGGGTTAGGGTTAGGATTAGAGTTAGGGTTAGGGTTTTGGTTTAGTTTAGGGTTAGGGTTAGGGTTATGGTTAGGGTTTGGGTTTGGATTAGGGTTAGGGTTAGGGTTAGGGTTAGGGTTAGGGTTAGGGTTAGGGTTAGGGTTAGGTTTAGTTTTTGGTTAGGTTTAGGGTTAGGGTTAGGGTTTGGGTTAGGCTTAGGGTTAGCGTTAAGGTTATGTTTAGGGTATTGGTTAGGGTTAGGTTTAGGGTTAGTGTTAGGAATAGGGTTAGGGTTACGGTTAGGGTTAAGGTTAGTGTTAGGAATATGGTTAGGGTTAGTGTTATTGTTAGGGTTTGGCTTAGTGTTTGGGTTAGGGTTAGGTTTGGGTTAGGGTTAGGGTTAGGGTTAGGCTTAGGGTTACGGTTTGGGTTAGGGTTAGTGTTATTTTTTGGGTTAGGTTTAGGGTGAGGGTAAGGGTTAGGATTAGGTTTAGCGTTAGGGTTTGGGTTAGGGTTAGGGTTAGGGTTTGAGTTAGGTTTAGGGTTAGGTTTAGGGTTAGGGTTAGGGTTTGGGTTATTGTTAGGGTTAGTTTTTGGGTTAGGGTTAGGGTTAGGATTAGGGTTAGGGTTAGATTTAGGGTTAGGGTTTGGGTTAGGGTTAGGGTTAGCGTTAGGGTTTGAGTTAGGGTTAGGTTTAGGGTTAGGGTTTGGGTTAGGGTTAGGGTTAGGGTTAGGGGTTGGTTTTGTGTTAGGTTTAGAGTTAGGGTTAGGATTAGGGTTAGGGTTAGGGTTAGGATTAGGGTTAGGTTTAGGTTTTGGGTTAGGGTTAGGGTTAGGTTTAATGTTACGGTTTTGATTAGGGTTAGGGTTAGGATTAGAGTTAGGTTTAGGGTTTTGGTTTGGGTTAATGTTAGGGTTAGGATTTGGGTTAGTATTTGGGTTAGGGTTAGTGTTAGGGTTAGGGTTTGGTTTACGGTTAGGTTAGGTTTAGGGTTAGGATTTGGGTTAGGGTTTGGATTAGGGTTAGGGTTAGTGTTAGGGTTAGGGTTTGGGTCAGGGTTTGGGTTAAGGTTAGGTTTAGGGTTAATGTTAGGAATAGGGTTAGGGTTAGTTTTAGGTTTTTGGTTAGGTTTAGGGTTAGGGTTAGGCTTTGGGTTAGGGTTAGGTTTAGCGTGAAGTTTATGTTTAGGGTATTGGTTAGGCTTAGGGTTTAGGGTTAGCGTTAGGAATAGGTTTAGGGTTAGGGTTAGGGTTAGGGTTAGTGTTAGGTATAGGGTTAGGGTTAGGGTTATTGTTAGGGTTTGGGTTAGTCTTGGGGTTAGGGTTTGGGTTTGAATTAGGGTTAGAGTTTGAGTTAGGGTTAAGTTTAGGGTTAGGGTTTCGGTTAGGGTGTGGGTTAAGGTTAGGTTTAGGGTAAGGATTAGAAACAGGGTTAGGGTTATGGTTTGGGTTAGGTTTATTATTAGAGTTTTGGTTAGTGTTCGAGTTAGGGTTAGTTTTTGGGTTAGGGTTAGGGTTAGGATTAGATTAGGGTTAGGTTTAGGTTTAGGGTTTGGGTAAGGGTTAGGGTTAGGGTTAGGGTTAGGGTTTGGTTTAGGGTTAGTGTTATTTTTTGGGTTAGGTTTAGGGTTAGGATAAGGGTTAGGGTTAGGTTTAGGGTTAGCGTTTGGTTTAGGGTTAGGGTTAGTGTTTGAGTTAGGGTTAGGGTTAGGGTTAGGGTTAGGTTAGGGTAAGGGTTAGGATTTGGGTTAGGGTTTGGATTAGGGTTAGGGTTAGGGTTAGGGTTTGGGTCAGGTTTTGGGTTAAGGTTAGTTTTAGGGTTAATGTTAGGAATAGGGTTAGGGTTAGGGTTTGCTTTAGGGTTAGGGTTAGGATTAGGGTTTGGGTTAGGGTTCGAGTTAGGGTTAGTTTTTGGGTTAGCGTTAGGGTTAGGGTTAGGGTTTGGGTTAGGGTTAGGGTTAGGGTTAGGGTTTGGGTTAGGGTTAGGGTTAGGGTTAGGGTTAGGGTTAGTGTTAGGAATAGGGTTAAGTTTAGGGTTATTGTTATGGTTTGGGTTAGAGTTTGGATTAGGGTTAGGTTTAGGTTTTGGGCTAGGATTAGTGTTAGTGTTAGAGTTTGATTTAGGGTTAGGGTTAGGGTTCGGGATAGGGTTTGGGTTAGGGTTTAGGGTTAGGGTTTGGGTTAGGGTTTGGGTTAAGGTTAGGTTTAGGGTTATGGTTAGGAATAGGGTTATGGTTAGGGTTTGGGTTAGGGTTAGGGTTAGGATTAGGGTTTGGGTTAGGGTTCGGGTTAGGGTTAGTTTTTGGGTTCGTGTTCGGGTTAGGATTAGGGTTAGGGTTAGGTTTAGGTTTAGGGTTTGGGTAAGGGGTAGGGTTTGGGTTAGGGTTAGGATTAGGTTTTGGGTTAGGGTTCGGGTTAGGGTTAGTTTTTGGGTTAGGGTTAGGGTTAGGATTAGGGTTAGGGTTAGGTTTAGGTTTAGAGTTTGGGTAAGGGTTAGGGTTTGGGTTAGGGTTAGGGTTAGGGTTAGGGTTAGGGTTAGGATTAGGGTTAGGGTTAGGATTAGAGTTAGTGTTAGGCTTTTGGTTTCTGTTAGGTTTAGGGTTAGGTTTTGGTTTGTTTTAGGGTAAGTGTTAGTGTTAGGGTTAGGGTTTGGTTTAGGGTTAGTGTTAGGTTTAGGATTAGGGTTAGGGTTAGTGTTAGGGTTAGGGTTTGTCTTAGGGTTTGGGTTTGAGTTAGGGTTAGGGTTTGGGTTAGATTTACGGTTAGTTTTTGGGTTAAGGTTAGGTTTAGGGTTAAGGTTAGGAATAGGGTTAGGGTTAGGGTTAGGGTTAATGTTAGGGTTTTGATTAGGGTTAGGGTTAGGATTAGAGTTAGGATTAGGGTTTTGGTTTGGGTTAGGGTTAGGGTTAGGGTTAGGGTTTGGGTTAGGGTTAGGGTTAGGGTTAGGGTTAGGGTTACTGTTAGGAATATGGTTAGGGTTAGGGTTATTGTTAGGGTTTGGTTTAGGGTTTGGATTAGGGTTAGGTTTAGGTTTTGAGTTAGGGTTAGAGTTAGGGTTAGAGTTTGAGTTAGGGTTAGGGTTAGGGTTAGGGATAGGGTTTGGGTTAGGGTTTGGTGTTAGGGTTTGGGTTAGTGTTTGGGTTAAGGTTAGGTTTAGGGTTATGGTTAGGAATAGGGTTAGGGTTGGGGTTAGGATTAGGGTTTGGATTAGGGTTCGGGTTAGGGTTAGTTTTTCGGTTAGGCTTAGGGTTAGGATTAGGGTTAGGTTTAGGTTTAGGTTTAGGGTTTGGGTTAGGGTTAGGGTTAGGGTTAGGGTTAGGGTTAGGATTAGGTTTAGGTTTAGGGTTTGGGTTAGGGTTAGGGTTTGGGTTAGGGTTAGGGTTAGGGTTAGGGTTAGGGTTTGGTTTAGGGTTAGTGTTATTTTTTGGGTTAGGTTTAAGGTGAGGGTAAGGGTTAGGATTAGGTTTAGCGTTAGGGTTTGGGTTAGGGTTAGGGTTAGAGTTTGAGTTAGGGTTAGGGTTAGGGTTAGGGTTAGGGTTAGGGTTTGGGTTATTGTTAGGGTTAGTTTTTGGGTTAGGGTTCGTTTTAGGATTAGGGTTAGGGTTAGATTTAGGGTTAGGGTTTGGGTTACGGTTAGGGTTAGCGTTAGGGTTTGAGTTAGGGTTAGGTTTAGGGTTAGGGTTTGGGTTAGGGTTAGGGTTAGGGTTAGGGGTTGGTTTTGTGTTAGGTTTAGAGTTAGGGTTAGGATTAGGGTTAGGGTTAGGGTTAGGATTAGGGTTAGGTTTAGGTTTTGGGTTAGGGTTAGGGTTAGTTTTAATGTTAGGGTTTTGATTAGGGTTAGGGTTAGGATTAGAGTTAGGTTTAGGGTTTTGGTTTGGGTTAATGTTTGGGTTAGGAGTTGGGTTAGTGTTAGGGTTAGGGTTAGTGTTAGGGTTAGGGTTTGGTTTAGGGTTAGGTTAGGGTTAGGGTTAGGATTTGGGTTAGGGTTTGGATTAAGGTTAGGGTTAGGGTTATGGTTAGGGTTTGGGTCAGGGTTTGGGTTAAGGTTAGGTTTAGGGTTAATGTTAGGAATAGGGTTAGGGTTAGTTTTAGGTTTTTGGTTAGGTTTAGGGTTATGGTTAGGGTTTGGGGTAGGGTTAGGTTTAGCGTGAAGTTTATGTTTAGGGTATTGGTTAGGCTTAGGGTTTAGCGTTAGGGTTAGGAATAGGTTTAGGGTTAGGGATAGGGTTAGGGTTAGTGTTAGGTATAGGGTTAGTGTTAGGGTTATTGTTAGGGTTTGGGTTAGTCTTTGGGTTAGGGTTAGGGTTTGAATTAGGGTTAGAGTTTGAGTTAGGGTTAAGTTTAGGGTTAGGGTTTCGGTTAGGGTTTGGGTTAAGGTTAGGTTTAGGGTTAGGATTAGGAATAGGGTTAGGGTTAGGGTTTGGGTTAGGGTTAGGGTTAGGATTAGAGTTTGGGTTAGGGTTCGAGTTAGGGTTAGTTTTTGGGTTAGGGTTAGGGTTAGGATTAGATTAGGGTTAGGTTTAGGTTTAGGGTTTGGGTAAGGGTTACGGTTAGGGTTAGGGTTAGGGTTTGGTTTAGGGTTAGTGTTATTTTTTGGGTTAGGTTTAGGTTTAGGATAAGGGTTAGGGTTAGGTTTAGGTTTAGGGTTTGGTTTAGGGTTAGGGTTAGTGTTTGAGTTAGGGTTAGGGTTAGGGTTAGGGTTAGGTTAGGGTTAGGGTTAGGATTTGGGTTAGGGTTTGGATTAGGGTTAGGGTTAGGGTTAGGGTTAGGGTTAGGGTTAGGGTTAGGGTTAGGGTTTGGGTCAGGTTTTGGGTTAAGGTTAGGTTTAGGGTTAATGTTAGGAATAGGGTTAGGGTTAGGGTTTGCGTTAGGGTTAGGGTTAGGATTAGGGTTTGGATTAGGGTTCGAGTTAGGGTTAGTTTTTGGGTTAGGGTTAGGGTTAGGGTTAGGGTTTGGGTTAGGGTTAGGGTTAGGGTTAGGGTTTGGGTTAGGGTTAGGGTTAGGGATAGGGTTAGGGTTAGTGTTAGGAAAAGGGTTAAGTTTAGGGTTATTGTTATGGTTTGGGTTAGAGTTTGGATTAGGGTTAGGTTTAGGTTTTGGGCTAGGTTTAGAGTTAGTGTTAGAGTTTGATTTAGGGTTAGGGTTAGGGTTCGGGATAGGGTTTGGGTTAGGGTTTAGGGTTAGGGTTTGGGTTAGGGTTTATGTTAAGGTTAGGTTTAGGGTTATGGTTAGGAATAGGGTTATGGTTAGGGTTTGGGTTAGGGTTAGGGTTAGGATTAGGGTTTGGGTTAGGGTTCGGGTTAGGGTTAGTTTTTGGGTTCGTGTTAGGGTTAGGATTAGGGTTAGGGTTAGGTTTAGGTTTAGGGTTTGGGTAAGGGTTAGGGTTTGGGTTAGGGTTAGGCTTAGGGTTTGGGTTAGGGTTCGGGTTAGGGTTAGTTTTTGGGTTAGGGTTAGGGTTAGGATTAGGGTTAGAGTTAGGTTTAGGTTTAGAGTTTGGGTAAGGGTTAGGGTTTGGGTTAGGGTTAGGGTTAGGGTTAGGGTTAGGGTTTGGTTTAGGGTTAGTGTTATATTTTGGGTTAGGTTTAGGGTTAGGATAAGGGTTAGGGTTAGGGTTAGGGTTAGGGTTTGGGTTAGGGTTAGGGTTAGGGTTTGAGTTAGGGTTAGGGTTAGGGTTAGGGTTAGGATTAGAGTTAGGGTTAGGGTTAGGGTTTGGGTTAGTTTTAGGTTTAGTGTTAGTGTTAGTGTTAGGGTTTGTGTTAGGGTTAGGTTTAGGGTTAGGGTTAGGGTTTGTGTTTTGGTTAGGGTTAGGGTTAGGGTTAGGTTTAGGTTTTTGGTTAGGTTTAGGGTTAGTGTTAGGGTTTGGGTTAGGGTTAGGGTTAGCGTGAAGGTTATGTTTAGGGTATTGGTTAGGGTTAGGGTTTAGGGTTAGTGTTAGGAATAGGGTTAGGGTTAGGGTTAGGGTTAGGGTTAAGGTTAGTGTTAAGAATACGGTAGGGGTTAGGGTTATTGTTAGGGTTTGGGTTAGTGTTTGGGTTAGGGTTAGGGTTCGAGTTAGGGTAAGAGTTTGAGTTAGGGTTAGGGTTAGGGTTAGGGTTAGGGTTTGGGTTAAGGTTAGGTTTAGGGTTAGGGTTAGGAATAGGGTTAGGTTTAGGGTTTGGGTTAGGGTTAGGGTTAGGATTAGGGTTTGGGTTAGGGTTCGAGTTAGGGTTAGTTTTTGGGTTAGGGTTAGGGTTAGGATTAGGATTAGGGTTAGGTTTAGGTTTAGGGTTTGGGTAAGGGTTAGGGTTTGGGTTAGGGTTAGGGTTAGGGTTAGGGTTAGGGTTTGGTTTAGGGTTAGTGTTATTTGTTGGGTTAGGTTTAGGGTTAGGATAAGGGTTAGGGTTAGGTTTCGGGTTAGGGTTTGGGTTAGGGTTAGGGTTAGTGTTTGAGATAGGGTTAGGGTTAGGGTTATGGTTAGGGTTAGTGTTAGGGTTAGGGTTTGGGTTAGGATTAGAATTAGGGTTAGGGTTAGGGTTTGGGATAGGCTTAGGGTTAGGTTGAGTGTTAGGTTTAGGGTTTGGGTTAGGGTTAGAATTTGGGTTAGGGTTAGCGTTACGGTTAGGATTAGGATTAGGGTTAAGATTAGGGATTGGCTTAGGGTTAGGGTGATTGTTAGCGTTTGGGTTAGGGTTAGGTTTAGGGTTAGGGTTTGGGTTAGGATTTGGTTTAAAGTTAGGGTTAGGGTTAGGATTAGCAATAGGGTTAGTGTTAGGGTTAGGGTTAGGTTTAGGTTTAGGTTTACGGTTTGGTTTAGGGTTAAGGTTAGGGTTAAGGTTTGGGTTTGGGTTAGGTTTAAGGTTAGGATTTGAGTTAGGTTTGTGGTTACGGTGTGGTTTTGGGTTAGGGTTAGTGTTAGGGTTAGGGATAGGGTTAGGATTAGGGTTAGGGTTAGGTTTAGGGTTAGAGTTAGGATTTGGTTTAGGGTTAGGGTTAGTGTTAGGTTTAGGTTTTGGGTTAGGTTTAGGGTTAGGGTTATGGTTTGGGTTCGGGTTAGAATTAGGATTAAGGTTAGGGTTAGGGTTAAGGGTTGGGTTTGTGTTAGGGTTATGGTTAGGGTTCGAGGTAGGGTTAGAGTTTGAGTTAGGGTTAGGGTTAGGGTTAGGGTTACGGTTAGGGTTTGGGTTAGGGTTTGGGTAAGCGTTAGGGTTAGGATTAGGTTTTGGGTTAGCGTTCGAGTTAGGGTTAGTTTTTGGGTTAGGGTTAGGGTTAGGATTAGGTTTAGGGTTAGGTTTAGGCTTAGGGTTTGGGTAAGGGTTCGGGTTTGGGTTAGGGTTAGGGTTAGGGTTAGGGTTAGGGTTAGTGTTAGGTTTACGATTAGGGTTATGGTTAGTGTTAGGGTTAGGGTTTGGGTTAGAGTTAGGGTTTGAGTTAGGGTTAGCGTTAGGGTTAGGATTAGGATTAGTGTTAAGGTTAGGGTTTGGGTTAGGGTTAGGGTTAGTTTTTGGGTTAGGGTTAGGGTTAGGATTAGGGTTAGGGTTAGGGTAAGGTTAGGTTTAAGAATAGGGTTAGGGTTAGGATTATTGTTAGGGTTTGTGTTAGGGTTAGGAAAAGGGTTAGGGTTTGGTTTAGGGTTAGGGTTTGTGTTAGGGTTAGGATTAGGGTTTGAGTTAGGGTTTCGGTTAGGGTTAGGGTTAGAGTTAGGGGTTGGGTATGGGTTAGGGTTAGTTTTAGGGTTACGATTAGTTTTAGGGTTAGAATTAGGATTAGGGTTAGGTTTAGGGTTTGGGTTAGTGTTATGGTTAGGGTTAGGATTAGGGTTAGGGTTAGGATTAGAGTTAGGGTTAGGCTTTTGGTTTCGGTTAGGTTTAGGGTTAGGTTTTGGTTTGTCTTAGGGTAAGTGTTAGTGTTAGGGTTAGAGTTTGGGTTAGGGTTAGTGTTAGGTTTAGGCTTAGCGTTAGGGTTAGTGTTAGGGTTAGGGTTTGTCTTAGGGTTAGGGTTTTATTTAGGGTGAGGGTTTGGGTTAGATTTACAATTAGGTTTTGTGTTAAGGTTAGGTTTAGGGTTAAGGTTAGTAATAGGGTTAGGGTTAGGGTTAGGGTTAATGTTAGGGTTTTGCTTAGGGTTAGGGTTAGGATTAGAGTTAGGGTTAGGGTTTTGGTTTAGTTTAGGGTTAGGGTTAGGCTTATGGTTAGGGTTTGGGTTTGGATTAGGGTTAGGGTTAGGGTTAGGGTTAGGGTTAGGGTTAGGGTTAGGGGTTAGGTTTAGTTTTTGGTTAGGTTTAGGGTTAGGGTTAGGGTTTGGGTTAGGGTTAGGGTTAGCGTTAAGGTTATGTTTAGGGTATTGGTTAGGGTTAGGTTTAGGGTTAGTGTTAGGAATAGGGTTAGGGTTAGGGTTAGGGTTAAGGTTAGTGTTAGGAATATGGTTAGGGTTAGTGTTATTGTTAGGGTTTGGCTTAGTGTTTGGGTTAGGGTTAGGGTTCGAGTTAGGGTTAGAGTTTGAGTTAGGGTTAGGGTTAGGGTTAGGGTTTGGGTTAGGGTTAGTGTTATTTTTTGGGTTAGGTTTAGGGTGAGGGCAAGGGTTAGGATTAGGTTTAGCGTTAGGGTTTGGGTTAGGGTTAGGGTTAGGGTTTGAGTTAGGTTTAGGGTTAGGTTTAGGGTTAGGGTTAGGGTTTGGGTTATTGTTAGGGTTAGTTTTTGGGTTAGGGTTAGGGTTAGGATTAGGGTTAGGGTTAGATTTAGGGTTAGGGTTTGGGTTAGGGTTAGGGTTAGCGTTAGGGTTTGAGTTAGGGTTAGGTTTAGGGTTAGGGTTTGGGGTTAGGGTTAGGGTTAGGGTTAGGGGTTGGTTTTGTGTTAGGTTTAGAGTTAGGGTTAGGATTAGGGTTAGGGTTAGGGTTAGGATTAGGGTTAGGTTTAGGTTTTGGGTTAGGGTTAGGGTTAGGTTTAATGTTACGGTTTTGATTAGGGTTAGGGTTAGGATTAGAGTTAGGTTTAGGGTTTTGGTTTGGGTTAATGTTAGGGTTAGGATTTGGGTTAGTATTAGGGTTAGGGTTAGTGTTAGGGTTAGGGTTTGGTTTACGGTTAGGTTAGGTTTAGGGTTAGGATTTGGGTTAGGGTTTGGATTAGGGTTAGGTTTAGTGTTAGGGTTAGGGTTTGGGTCAGGGTTTGGGTTAAGGTTAGGTTTAGGGTTAATGTTAGGAATAGGGTTAGGGTTAGTTTTAGGTTTTTGGTTAGGTTTAGGGTTAGGGTTAGGCTTTGGGTTAGGGTTAGGTTTAGCGTGAAGTTTATGTTTAGGGTATTGGTTAGACTTTGGGTTATGGTTAGCGTTAGGAATAGGTTTAGGGTTAGGGTTAGGGTTAGGGTTAGTGTTAGGTATAGGGTTAGGGTTAGGGTTATTGTTAGGGTTTGGGTTAGTCTTGGGGTTAGGGTTTGGGTTTGAATTAGGGTTAGAGTTTGAGTTAGGGTTAAGTTTAGGGTTAGGGTTTCGGTTAGGGTGTGGGTTAAGGTTAGGTTTAGGGTTCGGATTAGGAATAGGGTTAGGGTTAGGGTTTGGGTTAGGTTTATTATTAGAGTTTTGGTTAGTGTTCGAGTTAGGGTTAGTTTTTGGGTTAGGGTTAGGGTTAGGATTAGATTAGGGTTAGGTTTAGGTTTAGGGTTTGGGTAAGGGTTAGGGTTAGGGATAGGGTTAGGGTTTGGTTTAGGGTTAGTGTTATTTTTTGGGTTAGGTTTAGGGTTAGGATAAGGGTTAGGGTTAGGTTTAGGGTTAGCGTTTGGTTTAGGGTTAGGGTTAGTGTTTGAGTTAGGGTTAGGGTTAGGGTTAGGGTTAGGTTAGGGTAAGGGTTAGGATTTGGGTTAGGGTTTGGATTAGGGTTAGGGTTAGGGTTAGGGTTTGGGTCAGGTTTTGGGTTAAGGTTAGTTTTAGGGTTAATGTTAGGAATAGGGTTAGGGTTAGGGTTTGCTTTAGGGTTAGGGTTAGGATTAGGGTTTGGGTTAGGGTTCGAGTTAGGGTTAGTTTTTGGGTTAGGGTTAGGGTTAGGGTTAGGGTTTGGGTTAGGGTTAGGGTTAGGGTTAGGGTTTGGGTTAGGGTTAGGGTTAGGGTTAGGGTTAGGGTTAGTGTTAGGAATAGGGTTAAGTTTAGGGTTATTGTTATGGTTTGGGTTAGAGTTTGGATTAGGGTTAGGTTTAGGTTTTGGGCTAGGATTAGTGTTAGTGTTAGAGTTTGATTTAGGGTTAGGGTTAGGTTTCGGGATAGGGTTTGGGTTAGGGTTTAGGGTTAGGGTTTGGGTTAGGGTTTGGGTTAAGGTTATGTTTAGGGTTATGGTTAGGAATAGGGTTATGGTTAGGGTTTGGGTTAGGGTTAGGGTTAGGATTAGGGTTTAGGTTAGGGTTCGGGTTAGGGTTAGTTTTTGGGTTCGTGTTAGGGTTAGGATTAGGGTTAGGGTTAGGTTTAGGTTTAGGGTTTGGGTAAGGGTTAGGGTTTGGGTTAGGGTTAGGATTAGGGTTTGGGTTAGGGTTCGGGTTAGGGTTAGTTTTTGGGTTAGGGTTAGGGTTAGGATTAGGGTTAGGGTTAGGTTTAGGTTTAGAGTTTGGGTAAGGGTTAGGGTTTGGGTTAGGGTTAGGGTTAGGGTTAGGGTTAGGGTTAGGGTTAGGGTTAGGGTTTGATTCAGGGTTAGTGTTATATTTTGGGTTAGGTATAGGGTTAGGATAAGGGTTAGGGTTAGGGTTAGGGTTAGGGTTTGGGTTAGGGTTAGGTTTAGGGTTTGAGTTAGGGTTAGGGTTAGGGTTAGGGTTAGGATTAGAGTTAGGGTTAGGGTTAGGGTTTGGGTTAGTGTTAGGTTTAGTGTTAGTGTTAGTGTTAGTGTTTGGGTTAGGGTTAGGTTTAGGCTTAGGGTTAGGGTTTGGGTTTGGATTAGGGTTAGGGTTAGGGTTAGGTTTAGGTTTTTGGTTAGCTTTAGGGTTAGGGTTAGGGTTTGGGTTAGGGTTAGGGTTAGCCTGAAGGTTATGTTTAGGATATTTGTTAGGGTTAGGGTTTAGGGTTAGTGTTAGGAATAGGGTTAGGGTTAGGGTTAGGGTTAGGGTTAGGGTTAAGGTTAGTGTTAAGAATACGGTTAGGGTTAGGGTTATTGTTAGGGTTTGGGTTAGTGTTTGGGTTAGGGTTAGGATTCGAGTTAGGGTTAGACTTTGAGTTAGGGTTAGGGTTAGGGTTTGGGTTAGGGTTTGGGTTAAGGTTAGGTTTAGGGTTAGGGTTAGGAATAGGGTTAGGTTTAGGGTTTGGGTTAGGGTTAGGGTTAGGATTAGGGTTTGGGTTAGGGTTCGAGTTAGGGTTAGTTTTTGGGTTAGGGTTAGGGTTAGGATTAGGATTAGGGTTAGGTTTAGGTTTAGGGTTTGGGTAAGGGTTAGGGTTTGGGTTGGGGTTAGGGTTAGGGTTAGGGTTAGGGTTTGGTTTAGGGTTAGTGTTATTTTTTGGGTTAGGTTTAGGGTTAGGATAAGGGTTAGGCTTAGGTTTCGGGTTAAGGTTTGGGTTAGGGTTAGGGTTAGTGTTTGAGATAGGGTTAGGGTTAGGGTTATGGTTAGGGTTAGGTTTTGGTTTAGGGTTTCTGTAAGGGTTAGGGTTTGGGTTAGGGTTAGGGTTAGGGTTAGGTTTAGGTTTTTGGTTAGGTTTAGGGTTAGGGTTTGGGTTAGGGTTTGGGTTAAGGTTAGGTTTAGGGTTAGGGTTAGGAATAGGGTTAGGTTTAGGGTTTGGGTTAGCGTTAGGGTTAGGATTAGGGTTTGGCTTAGGGTTCACGTTAGGGTTAGTTTTTGGGTTAGGGGTTGGGTTAGGATTAGGGGTAGGGTTAGGTTTAGGTTTAGGGTTTGGGTAAGGGTTAGGGTTTGGGTTAGGGTTAGGGTTAGGGTTAGGGTTAGGGTTAGGGTTAGGGTTAGTGTTAGGTTTAGGATTAGGGTTATGGTTAGTGTTAGGCTTAGGGTTTGGTTTAGGGTTAGGGCTTGAGTTAGGATTAGCGTTAGGGTTAGGATTAGGATTAGTGTTAGGGTTAGGGTTTGGGTTAGGGTTAGGGTTAGTTTTTGGGTTAGGGTTAGGGTTAGGATTAGGGTTAGGGTTAGGATAAGGGTTAGGTTTAGGAATAGGGTTAGGGTTAGGATTATTGTTAGGGTTTGTGTTAGGGTTAGGAAAAGGGTTAGGGTTAGGTTTAGGGTTAGGGTTAGGGTTTGGGTTAGGGTTAGGGTTAGGGTTTGCGTTAGGGTTTCGGTTAGGGTTAGGGTTAGAGTTAGGGGTTGGGTGTGGGTTAGGGTTAGGTTTAGGGTTACTATTAGGCTTAGGGTTAGAGTTAGGATTAGGGTTAAGTTTAGGGTTTGGGTTAGTGTTAGGGTTAGGGTTAGGATAAGGGTTAGGGTTAGGATTAGACTTAAGGTTAGGCTTTTGGTTTCGGTTAGGTTTAGGGTTAGGTTTTGGGTTAGTCTTAGGGTTAGTGTTAGTGTTAGGGTTAGGGTTTGGGTTAAGGTTAGTGTTAGGTTTAGGATTTGGTTTAGGGTTAGTGTTAGGGTTAGGGTTTGTCTTAGGGTTAGGGTTTCAGTTAGTGTTAGGGTTTGGGTTAGATTTACGGTTAGGTTTTGGGTTAAGGTTAGGTTTAGGGTTAAGGTTAGGAATAGGGTTTGGGTTAGGGTTAGGGTTAATGTTAGGGTTTTGATTAGGGCTAGGGTTAGGATTAGTGTTAGGGTTAGGGTTTTGGTTTGGGTTAGGGTTAGGGTTAGGGTTAGGGTTTGGGTTAGGGTTAGGGTTAGTGTTAGGGTTTGGGTTAGGGTTAGGGTTAGCGTGAGGATTATGTTTAGGGTATTGGTTAGGGTAAGGGTTTAGGGTTAGGGTTAGGAATAGGGTTAAGGTTAGGGTTAGGGTTAGGGTTAGGGTTAGTGTTAGGAATAGGGTTAGGGTTAGGGTTATTGATAGGGTTTGGGTTAGGGTTTGGATTAGGGTTAGGGTTAGGGTTAGGGTTAGGATTAGAGTTAGGGTTAGGGTTTTGGTTTGGTTTTGGGTTAGGGTTAGGGTTTCGGTTGGTGTTAGGATTTGGGTTAGGGTTAGGGTTAGGGTTAGGGTAAGGGTTAGGGGTATTGTTGGGGTTAGTTTTTGGGTTAGGGTTAGGGTTAGGATTAGGGTTAGGGTTAGATTTAGGGTTAGGGTTTAGGTTAGGGTGAGGGTTAGGGTTAGGGTTAGTGTTAGGGTTAGGGTTAGTGTTAGGGTTAGGGTTTGGTTTAGGGTTAGGATTAGGGTTAGGTTTAGGTTTTTGGTTAGGTTTAGGGTTAGGGTTAGGGTTTGGGTTAGGGTTAGGGTTAGCGTGAATGTTATGTTTAGGGTATTGGTTAGGGTTAGGGTTTAGGGTTAGGGTTAGGAATAGGGTTAGGTTTAGGTTTAGGGATAGGGTTAGGGTTAGTGTTAGGAATAGTGTTAGGGTTATTGTTAGGGTTTGGTTTAGTGTTTGGGTTAGGGTTAGGGTTCGAGTTAGGGTTAGAGTTTGAGTTAGGGTTAGGGTTAGGGTTAGGGTTTGGGTTAGGGTTAGGATTAGATTAGGGTTAGGTTTAGGTTTAGGGTTTGGGTAAGGGTTAGGGTTAGGGTTAGGGTTAGGGTTAGGGTTTAGTTTAGGGTTAGGGTTAGGATTAGGGTTTGGGTTAGGGTTCGAGTTAGGGTTTGTTTTTGGGTTAGGGTTAGGGTTAGGATTAGATTAGTGTTAGGTTTAGGTT
>CM069524.1:257500-277500 GCA_035773235.1 Eospalax fontanierii | reverse complement strand
AGCATTTGTCTTAGCGTTAGGGTTTGAGTTAGGGTTAGGGTTTGGGTTAGATTTACGGTTAGGTTTTGGGTTAAGGTTATGGTTAGGGTAGGAGTTAGGATTAGGGTTAGGTTTAGGGTTTGGGTTAGTGTTAGGGTTAGGGTTAGGGTTAGGGTTAGGATTAGGGTTAGGGTTAGGATTAGAGTTAGTGTTAGGCTTTTGGTTTCTGTTAGGTTTAGGGTTAGGTTTTGGTTTGTCTTAGGGTAAGTGTTAGTGTAAGTGTTAGTGTTAGGGTTAGGGTTTGGTTTAGGGTTAGTGTTAGGTTTAGGATTAGGGTTAGGGTTAGTGTTAGGGTTAGGGTTTGTCTTAGGGTTAGGGTTTGAGTTAGGGTTAGGGTTTGGGTTAGATTTACAGTTAGTTTTTGGGTTAAGGTTAGGTTTAGGGTTAAGGTTAGGAATAGGGTTAGGGTTAGGGTTAGGGTTAATGTTAGGGTTTTGATTAGGGTTAGGGTTAGGATTAGAGTTAGGATTAGGGTTTTGGTTTGGGTTAGGGTTAGGGTTAGGGTTAGGGTTTGGGTTAGGGTTAGGGTTAGGGTTAGGGTTTGGGTTAGGGTTAGGGTTAGCATGAGGGTTACGTTTAGGGTATGGGTTAGGGTTAGGGTTTAGGGTTAGGGTTAGGAATAGGGTTAGGGTTAGGGTTAGGGTTAGTGTTAGGAATATGGTTAGGGTTAGGGTTATTGTTAGGGTTTGGGTTAGGGTTTGGATTAGGGTTAGGTTTAGGTTTTGAGTTAGGGTTAGAGTTAGGGTTAGAGTTTGAGTTAGGGTTAGGGTTAGGGTTAGGGATAGGGTTTGGGTTAGGGTTTAGTGTTAGGGTTTGGGTTAGTGTTTGGGTTAAGGTTAGGTTTAGGGTTATGGTTAGGAATAGGGTTAGGGTTGGGGTTAGGATTAGGGTTTGGATTAGGGTTCGGGTTAGGGTTAGTTTTTCGGTTAGGCTTAGGGTTAGGATTAGGGTTAGGTTTAGGTTTAGGTTTAGGGTTTGCGTTAGGGTTAGGGTTAGGGTTAGTGTTAGGATTAGGTTTAGGTTTAGGGTTTGGGTTAGGGTTAGGGTTTGGGTTAGGGTTAGGGTTAGGGTTAGGGTTAGGGTTTGGTTTAGGGTTTGGTTTAGGGTGAGGGTAAGGTTTAGGATTAGGTTTAGCGTTAGGGTTTGGGTTAGGGTTAGGGTTAGGGTTTGAGTTAGGCTTAGGGTTAGGGTTAGGGTTAGGGTTAGGGTTTGGGTTATTGTTAGGGTTAGTTTTTGGGTTAGGGTTCGTTTTAGGATTAGGGTTAGGGTTAGATTTATGGTTAGGGTTTGGGTTAGGGTTAGGGTTAGCGTTAGGGTTTGAGTTAGGGTTAGGTTTAGGGTTAGTGTTTGGGTTAGGGTTAGGATTAGGGTTAGGGGTTGGTTTTGTGTTAGGTTTAGAGTTAGGGTTAGGATTAGGGTTAGGGTTAGGGTTAGGATTAGGGTTAGGTTTAGGTTTTGGGTTAGGGTTAGGGTTAGGTTTAATGTTAGGGTTTTGATTAGGGTTAGGGTTAGGATTAGAGTTAGGTTTAGGGTTTTGGTTTGGGTTAATGTTAGGGTTAGGATTTGGGTTAGTGTTAGGGTTAGGGTTAGTGTTAGGGTTAGGGTTTGGTTTAGGGTTAGGTTAGGGTTAGGGTTAGGATTTGGGTTAGGGTTTGGATTAGGGTTAGGTTGAGGGTTATGGTTAGGGTTTGGGTCAGGGTTTGGGTTAAGGTTAGGTTTAGGGTTAATGTTAGGAATAGGGTTAGGGTTAGTTTTAGGTTTTTGGTTAGGTTTAGGGTTAGGGTTAGGGTTTGGGTTAGGGTTAGGTTTAGCGTGAATTTTATGTTTAGGGTATTGGTTAGGCTTAGGGTTTAGGGTTAGGGTTAGGAATAGGTTTAGAGTTAGGGTTAGGGGTAGGGTTAGTGTTAGGTATTGGGTTAGTGTTAGGGTTATTGTTAGGGTTTGGGTTAGTCTTTGGGTTAGGGTTAGGGTTTGAATTAGGGTTAGAGTTTGAGTTAGGGTTAAGTTTAGGGTTAGGGTTTCGGTTAGGGTTTGGGTTAAGTTTAGGTTTAGGGTTAGGATTAGGAATAGGGTTAGGGTTAGGGTTTGGGTTAGGGTTAGGATTAGAGTTTGTGTTAGGGTTCGAGTTAGGGTTAGTTTTTGCGTTAGGGTTAGGGTTAGGTTTAGATTAGGGTTAGGTTTAAGTTTAGGCTTTGGGTAAGGGTTAGGGTTAGGGTTAGGGTTAGGATTTGGTTTAGGGTTAGTGTTATCTTTTGGGTTAGGTTTTGGGTTAGGATAAGGGTTAGGGTTAGGTTTAGGATTAGGGTTTGGTTTAGGGTTAGGGTTAGTGTTTGAGTTAGGGTTAGCGTTAGGGTTAGGGTTAGGTTAGGTTTAGGGTTAGGATATGGGTTAGGGTTTGGATTAGGGTTAGGGTTAGGGTTAGGGTTAGGGTTAGGGTTAGGGTTTGGGTCAGGTTTTGGGTTAAGGTTAGGTTTAGGGTTAATGTTAGGAATAGGGTTAGGGTTAGGGTTTGCGTTAGGGTTAGGGTTAGGATTAGGGTTTGGGTTAGGGTTCGAGTTAGGGTTAGTTTTTGGGTTAGGGTTAGGGTTAGGGTTAGGGTTTGGGTTGGGGTTCGGGTTAGGGTTAGGGTTTGGGTTAGGGTTAGGGTTAGGGATAGGGTTAAGGTTAGTGTTAGGAAAAGCGTTAAGTTTAGGGTTATTGTTATGGTTTGGGTTAGAGTTTGGATTAGGGTTAGGTTTAGGTTTTGGGCTAGGTTTAGAGTTAGTGTTAGAGTTTGATTTAGGGTTAGGGTTAGGGTTCGGGATAGGGTTTGGGTTAGGGTTTAGGGTTAGGGTTTGGGTTAGGGTTTATGTTAAGGTTAGGTTTAGGGTTATGGTTAGGAATAGGGTTATGGTTAGGGTTTGGGTTAGGGTTAGGGTTAGGATTAGGGTTTGGGTTAGGGTTCGGGTTAGGGTTAGTTTTTGGGTTCGTGTTAGGGTTAGGATTAGGGTTAGGGTTAGGTTTAGGTTTCGGGTTTGGGTAAGGGTTAGGGTTTGGGTTAGGGTTAGGATTAGGGTTTGGGTTAGGGTTCGGGTTAGGGTTAGTTTTTGGGTTAGGGTTAGGGTTAGGATTAGGGTTAGGGTTAGGTTTAGGTTTAGGTTTAGAGTTTGGGTAAGGGTTAGGGTTTGGGTTAGGGTTAGGGTTAGGGTTAGGGTTAGGGTTAGGGTATGGTTTAGGGTTAGTGTTATATTTTGGGTAAGGTTTAGGGCTAGGATAAGGGTTAGGGTTAGGGTTAGGGTTAGGGTTTGGGTTAGGGTTAGGGTTAGGGTTTGAGTTAGGGTTAGGGTTAGGGTTAGGGTTAGGATTAGAGTTAGGGTTAGGGTTAGGGTTTGGGTTAGTGTTAGGTTTAGTGTTAGTGTTAGGGTTTGGGTTAGGGTTAGGTTTAGGGTTAGGGTTAGGGTTTGTGTTTGGTTTAGGGTTAGGGTTAGGGTTAGGTTTAGGTTTTTGGTTAGGTTTAGGGTTAGGGTTAGGGTTTGGGTTAGGGTTAGGGTTAGCGTGAAGGTTATGTTTAGGGTATTGGTTAGGGTTAGGGTTTAGGGTTAGTGTTAGGAATAGGGTTAGGGTTAGGGTTAGGGTTAGGGTTAAGGTTAGTGTTAAGAATACGGTTAGGGTTAGGGTTATTCTTAGGGTTTGGGTTAGTGTTTGGGTTAGGGTTAGGGTTTGAGTTAGGGTTAGAGTTTGAGTTAGGATTAGGGTTAGTGTTTTGGTTAGGGTTTGGGTTAAGGTTAGGTTTAGGGTTAGGGTTAGGAATAGGGTTAGGTTTAGGGTTTGGGTTAGGGTTAGGGTTAGGATTAGGGTTTGGGTTAGGGTTCGAGTTAGGGTTAGTTTTTGGGTTAGGGTTAGGGTTAGGATTAGGATTAGGGTTAGGTTTAGGTTTAGGGTTTGGGTAAGGGTTAGGGTTTGGGTTAGGGTTAGGGTTAGGGTTAGGGTTAGTTTTTGGTTTAGGGTTAGTGTTATTTTTTGGGTTAGGTTTAGGGTTAGGATAAGGGTTAGGGTTAGGTTTCGGGTTAGGGTTTGGGTTAGGGTTAGGGTTAGTGTTTGAGATAGGGTTAGGGTTAGGGTTATGGTTAGGGTTAGTGTTAGGGTTAGGGTTTGGGTTAGGATTAGAATTAGGGTTAGGGTTGGGGTTTGGGATAGGCTTAGGGTTAGGTTGAGTGTTAGGTTTAGGGTTTGGGTTAGGGTTAGAATTTGGGTTAGGGTTAGCGTTACGGTTAGGATTAGCATTAGGGTTAAGATTAGGGATTGGCTTAGGGTTAGGGTGAGGGTTAGCGTTTGGGTTAGGGTTAGGTTTAGGGTTAGGTTTTGGGTTAGGATTTGGTTTAAAGTTAGGGTTAGGGTTAGGATTAGCAATAGGGTTAGTGTTAGTGTTAGGGTTAGGTTTAGGTTTAGGTTTAGGGTTTGGTTTAGTGTTAAGTTTAGGGTTAAGGTTTGGGTTTGGGTTAGGTTTAAGGTTAGGGTTTGAGTTAGGTTTGTGGTTACGGTGTGGTTTTGGGTTAGGGTTAGTGTTAGGGTTAGGGATAGGGTTAGGATTAGGGTTAGGGTTAGGTTTAGGGTTAGAGTTAGGGTTTGGTTTAGGGTTAGGGTTAGTGTTAGGTTTAGGTTTTGGGTTAGGTTTAGGGTTAGGGTTATGGTTTGGGTTCGGGTTAGAATTAGGATTAGGGTTAGGGTTAGGGTTAAGGGTTGGGTTTGTGTTAGGGTTAGGGTTAGGGTTAGGGTTAGGATTAGCGTTAGGGTTAGGGTTAGGATTAGGGTTAGGTTTAGGTTTTGGGTTAGGGTTAGGGTTAGGTTTAATGTTAGGGTTTTGATTAGGGTTAGGGTTAGGATTAGAGTTAGGTTTAGGGTTTTGGTTTGGGTTAATGTTAGGGTTAGGATTTAGGTTAGTGTTAGGGTTAGGGTTAGTGTTAGGGTTAGGGTTTGGGTTAGGGTTAGGGTTAGGGTTAGGGTTTCGGTTAGGGTTAGGGTTAGCGTGAAGCTTATGTTTAGGGTATTGGTTAGGGTTAGGGTTTAGGGTTAGGGTTAGAAATAGGGTTAAGGTTAGGGTTAGGGTTAGGGTTAGTGTTAGGAATAGTGTTAGCGTTATTGTTAGGGTTTTGGTTAGTGTTTGGGATAGGGTTAGGGTTCGAGTTAGTGTTAGAGTTTGAGTTAGGGTTAAGTTTAGGGTTAGGTTGTGGGTTAGGGTTTGGGTTAAGGTTAAGTTTAGGGTTAGGGTTAGGAATAGGGTTAGGGTTAGGGTTTGGGTTAGGGTTAGGGTTAGGATTAGGGTTTGGGTTAGGGTTCGAGTTAGGGTTTGTTTTTGCGTTAGGGTTAGGGTTAGGATTAGATTAGGGTTAGGTTTAGGTATAGAGTTTGGGTAAGGGTTAGGGTTAGGTTTAGGGTTAGGGTTTGGTTTAGGGTTAGTGTTATTTTTTGGGTTAGGTTTAGGGTTAGGATAAGGGTTAGGGTTAGGTTAGGGTTAGGGTTAGGGTTAGGGTTAGTGTTAGGAATAGGGTTAGGGTTAGGGTTATTGTTAGGGTTTGGGTTAGGGTTTGGATTAGGGTTAGGTTTAGGTTTTGGGTTAGGGTTAGAGTTAAGGTTAGAGTTTGAGTTAGGGTTAGGGTTCGGGTTAGGGATAGGGTTTGGGTTAGGGTTTAGGGTTAGGGTTTCGGTTAGGGTTTGGGTTAAGGTTAGGTTTAGGGTTATGGTTAGGAATAGGGTTAGGGTTAGGGTTTGGGTTAGCGTTAGGGTTAGGATTAGGGTTTGGGTTAGGGTTCGGGTTAGGGTTAGTTTTTGGGTTAGGGTTAGGGTTAGGATTAGGGTTAGGGTTAGGTTTAGGGTTAAGGTTAGGGTTAGGGTTCGGGTTAGGGTTTGAGTTAGGGTTTCGTTTAGGGGTAGGGTTAGAGTTAACGGTTGGGTATGGGTTAGGGTTAGGTTTAGGGTTACGATTAGGTTAGGGTTAGAGTTAGGATTAGGGTTAGGTTTAGGGTTTGGGTTAGTGTTAGGGTTAGGGTTAGTGTTAGGGTTAGGGTTTGGGTTAGGATTAGAGTTAGGTTTAGGGTTTTGGTTTGGGTTAATGTTAGGGTTAGGATTTGGGTTAGTGTTAGGGTGAGGGTTAGGGTTAGGGTTTGGGTTTGGGTTAGGGTTTTGGTTAGGGTTATGTTTAGGTTTTTGGTTAGGTTTAGGGTTAGGGTTAGGATTTGGGTTAGGGTTAGGGTTAGCGTGAAGGTTATGTTTAGGGTATTGGTTAGGGTTAGGGTTTAGGGTTAGGGTTAGGAATAGGGTTAGGTTTAGGGTTAGGGTTAGTGTTAGGAATAGGGTTAGGGTTATTGTTAGGGTTTGGGTTAGTGTTTGGGGTAGGGTTAGGGTTCGAGGTAGGGTTAGAGTTTGAGTTAGGGTTAGGGTTAGGGTTAGGGTTAGGGTTTGGGGTAGGGGTTGGGTTGGCGTTAGGGTTTGGAGTAGGTTTTGGGTTAGCGTTCGAGTTAGGGTTAGTTTTTGGGTTAGGGTTAGGGTTAGGATTAGGTTTAGGGTTAGGTTTAGGTTTAGGGTTTGGGTAAGGGTTAGGGTTTGGGTTAGGGTTAGGGTTAGGGTTAGGGTTAGGGTTAGGGTTAGTGTTAGGTTTAGGATTAGGGTTATGGTTAGTGTTAGGGTTAGGGTTTGGGTTAGAGTTAGGGTTTGAGTTAGGGTTAGCGTTAGGGTTAGGATTAGGATTAGTGTTAGGGTTAGGGTTTGGGTTAGGGTTAGGGTTAGGTATTGGGTTAGGGTTAGGGTTAGGATTAGGGTTAGGGTTAGGGTTAGGGTTAGGTTTAGGAATAGGGTTAGGGTTAGGATTATTGTTAGGGTTTGTGTTAGGGTTAGGAAAAGGGTTAGGGTTAGGTTTAGGGTTAGGGTTTGGGTTAGGGATAGGGTTAGGGTTTGAGTTAGGGTTTCAGTTAGCGTTAGGGTTAGAGTTAGGGGTTGGTTGTGGGATAGGGTTAGGTTTAGGGTTAGGGTTTGGGTTAGGGTTAGGGTTAGGGTTAGGGGTTGGTTTTGTGTTAGGTTTAGAGTTAGGGTTAGGATTAGGGTTAGGGTTAGGGTTAGGATTAGGGTTAGGTTTAGGTTTTGGGTTAGGGTTAGGGTTAGGTTTAATGTTACGGTTTTGATTAGGGTTAGGGTTAGGATTAGAGTCAGGTTTAGGGTTTTGGTTTGGGTTAATGTTAGGGTTAGGATTTGGGTTAGTGTTAGGGTTAGGGTTAGTGTTAGGGTTAGGGTTTGGTTTACGGTTAGGTTAGGGTTAGGGTTAGGATTTGGGTTAGGGTTTGGATTAGGGTTAGGGTTAGGGTTAGGGTTAGGGTTTGGGTCAGGGTTTGGGTTAAGGTTAGGTTTAAGGTTAATGTTAGGAATAGGGTTAGGGTTAGTTTTAGGTTTTTGGTTAGGTTTAGGGTTAGGGTTTGGGTTTGGGTTAGGGTTAGGTTTAGCGTGAAGTTTATGTTTAGGGTATTGGTTAGGCTTAGGGTTTAGGGTTAGCGTTAGGAATAGGTTTAGGGTTAGGGTTAGGGTTAGGGTTAGTGTTAGGTATAGGGTTAGGGTTAGGGTTATTGTTAGGGTTTGGGTTAGACTTTGGGTTATGGTTACGGTTTGAATTAGGGGTAGAGTTTGAGTTAGGGTTAAGTTTAGGGTTAGGGTTTCGGTTAGGGTGTGGGTTTAGGTTAGGTTTAGGGTTAGGATTAGGAATAGGGTTAGGGTTAGTTTTTGGGTTAGGGTTAGGATTAGAGTTTTGGTTAGGGTTCGAGTTAGGGTTAGTTTTTGGGTTAGGGTTAGGGTTAGGATTAGATTAGGGTTAGGTTTAGGTTTAGGGTTTGGGTAAGGGTTAGGGTTAGGGTTAAGGTTAGGGTTTGGTTTAGGGTTAGTGTTATTTTTTGGGTTAGGTTTAGGGTTAGGATAAGGGTTAGGGTTAGGTTTAGGGTTAGGGTTTGGTTTAGGCTTAGGGTTAGTGTTTGAGTTAGGGTTATGGTTAGGGTTAGGGTTAGGTTAGGGTTAGGGTTAGGATTTGGGTTAGGGTTTGGATTAGGGTTAGGGTTAGGGTTAGGGTTTGGGTTAGGGTTAGGGTTTGGGTCAGGTTTTGGGTTAAGGTTAGGTTTAGGGTTAATGTTAGGAATAGGGTTAGGGTTAGGGTTTGCGTTAGGGTTAGGGTTAGGATTAGGGTTTGGGTTAGGGTTCGAGTTAGGGTTAGTTTTTGGGTTAGGGTTAGGGTTAGGGTTAGGGTTTGGGTTAGGGTTAGGGTTAGGGTTAGGGTTTGGGTTAGGGTTAGGGTTAGGGATAGGGTTAGGGTTAGTGTTAGGAAAAGCGTTAAGTTTAGGGTTATTGTTATGGTTTGGGTTAGAGTTTGGATTAGGGTTAGGTTTAGGTTTTGGGCTAGGTTTAGAGTTAGTGTTAGAGTTTGATTTAGGGTTAGGGTTAGGGTTCGGGATAGGGTTTGGGTTAGGGTTTAGGGTTAGGGTTTGGTTTAGGGTTTATGTTAAGGTTAGGTTTAGGGTTATGGTTAGGAATAGGGTTATGGTTAGGGTTTGGGTTAGGGTTAGGGTTAGGATTAGGGTTTGGGTTAGGGTTCGGGTTAGGGTTAGTTTTTGGGTTCGTGTTAGGGTTAGGATTAGGGTTAGGGTTAGGTTTCGGTTTAGGGTTTGGGTAAGGGTTAGGGTTTGGGTTAGGGTTAGGATTAGGGTTTGGGTTAGGGTTCGGGTTAGGGTTAGTTTTTGGGTTAGGGTTAGGGTTAGGATTAGGGTTAGGGTTAGGTTTAGGTTTAGGTTTAGAGTTTGGGTAAGGGTTAGGGTTTTGGTTAGGGTTAGGGTTAGGGTTAGGGTTAGGGTTAGGGTTTGGTTTAGGGTTAGTGTTATATTTTGGGTAAGGTTTAGGGTTAGGATAAGGGTTAGGGTTAGGGTTAGTGTTAGGGTTTGGGTTAGGGTTAGGGTTAGGGTTTGAGTTAGGGTTAGGGTTAGGGTTAGGGTTAGGATTAGAGTTAGGGTTAGGGTTAGGGTTTGGGTTAGTGTTAGGTTTAGTGTTAGTGTTAGGGTTTGGGTTAGGGTTAGGTTTAGGGTTAGGGTTAGGGTTTGTGTTTGGTTTAGGGTTAGGGTTAGGGTTAGGTTTAGGTTTTTGGTTAGGTTTAGGGTTAGGGTTAGGGTTTGGGTTAGGGTTAGGGTTAGCGTGAAGGTTATGTTTAGGGTATTGGTTAGGGTTAGGGTTTAGGGTTAGTGTTAGGAATAGGGTTAGGGTTACGGTTAGGGTTAGGGTTAAGGTTAGTGTTAAGAATACGGTTAGGGTTAGGGTTATTGTTAGGGTTTGGGTTAGTGTTTGGGTTAGGGTTAGGGTTTGAGTTAGGGTTAGAGTTTGAGTTAGGATTAGGGTTAGTGTTTTGGTTAGGGTTTGGGTTAAGGTTAGGTTTTGGGTTAGGGTTAGGAATAGGGTTAGGTTTAGGGTTTGGGTTAGGGTTAGGGTTAGGATTAGGGTTTGGGTTAGGGTTCGAGTTAGGGTTAGTTTTTGGGTTAGGGTTAGGGTTAGGATTAGGATTAGGGTTAGGTTTAGGTTTAGGGTTTGGGTAAGGGTTAGGGTTTGGGTTAGGGTTAGGGTTAGGGTTAGGGTTAGTTTTTGGTTTAGGGTTAGTGTTATTTTTTGGGTTAGGTTTAGGGTTAGGATAAGGGTTAGGGTTAGGTTTTGGGTTAGGGTTTGGGTTAGGGTTAGGGTTAGTGTTTGAGATAGGGTTAGGGTTAGGGTTATGGTTAGGGTTAGTGTTAGGGTTAGGGTTTGGGTTAGGATTAGAATTAGGGTTAGGGTTGGGGTTTGGGATAGGCTTAGGGTTAGGTTGAGTGTTAGGTTTAGGGTTTGGGTTAGGGTTAGAATTTGGGTTAGGGTTAGCGTTACGGTTAGGATTAGCATTAGGGTTAAGATTAGGGATTGGCTTAGGGTTAGGGTGAGGGTTAGCGTTTGGGTTAGGGTTAGGTTTAGGGTTAGGTTTTGGGTTAGGATTTGGTTTAAAGTTAGGGTTAGGGTTAGGATTAGCAATAGGGTTAGTGTTAGGGTTAGGGTTAGGTTTAGGTTTAGGTTTAGGGTTTGGTTTAGTGTTAAGTTTAGGGTTAAGGTTTGGGTTTGGGTTAGGTTTAAGGTTAGGGTTTGAGTTAGGTTTGTGGTTACGGTGTGGTTTTGGGTTAGGGTTAGTGTTAGGGTTATGGATAGGGTTAGGATTAGGGTTAGGGTTAGGTTTAGGGTTAGAGTTAGGGTTTGGTTTAGGGTTAGGGTTAGTGTTAGGTTTAGGTTTTGGGTTAGGTTTAGGGTTAGGGTTATGGTTTGGGTTCGGGTTAGAATTAGGATTAGGGTTAGGGTTAGGGTTAAGGGTTGGGTTTGTGTTAGGGTTAGGGTTAGGGTTAGGGTTAGGATTAGCGTTAGGGTTAGGGTTAGGATTAGGGTTAGGTTTAGGTTTTGGGTTAGGGTTAGGGTTAGGTTTAATGTTAGGGTTTTGATTAGGGTTAGGGTTAGGATTAGAGTTAGGTTTAGGGTTTTGGTTTGGGTTAATGTTAGGGTTAGGATTTAGGTTAGTGTTAGGGTTAGGGTTAGTGTTAGGGTTAGGGTTTGGGTTAGGGTTAGGGTTAGGGTTAGGGTTTCGGTTAGGGTTAGGGTTAGCGTGAAGCTTATGTTTAGGGTATTGGTTAGGGTTAGGGTTTAGGGTTAGGGTTAGAAATAGGGTTAAGGTTAGGGTTAGGGTTAGGGTTAGTGTTAGGAATAGTGTTAGCGTTATTGTTAGGGTTTTGGTTAGTGTTTGGGTTAGGGTTAGGGTTCGAGTTAGGGTTAGAGTTTGAGTTAGGGTTAAGTTTAGGGTTAGGTTGTGGGTTAGGGTTTGGGTTAAGGTTAAGTTTAGGGTTAGGGTTAGGAATAGGGTTAGGGTTAGGGTTTGGGTTAGGGTTAGGGTTAGGATTAGGGTTTGGGTTAGGGTTCGAGTTAGGGTTTGTTTTTGCGTTAGGGTTAGGGTTAGGATTAGATTAGGGTTAGGTTTAGGTATAGTTTTTGGGTAAGGGTTAGGGTTAGGTTTAGGGTTAGGGTTTGGTTTAGGGTTAGTGTTATTTTTTGGGTTAGGTTTAGGGTTAGGATAAGGGTTAAGGTTAGGTTAGGGTTAGGGTTAGGGTTAGGGTTAGTGTTAGGAATAGGGTTAGGGTTAGGGTTATTGTTAGGGTTTGGGTTAGGGTTTGGATTAGGGTTAGGTTTAGGTTTTGGGTTAGGGTTAGAGTTAAGGTTAGAGTTTGAGTTAGGGTTAGGGTTCGGGTTAGGGATAGGGTTTGGGTTAGGGTTTAGGGTTAGGGTTTCGGTTAGGGTTTGGGTTAAGGTTAGGTTTAGGGTTATGGTTAGGAATAGGGTTAGGGTTAGGGTTTGGGTTAGCGTTAGGGTTAGGATTAGGGTTTGGGTTAGGGTTCGGGTTAGGGTTAGTTTTTGGGTTAGGGTTAGGGTTAGGATTAGGGTTAGGGTTAGGTTTAGGGTTAAGGTTAGGGTTAGGGTTCGGGTTAGGGTTTGAGTTAGGGTTTCGTTTAGGGGTAGGGTTAGAGTTAACGGTTGGGTATGGGTTAGGTTTAGGTTTAGGGTTACGATTAGGTTAGGGTTAGAGTTAGGATTAGGGTTAGGTTTAGGGTTTGGGTTAGTGTTAGGGTTAGGGTTAGTGTTAGGGTTAGGGTTTGGGTTAGGATTAGAGTTAGGTTTAGGGTTTTGGTTTGGGTTAATGTTAGGGTTAGGATTTGGGTTAGTGTTAGGGTGAGGGTTAGGGTTAGGGTTTGGGTTTGGGTTAGGGTTATGGTTAGGGTTATGTTTAGGTTTTTGGTTAGGTTTAGGGTTAGGGTTAGGATTTGGGTTAGGGTTAGGGTTAGCGTGAAGGTTATGTTTAGGGTATTGGTTAGGGTTAGGGTTTAGGGTTAGGGTTAGGAATAGGGTTAGGGTTAGGGTTAGGGGTAGTGTTAGGAATAGGGTTAGGGTGATTGTTAGGGGTTGGGTTAGTGTTTGGGGTAGGGGTAGGGGTCGAGGTAGGGTTAGAGTTTGAGTTAGGGTTAGAGTTAGGGTTAGGGTTAGGGTTTGGGTAAGGGTTTGGGTTAGCGTTAGGGTTAGGATTAGGTTTTGGGTTAGCGTTCGAGTTAGGATTAGTTTTTGGGTTAGGGTTAGGGTTAGGATTAGGTTTAGGGTTAGGTTTAGGTTTAGGGTTTGGGTAAGGGTTCGGGTTTGGGTTAGGGTTAGGGTTAGGGTTAGGGTTAGGGTTAGTGTTAGGTTTAGGATTAGGGTTATGGTTAGTGTTAGGGTTAGGGTTTGGGTTAGAGTTAGGGTTTGAGTTAGGGTTAGCGTTAGGGTTAGGATTAGGATTAGTGTTAGGGTTAGGGTTTGGGTTAGGGTTAGGGTTAGTTTTTGGGTTAGGGTTAGTGTTAGGATTAGGGTTAGGGTTAGGGTTAGGGTTAGGTTTAGGAATAGGGTTAGGGTTAGGATTATTGTTAGGGTTTGTGTTAGGGTTAGGAAAAGGGTTAGGGTTAGGTTTAGGGTTGGGGTTTGGGTTAGGGATAGGGTTAGGGTTTGAGTTAGGGTTACAGTTAGCGTTAGGGTTAGAGTTAGGGGTTGGGTGTGGGATAGGGTTAGGTTTAGGGTTAGGGTTTGGGTTAGGGTTAGGGTTAGGGTTAGGGGTTGGTTTTGTGTTAGGTTTAGAGTTAGGGTTAGGATTAGGGTTAGGGTTAGGGTTAGGATTAGGGTTAGGTTTAGGTTTTGGGTTAGGGTTAGGGTTAGGTTTAATGTTACGGTTTTGATTAGGGTTAGGGTTAGGATTAGAGTCAGGTTTAGGGTTTTGGTTTGGGTTAATGTTAGGGTTAGGATTTGGGTTAGTGTTAGGGTTAGTGTTAGTGTTAGGGTTAGGGTTTGGTTTACGGTTAGGTTAGGGTTAGGGTTAGGATTTGGGTTAGGGTTTGGATTAGGGTTAGGGTTAGGGTTAGGGTTAGGGTTTGGGTCAGGGTTTGGGTTAAGGTTAGGTTTAAGGTTAATGTTAGGAATAGGGTTAGGGTTAGTTTTAGGTTTTTGGTTAGGTTTAGGGTTAGGGTTAGGGTTTGGGTTAGGGTTAGGTTTAGCGTGAAGTTTATGTTTAGGGTATTGGTTAGGCTTAGGGTTTAGGGTTAGCGTTAGGAATAGGTTTAGGGTTAGGGTTAGGGTTAGGGTTAGTGTTAGGTATAGGGTTAGGGTTAGGGTTATTGTTAGGGTTTGGGTTAGACTTTGGGTTATGGTTACGGTTTGAATTAGGGGTAGAGTTTGAGTTAGGGTTAAGTTTAGGGTTAGGGTTTCGGTTAGGGTGTGGGTTTAGGTTAGGTTTAGGGTTAGGATTAGGAATAGGGTTAGGGTTAGTTTTTGGGTTAGGGTTAGGATTAGAGTTTTGGTTAGGGTTCGAGTTAGGGTTAGTTTTTGGGTTAGGGTTAGGGTTAGGATTAGATTAGGGTTAGGTTTAGGTTTAGGGTTTGGGTAAGGGTTAGGGTTAGGGTTAAGGTTAGGGTTTGGTTTAGGGTTAGTGTTATTTTTTGGGTTAGGTTTAGGGTTAGGATAAAGGTTAGGGTTAGGTTTAGGGTTAGGGTTTGGTTTAGGCTTAGGGTTAGTGTTTGAGTTAGGGTTATGGTTAGGGTTAGGGTTAGGTTAGTGTTAGGGTTAGGATTTGGGTTAGGGTTTGGATTAGGGTTAGGGTTAGGGTTAGGGTTTGGGTCAGGTTTTGGG
The DNA here is from genome assembly GCA_035773235.1 of Eospalax fontanierii. Taxonomy (NCBI): domain Eukaryota; kingdom Metazoa; phylum Chordata; class Mammalia; order Rodentia; family Spalacidae; genus Eospalax; species Eospalax fontanierii. The sequence goes on along the minus strand of CM069524.1, from coordinate 263,709 downwards.
TTAAGGTTAGTTTTAGGGTTAATGTTAGGAATAGGGTTAGGGTTAGGGTTTGCTTTAGGGTTAGGGTTAGGATTAGGGTTTGGGTTAGGGTTCGAGTTAGGGTTAGTTTTTGGGTTAGGGTTAGGGTTAGGATTAGGGTTAGGGTTAGGTTTAGGTTTAGGGTTTGGGTAAGGGTTCGGGTTTGGGTTAGGGTTAGGGTTAGGGTTAGGGTTAGGGTTAGGGTTAGTGTTAGGTTTAGGATTAGGGTTATGGTTAGTGTTAGGGTTAGGGTTTGGGTTAGAGTTAGGGTTTGAGTTAGGGTTAGCGTTAGGGTTAGGATTAGGATTAGTGTTAGGGTTAGGGTTTGGGTTAGGGTTAGGGTTAGTTTTTGGGTTAGGGTTAGGGTTAGGATTAGGGTTAGGGTTAGGGTTAGGGTTAGGTTTAGGAATAGGGTTAGGGTTAGGATTATTGTTAGGGTTTGTGTTAGGGTTAGGAAAAGGGTTAGGGTTAGGTTTAGGGTTAGGTTTTGGGTTAGGGATAGGGTTAGGGTTTGAGTTAGGGTTTCAGTTAGCGTTAGGGTTAGAGTTAGGGGTTGGGTGTGGGATAGGGTTAGGTTTAGGGTTAGGGTTTGGGTTAGGGTTAGGGTTAGGGTTAGGGGTTGGTTTTGTGTTAGGTTTAGAGTTAGGGTTAGGATTAGGGTTAGGGTTAGGGTTAGGATTAGGGTTAGGTTTAGGTTTTGGGTTAGGGTTAGGGTTAGGTTTAATGTTACGGTTTTGATTAGGGTTAGGGTTAGGATTAGAGTCAGGTTTAGGGTTTTGGTTTGGGTTAATGTTAGGGTTAGGATTTGGGTTAGTGTTAGGGTTAGTGTTAGTGTTAGGGTTAGGGTTTGGTTTACGGTTAGGTTAGGGTTAGGGTTAGGATTTGGGTTAGGGTTTGGATTAGGGTTAGGGTTAGGGTAAGGGTTAGGGTTTGGGTCAGGGTTTGGTTTAAGGTTAGGTTTAAGGTTAATGTTAGGAATAGGGTGAGGGTTAGCTTTAGGTTTTTGGTTAGGTTTAGGGTTAGGGTTAGGGTTTGGGTTAGGGTTAGGTTTAGCGTGAAATTTATGTTTAGGGTATTGGTTAGGCTTAGGGTTTAGGGTTAGCGTTAGGAATAGGTTTAGGGTTAGGGTTAGGGTTAGGGTTAGTGTTAGGTATAGGGTTAGGGTTAGGGTTATTGTTAGGGTTTGGGTTAGACTTTGGGTTATGGTTACGGTTTGAATTAGGGGTAGAGTTTGAGTTAGGGTTAAGTTTAGGGTTAGGGTTTCGGTTAGGGTGTGGGTTTAGGTTAGGTTTAGGGTTAGGATTAGGAATAGGGTTAGGGTTAGTTTTTGGGTTAGGGTTAGGATTAGAGTTTTGGTTAGGGTTCGAGTTAGGGTTAGTTTTTGGGTTAGGGTTAGGGTTAGGATTAGATTAGGGTTAGGTTTAGGTTTAGGGTTTGGGTAAGGGTTAGGGTTAGGGTTAAGGTTAGGGTTTGGTTTAGGGTTAGTGTTATTTTTTGGGTTAGGTTTAGGGTTAGGATAAAGGTTAGGGTTAGGTTTAGGGTTAGGGTTTGGTTTAGGCTTAGGGTTAGTGTTTGAGTTAGGGTTATGGTTAGGGTTAGGGTTAGGTTAGGGTTAGGGTTAGGATTTGGGTTAGGGTTTGGATTAGGGTTAGGGTTAGGGTTAGGGTTTGGGTCAGGTTTTGGGTTAAGGTTAGTTTTAGGGTTAATGTTAGGAATAGGGTTAGGGTTAGGGTTTGCTTTAGGGTTAGGGTTAGGATTAGGGTTTGGGTTAGGGTTCGAGTTAGGGTTAGTTTTTGGGTTAGGGTTAGGGTTAGGGTTAGGGTTTGGGTTAGGGTTAGGGTTAGGGTTAGGGTTTGGGTTAGGGTTAGGGTTAGGGTTAGGGTTAGGGTTAGTGTTAGGAATAGGGTTAAGTTTAGGGTTATTGTTATGGTTTGGGTTAGAGTTTGGATTAGGGTTAGGTTTAGGTTTTGGGCTAGGTTTAGAGTTAGTGTTAGAGTTTGATTTAGGGTTAGGGTTAGGGTTCGGGATAGGGTTTGGGTTAGGGTTTAGGGTTAGGGTTTGGGTTAGGGTTTGGGTTAAGGTTAGGTTTAGGGTTATGGTTTGGAATAGGGTTATGGTTAGGGTTTGGGTTAGGGTTAGGGTTAGGATTAGGGTTTGGGTTAGGGTTCGGGTTAGGGTTAGTTTTTGGGTTCGTGTTAGGGTTAGGATTAGGGTTAGGGTTAGGTTTAGGTTTAGGGTTTGGGTAAGGGTTAGGGTTTGGGTTAGGGTTAGGATTAGGGTTTGGGTTAGGGTTCGAGTTAGGGTTAGTTTTTGGGTTAGGGTTAGGGTTAGGATTAGGATTAGGGTTAGGTTTAGGTTTAGGGTTTGGGTAAGGGTTAGAGTTTGGGTTAGGGTTAGGCTTAGGGTTAGGGTTAGCGTTTGGTTTAGGGTTAGTGTTATTTTTTGGGTTAGGTTTAGGGTTAGGATAAGGGTTAGGGTTAGGTTTCGGGTTAAGGTTTGGGTTAGGGTTAGGGTTAGTGTTTGAGATAGGGTTAGGGTTAGGGTTATGGTTAGGGTTAGTGTTACGGTTAGGGTTTGGGTTAGGATTAGAATTAGGGTTAGGGTTAGGGTTTGGGATAGGCTTAGGGTTAGGTTGAGTGTTAGGTTTAGGGTTTGGGTTAGGGTTAGAATTTGGGTTAGGGTTCGCGTTAGGGTTAGGATTAGGATTAGGGTTAAGATTAGGGATTGGCTTAGGGTTAGGGTGAGGGTTAGCGTTTGGGTTAGGGTTAGGTTTAGGGTTAGGTTTTGGGTTAGGATTTGGTTTAAAGTTAGGGTTAGGGTTAGGATTAGCAATAGGGTTAGTGTTAATGTTAGGGTTAGGTTTAGGTTTAGGTTTAGGGTTTGGTTTAGGGTTAAGGTTAGGGTTTGGGTTAGGTTTAAGGTTAGGGTTTGAGTTAGGTTTGTGGTTACGGTGTGGTTTTGGGTTAGGGTTAGTGTTAGGGTTAGGGATAGGGTTAGGATTAGGGTTAGGGTTAGGTTTAGAGTTAGAGTTAGGGTTTGGTTTAGGGTTAGGGTTAGTGTTAGGTTTAGATTTGGGTTAGGTTTAGGGTTAGGGTTATGGTTTGGGTTCGGGTTAGAATTAGGATTAGGGTTAGGGTTAGGGTTAGGGGTTGGGTTTGTGTTAGGGTTAGGGTTAGGGTTAGGGTAAGCATTAGCGTTAGGGTTAGGGTTAGGATTAGGGTTAGGGTTAGGTTTAATGTTAGGGTTTTGATTAGGGTTAGGGTTAGGATTAGAGTTAGGTTTAGTGTTTTGGTTTGGGTTAATGTTAGGGTTAGGATTTAGGTTAGTGTTAGGGTTAGGATTAGTGTTAGGGTTAGGGTTTGGGTTAGGGTTAGGGTTAGGGTTAGGGTTTCGGTTAGGGTTAGGGTTAGCGTGAAGGTTATGTTTAGGGTATTGGTTAGGGTTAGGGTTTAGGGTTACGGTTAGAAATAGGGTTAGGGTTAGGGTTAGGGTTAGTTTTAGGAATAGTGTTAGGGTTATTGTTAGGGTTTGGGTTAGTGTTTGGGTTAGGGTTAGGGTTCGAATTAGGGTTACAGTTTGAGTTAGGGTTAAGTTTAGGGTTAGGGTGTGGGTTAGGGTTTGGGTTAAGGTTAAGTTTAGGATTAGGGTTAGGAATAGGGTTAGGGTTAGGGTTTGAGTTAGGGTTAGTTTTAGGATTAGGGTTTGGGTTAGGGTTCGAGTTAGGGTTTGTTTTTGCGTTAGGGTTAGGGTTAGGATTAGATTAGGGTTAGGTTAGGTTTATGGTTTGGGTAAGGGTTAGGGTTAGGTTTAGGGTTAGGGTTTGGTTTAGGGTTAGTGTTATTTTTTGGGTTAGGTTTAGGGTGAGGGTAAGGGTTAGGATTAGGTTTAGCGTTAGGGTTTGGGTTAGGGTTAGGGTTAGGGTTTGAGTTAGGGTTAGGGTTAGTGTTAGGGTTAGGGTTAGGGTTAGGGTTAAATTTAGGGTTAAGGTTAGGGTTAGGGTTAGGGTTAGGGTTTGGGTTATTGTTAGGGTTAGTTTTTGGGTTAGGGTTAGGGTAAGGATTAGGGTTAGGGTTAGTTTTAGGGTTAGGGTTTGGGTTAGGGTTAGGGTTAGCGTTAGGGTTTGAGTTAGGGTTAGGTTTAGGGTTAGGGTTTGGGTTAGATTTAGGGTTAGGGTTAGGGGGTGGTTTTGTGTTAGGTTTAGAGTTAGGGTTAGGATTAGGGTTAGGGTTAGTGTTAGGATTAGGGTTAGGTTTAGGTTTTGGGTTAGGGTTAGGGTTAGGTTTAATGTTAGGGTTTTGATTAGGGTTAGGGTTAGGATTAGAGTTAGGTTTAGGGTTTTGGTTTGGGTTAATGTTAGGGTTAGGATTTGGGTTAGTGTTAGGGTTAGGGTTAGTGTTAGGGTTAGGGTTTGGTTTAGGGTTAGGTTTGGGTTAGGGTTAGCATTTGGGTTAGGGTTTGGATTAGGGTTAGGGTTAGGATTAGGGTTAGGGTTTGGGTCAGGGTTTGGGTTAAGGTTAAGTTTAGGGTTAATGTTAGGAATAGGGTTAGGGTTAGTTTTAGGTTTTTGGTTAGGTTTAGGGTTAGGGTTAGGGTTTGGGTTAGGGTTAGGTTTAGTGTGAAGTTTATGTTTAGGGTATTGGTTAGGCTTAGGGTTTAGGGTTAGGGTTAGGAATAGGTTTAGGGTTAGGGTTAGGGTTAGGTTTAGTGTTAGGTATAGGGTTAGGGTTAGGGTTATTGTTAGGGTTTGGGTTAGACTTTAGGTTAGGGTTAGGGTTTGAATTAGGGTTAGAGTTTGAGTTAGGGTTAAGTTTAGGGTTAGGGTTTCGGTTAGGGTTTGGGTTAAGGTTAGGTTTAGGGTTAGGATTAGGAATAGGGTTAGGGTTAGGGTTTGGGTTAGGGTTAGGATTGGAGTTGGGGTTAGGGTACGAATTAGGGTTAGTTTTTGGGTTGGGGTTAGGGTTAGGATAAGAATAGGGTTAGGTTTAGGTTTAGGGTTTGGGTAAGGGTTAGGGTTAGGGTTAGGGATAGGGTTTGGTTTAGGGTTAGTGTTATTTTTTGGGTTAGGTTTAGGGTTAGGATAAGGGTTAGGGTTAGGTTTAGGGTTAGGGTTAGTGTTTGAGTTAGGGTTAGGGTTAGGGTTAGGGTTAGGTTAGGGTTAGGGTTAGGATTTGGGTTAGGGTTTGGATTAGGGTTAGGGTTAGGGTTAGGGTTAGGGTTAGGGTTAGGGTTTGGGTCAGGTTTTGGGTTAAGGTTAGGTTTAGGGTTAGGATTAGGAATAGGGTTAGGGTTAGGGTTTGGGTTAGGGTTAGGATTAGAGATTGGGTTAGGGTTCGAGTTAGGGTTAGTTTTTGGGTTAGGGTTAGGGTTAGGATTAGATTAAGGTTAGGTTTAGGTTTAGGGTTTGGGTAAGGGTTAGGGTTAGGGTTAGGGTTAGGGTTTGGTTTAGGGTTAGTGTTATTTTTTGGGTTAGGTTTAGGGTTAGGATAAGGGTTAGGGTTAGGTTTAGGGTTAGGGTTTGGTTTAGGGTTAGGGTTAGTGTTTGAGTTAGGGTTAGGGTTAGGGTTAGGGTTAGGTTAGGGTTAGGGTTAGGATTTGGGTTAGGGTTTGGATTAGGGTTAGGGTTAGGGTTAGGGTTAGGGTTAGGGTTAGGGTTCGGGTCAGGTTTTGGGTTAAGGTTAGGTTTAGGGTTAATGTTAGGAATAGGGTTAGGTTTAGGGTTTGCGTTAGGGTTAGGGTTAGGATTAGGGTTTGGGTTAGGGTTCGAGTTAGGGTTAGTTTTTGCGTTAGGATTAGGGTTAGGGTTTGGGTTAGGGTTAGTGTTAGGGTTAGGGTTTGGGTTAGGGTTAGGGTTAGGGTTAGGGTTAGTGTTAGTGTTAGGAATAGGGTTAAGTTTAGGGTTATTGTTATGGTTGGGGTTAGAGTTTGGATTAGGGTTAGGTTTAGGTTTTGGGCTAGGTTTAGAGTTAGTGTTAGAGTTTGATTTAGGGTTAGGGTTAGGGTTCGGGATAGGGTTTGGGTTAGGGTTTAGGGTTAGGGTTTGGGTTAGGGTTTGGGTTAAGGTTAGGTTTAGGGTTATGGTTAGGAATAGGGTTATGGTTAGGGTTTGGGTTAGGGTTAGGTTTAGGGTTTGGGTTAGGGTTAGGGTTAGTTTTAGTGTTAGGGTTAGGGTTAGGGTTAGGGTTAGGGTTAGG
>CM069524.1:245000-252500 GCA_035773235.1 Eospalax fontanierii | reverse complement strand
ATTTACAATTAGGTTTTGGGTTAAGGTTAGGTTTAGGGTTAAGGTTAGTAATAGGGTTAGGGTTAGGGTTAGGGTTAATGTTAGGGTTTTGCTTAGGGTTAGGTTTAGGATTAGAGTTAGGGTTAGGGTTTTGGTTTAGGTTAGGGTTAGGGTTCGGGTTAGGGTTAGGGTTTGGGTTTGGATTAGGGTTAGGGTTAGGGTTAGGTTTAGTTTTTGGTTAGGTTTAGGGTTAGGGTTAGGGTTTGGGTTAGGGTTAGGGTTAGCGTTAAGGTTATGTTTAGGGTATTGGTTAGGGTTAGGTTTAGGGTTAGTGTTAGGAATAAGGTTAGGGTTAGGGTTAGGGTTAAGGTTAGTGTTAGGAATATGGTTAGGGTTAGTGTTATTGTGAGGGTTTGGCTTAGTGTTTGGGTTAGTGTTAGGGTTTGAGTTCGGGTTAGAGTTTGAGTTAGGGTTAGGGTTAGGGTTAGGGTTTGGGTTAGGGTTAGTGTTATTTTTTGGGTTAGGTTTAGGGTGAGGGTAAGGGTTAGGATTAGGTTTAGCGTTAGGGTTTGGGTTAGGGTTAGGGTTAGGGTTTGAGTTAGGTTTAGGGTTAGGTTTAGGGTTAGGGTTAGGGTTTGGGTTATTGTTAGGGTTAGTTTTTGGGTTAGGGTTAGGGTTAGGATTAGGGTAAGGGTTAGATTTAGGGTTAGGGTTTGGGTTAGGGTTAGGGTTAGCGTTAGTGTTTGAGTTAGGGTTAGGTTTAGGGTTAGGGTTTGGGTTAGGGTTAGGGTTAGTGTTAGGGGTTGGTTTTGTGTTAGGTTTAGAGTTAGGGTTAGGATTAGGGTTAGGGTTAGGGTTAGGATTAGGGTTAGGTTTAGGTTTTGGGTTAGGGTTAGGGTTAGGTTTAATGTTAGGGTTTTGATTAGGGTTACGGTTAGGATTAGAGTTAGGTTTAGGGTTTTGGTTTGGGTTAATGTTAGGGTTAGGATTTGGGTTAGTATTAGGGTTAGGGTTAGTGTTAGGGTTAGGGTTTGGTTTAGGGTTAGGTTAGGGTTAGGGTTAGGATTTGGGTTAGGGTTTGGATTAGGGTTAGGGTTAGGGTTAGGGTTAGGGTTTGGGTCAGGGTTTGGGTTAAGGTTGGGTTTAGGGTTAATGTTAGGAATAGGGTTAGGGTTAGTTTTAGGTTTTTGGTTAGGTTTAGGGTTAGGGTTAGGGTTTGGGTTCGGGTTAGGTTTAGCGTGAAGTTTATGTTTAGGGTATTGGTTAGGCTTAGGGTTTAGGGTTAGGGTTAGGAATAGGTTTAGGGTTAGGGTTAGGGTTAGGGTTAGTGTTAGGTATAGGGTTAGGGTTAGGGTTATTGTTAGGGTTTGGGTTAGTCTTTGGGTTAGGGTTAGGGTTTGAATTAGGGTTAGAGTTTGAGTTAGTGTTAAGTTTAGTGTTAGGGTTTCGGTTAGGGTTTGGGTTAAGGTTAGGTTTAGGGTTAGGATTAGGAATAGGGTTAGGGTTAGTGTTTGGGTTAGGGTTAGGATTAGAGTTTGGGTTAGGGTTCGAGTTAGGGTTAGTTGTTGGGTTAGGGTTAGGGTTAGGATTAGGGTAGGGTTAGGTTTAGGTTTAGAATTTGGGTAAGGGTTAGGGTTTGGGTTAGGGTTAGGATTAGGGTTTGGGTTAGGGTTCGGGTTAGGGTTAGTTTTTGGGTTCGTGTTAGGGTTAGGATTAGGGTAGGGTTAGGTTTAGGTTTAGAATTTGGGTAAGGGTTAGGGTTTGGGTAAGGGTTAGGGTTAGGGTTAGGGTTAGGGTTAGGGTTAGGGTTTGGTTTAGGGTTAGTGTTATATTTTGGGTTAGGTTTAGGGTTAGGATAAGGGTTAGGGTTAGGGTTAGGGTTAGGGTTTGGGTTAGGGTTAGGGTTAGGGTTTGAGTTAGGGTTAGGGTTAGGGTTAGGGTTAGGGTTAGGATTAGAGTTAGGGTTAGGGTTAGGGTTTGGGTTAGTGTTAGGTTTAGTGTTAGTGTTAGTGTTAGGGTTTGGGTTAGGGTTAGGTTTAGGGTTAGGGTTAGGGTTTGGGTTTGGGTTAGGGTTAGGGTTAGGGTTAGGTTTAGGTTTTTGGTTAGGTTTAGGGTTAGGGTTAGGGTTTGGGTTAGGGTTAGGGTTAGCGTGAAAGTTATGTTTAGGTTATTGGTTAGGGTTAGGGTTTAGGGTTAGTGTTAGGAATAGGGTTAGGGTTAGGGTTAGGGTTAGGGTTAAGGTTAGTGTTAAGAATACGGTTAGGGTTAGGGTTATTGTTAGGGTTTGGTTAGTGTTTGTTTTAGGGTTAGGGTTCGAGTTAGGGTTAGAGTTTGAGTTAGGGTTAGGGTTAGGGTTTGGGTTAGGGTTTGGGTTAAGGTTAGGTTTAGGGTTAATGTTAGGAATAGGGTTAGGTTTAGGGTTTGGGTTAGGGTTAGGGTTAGGATTAGGGTTTGGGTTAGGGTTCGAGTTAGGTTTAGTTTTTGGGTTAGGGTTAGGGTTAGGATTAGGATTAGGGTTAGGTTTAGGTTTAGGTTTTGGGTAAGGGTTAGGGTTTGGGTTAGGGTTAGGGTTAGGGTTAGGGTTAGGGTTAGGGTTTGGTTTAGGGTTAGTGTTATTTTTTGAGTTAGGTTTAGGGTTAGGATAAGGGTTAGGGTTAGGTTTCGGGTTAGGGTTTGGGTTAGGGTTAGGGTTAGTGTTTGAGATAGGGTTAGGGTTAGGGTTATGGTTAGGGTTAGTGTTAGGGTTAGGGTTTGGGTTAGGATTAGAAATAGGGTTAGGGTTAGGGTTTGGGATAGGCTTAGCGTTAGGTTGAGTGTTAGGTTTAGGGTTTGGGTTAGGGTTAGAATTTGGGTTCGGGTTAGCGTTACGGTTAGGATTAGGATTAGGGTTAAGATTAGGGATTGGCTTAGGGTTAGGGTGAGGGTTAGCGTTTGGGTTATGGTTAGGTTTAGGGTTAGGGTTTGGGTTAGGATTTGGTTTAAAGTTAGGGTTAGGGTTAGGATTAGCAATAGGGTTAGTGTTAGGGTTAGGGTTAGGTTTAGGTTTAGGTTTAGGGTTTTTTTTAGGGTTAAGTTTAGGGTTAAGGTTTGGGTTTGGGTTAGGTTTAAGGTTATGGTTTGAGTTAGGTTTGTGGTTACGGTGTGGTTTTGGGTTAGGGTTAGTGTTAGGGTTAGGATTAGGGTTAGGGTTAGGTTTAGGGTTAGAGTTAGGGTTTGGTTTAGGGTTAGGGTTAGTGTTAGTTTTAGTTTTTGGTTAGGTTTAGGGTTAGGGTTATGGTTTGGGTTCGGGTTAGAATTAGGATTAGGGTTAGGGTTAGGGTTAGGGGTTGGGTTTGTGTTAGGGTTAGGGTTAGGGTTAGGATTAGCGTTAGGGTTAGGATTAGGGTTAGGTTTAGGTTTTGGGTTAGGGTTAGGGTTAGGTTTAATGTTAGGGTTTTGATTAGGGTTAGGGTTAGGATTAGAGTTATGTTTAGAGTTTTGGTTTGGGTTAATATTAGGGTTAGGATTTAGGTTAGTGTTAGGGTTAGGGTTAGTGTTAGGGTTAGGGTTTGGGTTAGGGTTAGGTTTAGGGTTAGTGTTTCGGTTAGGGTTAGGGTTAGCGTGAAGGTTATGTTTAGGGTATTGGTTAGGGTTAGAGTTTAGGGTTAGGGTTAGAAATAGGGTTAGGGTTAGGGTTAGGGTTAGGGTTAGTGTTAGGAATAGTGTTAGGGTTATTGTTAGGGTTTGGGTTAGTGTTTGGGTTAGGGTTAGGGTTCGAGTTAGGGTTAGAGTTTGAGTTAGGGTTAAGTTTAGGGTTAGGGTGTGGGTTAGGGTTTGGGTTAAGGTTAAGATTAGGGTTAGGGTTAGGAATAGGGTTAGGGTTAGGGTTTGGGTTAGGGTTAGGGTTAGGATTAGGGTTTGGGTTAGGGTTCGAGTTAGGGTTTGTTTTTGCATTATGGTTAGGGTTAGGATTAGATTAGGGTTAGGTTTAAGTTTAGGGTTTGGGTAAGGGTTAGGGTTAGGTTTAGGGGTAGGGTTTGGTTTAGGGTTAGTGTTATTTTTTGGGTTAGGTTTAGGGTTAGGATAAGGGTTAGGGTTAGGTTAGGGTTAGGGTTAGGGTTAGGGTTAGTGTTAGGAATAGGGTTAGGGTTAGGGTTATTGTTAGGGTTTGGGTTAGGGTTTGGATTAGGGTTAGGTTTAGGTTTTGGGTTAGGGTTAGAGTTAAGGTTAGAGTTTGAGTTAGGGTTAGGGTTCGGGTTAGGGATAGGGTTTGGGTTAGAGTTTAGGGTTAGGGTTTGGGTTAGGGTTTGGGTTAAGGTTAGGTTTAGGGTTATGGTTAGGAATAGGGTTAGGGTTAGGGTTTGGGTTAGCGTTAGTGTTAGGATTAGGGTTTGGGTTAGGGTTCGGGTTAGGGTTAGTTTTTGGGTTAGGGTTAGGGTTAGGATTAGGGTTAGGGTTAGGTTTAGGGTTAGGGTTAGGGTTAGGGTTCGGGTTAGGGTTTGAGTTAGGGTTTCGTTTAGGGTTAGGGTTAGAGTTAACGGTTGGGTATGGGTTAGGGTTAGGTTTAGGGTTACGATTAGGTTAGGGTTAGAGTTAGGATTAGGGTTAGGTTTAGGGTTTGGGTTAGTGTTAGGGTTAGGGTTAGTGTTAAGGTTAGGGTTTGGGTTAGGATTAGAGTTAGGTTTAGGGTTTTGGTTTGGGTTAATGTTAGGGTTAGGATTTGGGTTAGTGTTAGGGTTAGGGTTAGTGTTAGGGTTTGGGTTTGGGTTAGAGTTACGGTTAGGGTTATGTTTAGGTTTTTGTTTAGGTTTAGGGTTAGGGTCAGGATTTGGGTTAGGGTTAGGGTTAGCGTGAAGGTTATGTTTAGGGTATTGGTTAGGGTTAGGGTTTAAGGTTAGGGTTAAGGTTAGGGTTAGGGTTAATGTTAGGGTTTTGCTTAGGGTTAGGGTTAGGATTAGAGTTAGGGTTAGGGTTTTGGTTTAGGTTAGGGTTAGGGTTAGGGTTAGGGTTAGGTTTTGGGTTTGGATAAGGGTTAGGGTTAGGGTTAGGTTTAGTTTTTGGTTAGGTTTAGGGTTAGGGTTAGAGTTTGGGTTAGGGTTAGGGTTAGCGTTAAGGTTATGTTTAGGGTATTGGTTAATGTTAGCTTTAGGGTTAGTGTTAGGAATAGGGTTAGGGTTAGGGTTAGGGTTAAGGTTAGTGTTAGGAATATGGTTAGGGTTAGTGTTATTGTTAGGGTTTGGCTTAGTGTTTGGGTTAGGGTTAGGGTTCGAGTTAGGGTTAGAGTTTGATTTAGGGTTAGGGTTAGGGTTAGGGTTTGGGTTAGGGTTAGTGTTATTTTTTGGGTTAGGTTTAGGGTGAGGGTAAGGGTTAGGATTAGGTTTAGCGTTAGGGTTTGGGTTAGGGTTAGGGTTAGGGTTTGAGTTAGGTTTAGGGTTAGCATTAGTGTTAGGGTTAGGGTTAGGGTTTGGGTTATTGTTAGGGTTAGTTTTTGGGTTAGGGTTAGGGTTAGGATTAGGGTTAGGGTTAGATTTAGGGTTAGGGTTTGGGTTAGGGTTAGGGTTAGCGTTAGGGTTTGAGTTAGGGTTAGGTTTAGGGTTAGGGTTTGGGTTAGGGTTAGGGTTAGGGTTAGGGGTTGGTTTTGGGTTAGGTTTAGAGGTAGGGTTAGGGTTAGGGTTAGGGTTAGGTTTAGGATTAGGGTTAGGTTTAGGTTTTGGGTTAGGGTTAGGGTTAGGTTTAATGTTAGGGTTTTGATTAGGGTTAGGGTTAGGATTAGAGTTAGGTTTAGGGTTTTGGTTTGGGTTAATGTTAGGGTTAGGATTTGGGTTAGTGTTAGGGTTAGGGTTAGTGTTAGGGTTAGGGTTTGGTTTAGGGTTAGGTTAGGGTTAGGGTTAGGATTTGGTTTAGGGTTTGGATTAGGGTTAGGGTTAGGGTTAGGGTTAGGGTTTGGTTCAGGGTTTGGGTTAAGGTTAGGTTTAGGTTTAATGTTAGGAATAGGGTTAGGGTTAGTTTTAGGTTTTTGGTTAGGTTTAGGGTTAGGGTTAGGGTTTGGGTTAGGGTTAGGTTTAGCGTGAAGTTTATGTTTAGGGTATTGGTTAGGCTTAGGGTTTAGGGTTAGGGTTAGGAATAGGTTTAGGGTTAGGGTTAGGGTTAGGGTTAGTGTTAGGTATAGGGTTAGGGTTAGGTTTATTGTTAGGGTTTGGGTTAGTCTTTGGGTTAGGGTTAGGGTTTGAATTAGGGTTAGAGTTTGAGTTAGGGTTAAGTTTAGGGTTAGGGTTTCGGTTAGGGTTTGGGTTAAGGTTAGGTTTAGGGTTAGGATTAGGAATAGGGTTAGTGTTAGGGTTTGGGTTAGGGTTAGGATTAGAGTTTGGGTTAGGGTTCGAGTTAGGGTTAGTTTTTGGGTTAGGGTTAGGGTTAGGATTATATTAGGGTTAGGTTTAGGTTTAGGGTTTGGGTAAGGGTTAGGGTTAGGGTTAGGGTTAGGGTTAGGGTTTGGTTTAGGGTTAGTGTTATTTTTTGGGTTAGGTTTAGGGTTAGGATAAGGGTTAGGGTTAGGTTTAGGGTTAGGGTTTGGTATAGGGTTAGGGTTAGTGTTTCAGTTAGGGTTAGGGTTAGGGTTAGGGTTAGGTTAGGGTTAGGGTTAGGATTTGGGTTAGGGTTTGGATTAGGGTTAGGGTTAGGGTTAGGGTTAGGGTTAGGGTTTGGGTCAGGTTTTGGGTTAAGGTTAGGTTTAGGGTTAATGTTAGGAATAGGGTTAGGGTTAGGGTTTGCGTTAGGGTTAGGGTTAGGATTAGGGTTTGGGTTAGGGTTCGAGTTAGAGTTAGTTTTTGGGTTAGGGTTAGGGTTAGGGATAGGTTTTGGGTTAGGGTTAGGGTTAGGGTTAGGGTTAGGGTTAGGTTTTGGGTTAGGGTTAGGGTTTTCGTGAAGGTTATGTTTAGGGTATTGGTTTGGGTTAGGGTTTAGGGTTAGGGTTAGGAATAGGGTTAGGTTTAGGGTTAGGGTTAGTGTTAGGAATAGGGTTAGGGTTATTGTTAGGGTTTGGGTTAGTGTTTGGGTTATGGTTAGGGTTCGAGGTAGGGTTAGAGTTTGAGTTAGGGTTAGGGTTAGGGTTAGGGTTAGGGATAGGGTTTGGGTTAGGGTTTGGGTTAGCGTTAGGGTTAGGATTAGGTTTTGGGTTAGCGTTCGAGTTAGGGTTAGTTTTTGGGTTAGGGTTAGGGTTAGGATTAGGGTTAGGGTTAGGTTTAGGTTTAGGGTTTGGGTAAGGGTTCGGGTTTGGGTTAGGTTTAGGGTTAGGGTTAGGTTTAGGATTAGGGTTATGGTTAGTGTTAGGGTTAGGGTTTGGGTTAGGGTTAGGGTTTGAGTTAGGGTTAGCGTTAGGGTTAGGATTAGGATTAGTGTTAGGGTTAGGGTTTGGGTTAGGGTTAGGGTTAGTTTTTGGGTTAGGGTTAGGGTTAGGATTAGGGTTAGGGTTAGGGTTAGGGTTAGTTTTAGGAATAGGGTTAGGGTTAGGATTATTGTTAGGGTTTGTGTTAGGGTTAGGAAAAG
>CM069524.1:235000-240000 GCA_035773235.1 Eospalax fontanierii | reverse complement strand
TTTAGGTTAGTGTTAGGGTTAGGGTTAGTGTTAGGGTTAGGGTGTGGGTTAGGGTTAGGGTTAGGGTTAGGGTTAGGGTTTCGGTTAGGGTTAGGGTTAGCGTGAAGGTTATGTTTAGGGTATTGGTTAGGGTTAGGGTTAGAAATAGGGTTAGGGTTAGGGTTAGGGTTAGGGTTAGTGTTAGGAATAGTGTTAGGGTTATTGTTAGGGTTTGGGTTAGTGTTTTGATTAGGGTTAGGGTTCGAGTTAGGGTTAGAGTTTGAGTTAGGGTTAAGTTTAGGGTTAGGGTGTGGGTTAGGGTTTGGGTTAAGTTTAAGTTTAGGGTTAGGGTTAGGAATAGGGTTAGGGTTAGAGTTTGGGTTAGGGTTAGGGTTAGGATTAGGGTTTGGGTTAGGGTTCGAGTTAGGGTTTGTTTTTGCGTTATGGTTAGGTTAGGATTAGACTAGGGTTAGGTTTAAGTTTAGGGTTTGGGTAAGGGTTAGGGTTAGGTTTAGGGTTAGGGTTTGGTTTAGTGTTAGTGTTATTTTTTGGGTTAGGTCTAGGGTTAGGATAAGGGTTAGGGTTAGGTTAGGGTTAGGGTTAGGGTTAGGGTTAGGGTTAGGGTTAGTGTTAGGAATAGGGTTAGAGTTAGGGTTATTGTTAGGGTTTGTTTTAGGGTTTGGATTAGGGTTAGGTTTAGGTTTTGGGTTAGGGTTAGAGTTAAGGTTAGAGTTTGAGTTAGGGTTAGGGTTCGGGTTAGGGATAGGGTTTGAGTTAGTGTTTAGGGTTAGGGTTTGGGTTAGGGTTTGGGTTAAGGTTAGGGTTAGGGTTATGGTTAGGAATAGGGTTAGGGTTAGGGTTTGGGTTAGCGTTAGGGTTAGGATTAGGGTTTGGGTTAGGGTTCGGGTTAGGGTTAGTTTTTGGGTTAGGGTTAGGGTTAGGATTAGGGTTAGGGTTAGGTTTAGGGTTAGGGTTAGGGTTAGGGTTCGGGTTAGGGTTTGAGTTAGGGTTTCGTTTAGGGTTAGGGTTAGAGTTAACGGTTGGGTATGGGTTAGGGTTAGGTTTAGGATTACGATTAGGTTAGGGTTAGAGTTAGGATTAGGGTTAGGTTTAGGGTTTGGGTTAGTGTTAGGGTTAGGGTTAGTGTTAGGGTTAGGGTTTGGGTTAGGGTTAGGGTTATGGTTAGGGTTAGGGTTAGGGTTAGGGTTAGGTTTTGGGTTAGGGTTAGGGTTATCGTGAAGGTTATGTTTAGGGTATTGGTTAGGGTTAGGGTTTAGGGTTAGGGTTAGGAATAGGGTTAGGTTTAGGGTTAGGGTTAGTGTTAGGAATAGGGTTAGGGTTATTGTTAGGGTTTGGGTTAGTGTTTGGGTTATGGTTAGGGTTCGAGGTAGGGTTAGAGTTTGAGTTAGGGTTAGGGTTAGGGTTAGTGTTAGGGATAGGGTTTGGGTTAGGGTTTGGGTTAGCGTTAGGGTTAGGATTAGGTTTTGGGTTAGCGTTCGAGTTAGGGTTAGTTTTTGGGTTAGGGTTAGGGTTAGGATTAGGGTTAGGGTTAGGTTTAGGTTTAGGGTTTGGGTAAGGGTTCGGGTTTGGGTTAGGTTTAGGGTTAGGGTTAGGTTTAGGATTAGGGTTATGGTTAGTGTTAGGGTTAGGGTTTGGGTTAGAGTTAGGGTTTGAGTTAGGGTTAGCGTTAGGGTTAGGATTAGGATTAGTGTTAGGTTTAGGGTTTGGGTTAGGGTTAGGGTTAGTTTTTGGGTTAGGGTTAGGGTTAGGATTAGGGTTAGGGTTAGGGTTAGGGTTAGGTTTAGGAATAGGGTTAGGGTTAGGATTATTGTTAGGGTTTGTGATAGGGTTAGGAAAAGGTTAGGGTTAGGGTTAGGGTGAGGGTTTGTGTTCGGGTTGGGATTAGGGTTTGAGTTAGGGTTGCGGTTAGGGTTAGGGTTAGAGTTAGGGGTTGGGTATGGGCTAGGGTTAGTTTTAGGGTTACGATTAGGTTTAGGGTTAGAATTAGGATTAGGGTTAGGTTTAGGGTTTGGGTTAGTGTTATGGTTAGGGTTAGGATTAGGGTTAGGGTTAGGATTAGAGTTAGGGTTAGGCTTTTGATTTCGGTTAGGTTTAGGGTTAGGTTTTGGTTTGTCTTAGGGTAAGTGTTAGTGTTAGGGTTAGAGTTTGGGTTAGGGTTAGTGTTAGGTTTAGGATTAGCGTTAGGGTTAGTGTTAGGGTTAGGGTTTGTCTTAGGGTTAGGGTTTGAGTTAGGGTTAGGGTTTGGGTTAGATTTACAATTAGGTTTTGGGTTAAGGTTAGGTTTAGGGTTAAGGTTAGTAATAGGGTTAGGGTTAGGGTTAGGGTTAATGTTAGGGTTTTGCTTAGGGTTAGGGTTAGGATTAGAGTTAGGTTTAGGGTTTTGGTTTAGGTTAGGCTTAGGGTTAGGGTTAGGGTTAGGGTTTGGGTTTGGATTAGGGTTAGGGTTAGGGTTAGGTTTAGTTTTTGGTTAGGTTTAGGGTTAGGGTTAGGGTTTGGGTTAGGGTTAGGGTTAGCGTTAAGGTTATGTTTAGGGTATTGGTTAGGGTTAGGTTTAGGGTTAGTGTTAGGAATAGGGTTAGGGTTAGGGTTAGGGTTAAGGTTAGTGTTAGGAATATGGTTAGGGTTAGTGTTATTGTTAGGGTTTGGCTTAGTGTTTGGGTTAGGGTTAGGGTTCGAGTTAGGGTTAGAGTTTGAGTTAGGGTTAGGGTTAGGGTTAGGGTTTGGGTTAGGGTTAGTGTTATTTTTTGGGTTAGGTTTAGGGTGAGGGTAAGGGTTAGGATTAGGTTTAGCGTTAGGGTTTGGGTTAGGGTTAGGGTTAGGGTTTGAATTAGGGTTAGGGTTAGGGTTAGGGTTAGGGTTTGGGTTATTGTTAGGGTTAGTTTTTGGGTTAGGGTTAGGGTTAGGGTTAGGGTTAGGATTAGGGTTAGGGTTAGATTTAGGGTTAGGGTTTGGGTTAGGGTTAGGGTTAGCGTTAGGGTTTGAGTTAGGGTTAGGTTTAGGGTTAGGGTTTGGGTTAGGGTTAGGGTTAGTGTTAGGGTTAGGGGTTGGTTTTGTGTTAGGTTTAGAGTTAGGGTTAGGATTAGGGTTAGGGTTAGGGTTAGGATTAGGGTTGGTTTAGGTTTTGGGTTAGGGTTAGGGTTAGGTTTAATGTTAGGGTTTTGATTAGGGTTAGGGTTAGGATTAGAGTTAGGTTTAGGGTTTTGGTTTGGGTTAATGTTAGGGTTAGGATTTGGGTTAGTGTTAGGGTTAGGGTTAGTGTTAGGTTTAGGGTTTGGTTAAGGGTTAGGTTAGGGTTAGGGTTAGGATTTGGGTTAGGGTTTGGATTAGGGTTAGGGTTAGTGTTAGGGTTAGGGTTTGGGTCAGGGTTTGGGTTAAGGTTAGGTTTAGGGTTAATGTTAGGAATAGGGTTAGGGTTAGTTTTAGGTTTTTGGTTAGGTTTAGGGTTAGGGTTAGGGTTTGGGTTAGGGTTAGGTTTAGCGTGAAGTTTATGTTTAGGGTATTGGTTAGGCTTAGGGTTTAGGGTAAGGGTTAGGAATAGGTTTAGGGTTAGGGTTAGGGTTAGGGTTACTGTTAGGTATAGGCTTAGGGTTAGGGTTATTGTTAGGGTTTGGGTTAGTCTTTGGGTTAGGGTTAGCGTTTG
Source organism: Eospalax fontanierii (assembly GCA_035773235.1). Classification (NCBI taxonomy): domain Eukaryota; kingdom Metazoa; phylum Chordata; class Mammalia; order Rodentia; family Spalacidae; genus Eospalax; species Eospalax fontanierii. Next base: position 236,360 of record CM069524.1, on the reverse strand, counting down.
AATTAGGGTTAGAGTTTGAGTTAGGGTTAAGTTTAGGGTTAGGGTTTCCCTTAGGGTTTGGGTTAAGGTTAGGTTTAGGGTTAGGATTAGGAATAGGGTTAGGGTTAGGGTTTGGGTTAGGGTTAGGATTAGAGTTTGGGTTAGGGTTCGAGTTAGGGTTAGTTTTTGGGTTAGGGTTAGGGTTAGGATTAGATTAGGGTTAGGTTTAGGTTTAGGGTTTGGGTAAGGGTTAGGGTTAGGGTTAGGGTTAGGGTTTGGTTTAGGGTTAGTGTTATTTTTGGGGTTAGGTTTAGGGTTAGGATAAGGGTTAGGGTTAGGTTTAGGGTTAGGGTTAGTGTTTGAGTTAGGGTTAGGGTTAGGGTTAGGGTTAGGTTAGGGTTAGGGTTAGTATTTGGGTTAGGGTTTGGATTAGGGTTAGGGTTAGGGTTAGGGTTAGGGTTTGGGTCAGGTTTTGGGTTAAGGTTAGGTTTAGGGTTAATGTTAGGAATAGGGTTAGGGTTAGGTTTTGCGTTAGGGTTAGGGTTAGGATTAGGGTTTGGGTTAGGTTTCGAGTTAGGGTTAGTTTTTGGGTTAGGGTTAGGGTTAGGGTTAGGGTTTGGGTTAGGTTTAGGGTTAGGGTTAGGGTTTGGGTTAGGGTTAGGGTTAGGGTTAGGGTTAGGGTTAGTGTTAGGAATAGGGTTAAGTTTAGGGTTATTTTTATGGTTTGGGTTAGAGTTTGGATTAGGGTTAGGTTTAGGTTTTGGGCTAGGTTTAGAGTTAGTGTTAGAGTTTGATTTAGGGTTAGGGTTAGGGTTCGGGATAGGGTTTGGGTTAGGGTTTAGGGTTAGGGTTTGGGTTAGGGTTTGGGTTAAGGTTAGGTTTAGGGTTATGGTTAGGAATAGGGTTATGGTTAGGGTTTGGGTTAGGGTTAGGGTTAGGATTAGGGTTTGGGTTAGGGTTCGGGTTAGGGTTAGTTTTTGGGTTCGTGTTAGGGTTAGGATTAGGGTTAGGGTTAGGTTTAGGTTTAGGTTTTGGGTAAGGGTTAGGGTTTGGGTTAGCGTTAGGATTAGGGTTTGGGTTAGGGTTCGGGTTAGGGTTAGTTTTTGGGTTAGGGTTAGGGTTAGGATTAGGGTTAGGGTTAGGTTTAGATTTAGAGTTTGGATAAGGGTTAGGGTTTGGGTTAGGGTTAGGGTTAGTGTTAGGGTTAGGGTTAGGGTTTGGTTTAGGGTTAGTGTTATATTTTGGGTTAGTTTTAGGGTTAGGATAAGGGTTAGGGTTAGGGTTAGGGTTAGGGTTTGGGTTAGGGTTAGGGTTAGGGTTTGAGTTAGCGTTAGGGTTAGGGTTAGGGTTAGGGTTAGGATAAGAGTTAGGGTTAGGGTTA
>CM069524.1:222500-230000 GCA_035773235.1 Eospalax fontanierii | reverse complement strand
TAGGGTTAGGGTTTGGGTTAGGGTTAGGGTTAGGGTTAGGGTTTCGGTTAGGGTTAGGGTTAGCGTGAAGGTTATGTTTAGGGTATTGGTTAGGGTTAGGGTTTAGGGTTAGGGTTAGAAATAGGGTTAGGGTTAGGGTTAGGGTTAGGGTTAGTGTTAGGAATAGTGTTAGGGTTATTGTTAGGGTTTGGGTTAGTGTTTGGTTTAGGGTTAGGGTTCGAGTTAGGGTTAGAATTTGAGTTAGGGTTAAGTTTAGGGTTAGGGTGTGGGTTAGGGTTTGGGTTAAGGTTAAGTTTAGGGTTAGGGTTAGGAATAGGGTTAGGGTTAGGGTTTGGGTTAGGGTTAGGGTTAGGATTAGGGTTTGGGTTAGGGTTCGAGTTAGGGCTTGTTTTTGCGTTAGGGTTAGGGTTAGGATTAGATTAGGGTTAGGTTTAGGTTTAGGGTTTGGGTAAGGGTTAGGGTTAGGTTTAGGGTTAGGGTTTGGTTTAGGGTTAGGGTTATTTTTTGGGTTAGGTTTAGGGTTAGGATAAGGGTTAGGGTTAGGTTAGGGTTAGGGTTAGGGTTAGGGTTAGTGTTAGGAATAGGGTTAGGGTTAGGGTTATTGTTAGGGTTTGGGTTAGGGTTTGGATTAGGGTTAGGTTTAGGTTTTGGGTTAGGGTTAGAGTTAAGGTTAGAGTTTGAGTTAGGGTTAGGGTTCGGGTTAGGTATAGGGTTTGGGTTAGGGTTTAGGGATAGGGTTTGGGTTAGGGTTTGGGTTAAGGTTAGGTTTAGGGTTATGGTTAGGAATAGGGTTTGGGTTAGGGTTTGGATTAGCGTTAGGGTTAGGATTAGGGTTTGGGTTAGGGTTCGGGTTAGGGTTAGTTTTTGGGTTAGGGTTATGGTTAGGATTAGGGTTAGGGTTAGGTTTAGGGTTAGGGTTAGGGTTAGGGTTCGGGTTAGGGTTTGATTTAGGGTTTCGTTTAGGGTTAGGGTTGGAGTTAACGGTTGGGTATGGGTTAGGGTTAGGTTTAGGGTTACTATTAGGTTAGGGTTAGAGTTAGGATTAGGGTTAGGTTTAGGGTTTGGGTTAGTGTTAGGGTTAGGGTTAGTGTTAGGGTCAGGGTTTGGGTTAGGATTAGAGTTAGGTTTAGGGTTTTGGTTTGGGTTAATGTTAGGGTTAGGATTTGGGTTAGTGTTAGGGTTAGGGTTAGTGTTAGGGTTTGGGTTTGGGTTAGGGTTACGGTTAGGGTTATGTTTAGGTTTTTGGTTAGGTTTAGGGTTAGGGTTAGGATTTGGGTTAGGGTTAGGGTTAGCGTGAAGGTTATGTTTAGGGTATTGGTTAGGGTTAGGGTTTAGGGTTAGGGTTAGGAATAGGGTTAGGTTCAGGGTTAGGGTTAGTGTTAGGAATAGGGTTAGGGTCATTGTTAGGTTTTGGGTTAGTGTTTGGGTTATGGTTATGGTTCGAGGTAGGGTTAGAGTTTGAGTTAGGGTTACGGTTAGGGTTAGGGTTAGGGTTTGGTTTAGGGTTTGGGTTAGCGTTAGGGTTAGGATTGGGTTTTGGGTTAGCGTTCGAGTTAGGGTTAGTTTTTGGGTTAGGGTTAGGGTTAGGATTAGGGTTAGGGTTAGGTTTAGGTTTAGGGTTTGGGTAAGGGTTCGGGTTTGGGTTAGGGTTAGGGTTAGGGTTAGGGTTAGGGTTAGGGTTAGTGTTAGGTTTAGGATTAGGGTTATGGTTAGTGTTAGGGTTAGGGTTTGGGTTAGGGTTAGGGTTTGTGTTAGGGTTAGCGTTAGGGTTAGGATTTGGATTAGTGTTAGGGTTAGGGTTTGGGTTAGGGTTAGGGTTAGGGTTAGGGTTAGGGTTAGGGTTAGGATTAGGGTTAGGGTTAGGGTTAGGGTTAGGTTTAGGAATAGGGTTAGGGTTAGGATTATTGTTAGGGTTTGTGTTAGGGTTAGGAAAAGGGTTAGGGCTAGGTTTAGGGTTAGGTTTGTGTTAGGGTTAGGATTAGGGTTTGAGTTAGGGTTAGGGTTAGTGTTAGGGGTTGGGTATGGGTTAGGGTTAGTTTTAGGGTTACGATTAGGTTTAGGGTTAGAATTAGGATTAGGGTTAGGTTTAGGGTTTGGGTTAGTGTTATGGTTAGGTTTAGGATTAGGGTTAGGGTTAGGATTAGAGTTAGGGTTAGGCTTTTGGTTTCGGTTAGGTTTAGGGTTAGGTTTTGGTTTTTCTTAGGGTAAGTGTTAGTGTTAGGGTTAGAGTTTGGGTTAGGGTTAGTGTTAGGTTTAGGATTAGCGTTAGGGTTAGTGTTAGGGTTAGGGTTTGTCTTAGGGTTAGGGTTTTAGTTAGGGTTAGGGTTTGGGTTAGATTTACAATTAGGTTTTGGGTTAAGGTTAGGTTTAGGGTTAAGGTTAGTAATAGGGTTAGGGTTAGGGTTAGGGTAAATGTTAGGGTTTTGCTTAGGGTTAGGTTTAGGATTAGAGTTATGGTTAGGGTTTTGGTTTAGGTTAGGGTTAGGGTTAGGTTTTGGGTTAGGGTTTGGGTTTGGATTAGGGTTAGGGTTAGGGTTAGGTTTAGTTTTTGGTTAGGTTTAGTGTTAGGGTTAGGGTTTGGGTTAGGGTTAGGGTTAGCGTGAAGGTTATGGTTAGGGTATTGGTAAGGGTTAGGTTTAGGGTTAGTGTTAGGAATAAGGTTAGGGTTAGGGTTAGGGTTAAGGTTAGTGTTAGGAATATGGTTAGGGTTAGTGTTATTGTTAGGGTTTGGGTTAGTGTTTGGGTTAGGGTTAGGGTTCGAGTTCGGGTTAGAGTTTGAGTTAGGGTTAGGGTTAGGGTTAGGGTTTGGGTTAGGGTTAGTGTTATTTTTTGGGTTAGGTTTAGGGTGAGGGTAAGGGTTAGGATTAGGTTTAGCGTTAGGGTTTGGGTTAGGGTTAGGGTTAGGGTTTGAGTTAGGGTTAGGGTTAGGGTTAGGGTTTGGGTTATTGTTAGGGTTAGTTTTTGGGTTAGGGTTAGGGTTAGGATTAGGGTAAGGGTTAGACTTAGGGTTAGGGTTTGGGTTAGGGTTAGGGTTAGCGTTAGTGTTTGAGTTAGGGTTAGGTTTAGGGTTAGGGTTTGGGTCAGGGTTAGGGTTAGTGTTAGGGGTTGGTTTTGTGTTAGGTTTAGAGTTAGGGTTAGGATTAGGGTTAGGGTTAGGGTTAGGATTAGGGTTAGGTTTAGGTTTTGGGTTAGGGTTAGGGTTAGGTTTAATGTTAGGGTTTTCATTAGGGTTACGGTTAGGATTAGAGTTAGGTTTAGGGTTTTGGTTTGGGTTAATGTTAGGGTTAGGATTTGGTTAGTATTAGGGTTAGGGTTAGTGTTAGGGTTAGGGTTTGGTTTAGGGTTAGGTTAGGGTTAGGGTTAGGATTTGGGTTAGGGTTTGGATTAGGGTTAGGGTTAGGGTTAGGGTTAGGGTTTGGGTCAGGGTTTGGGTTAAGGTTAGGTTTAGGGTTAATGTTAGGAATAGGGTTAGGGTTAGTTTTAGGTTTTTGGTTAGGTTTAGGGTTAGGGTTAGGGTTTGGGTTCGGGTTAGGTTTAGCGTGAAGTTTATGTTTAGGGTATTGGTTAGGCTTAGGGTTTAGGGTTAGGGTTAGGAATAGGTTTAGGGTTAGGGTTAGGGTTAGGGTTAGTGTTAGGTATAGGGTTAGGGTTAGGGTTATTGTTAGGGTTTGGGTTAGTCTTTGGGTTAGGGTTAGGGTTTGAATTAGGGTTAGAGTTTGAGTTAGGGTTAAGTTTAGGGTTAGGGTTTCGGTTAGGGTTTGGGTTAAGGTTAGGTTTAGGGTTAAGGTTAGTAATAGGGTTAGGGTTAGGGTTAGGGTTAATGTTAGGGTTTTGCTTAGGGTTAGGTTTATGATTAGAGTTTGGGTTAGGGTTTTGGTTTAGGTTAGGGTTAGGGTTAGGGTTAGGGTTAGGGTTTGGGTTTGGATTAGGGTTAGGGTTAGGGTTAGGTTTAGTTTTTGGTTAGGTTTAGGGTTAGGGTTAGGGTTTGGTTTAGGGTTAGGGTTAGCGTTAAGGTTATGTTTAGGGTATTGGTTAGGGTTAGGTTTAGGGTTAGTGTTAGGAATAAGGTTAGGGTTAGGGTTAGGGTTAAGGTTAGTGTTAGGAATATGGTTAGGGTTAGTGTTATTGTTAGGGTTTGGCTTAGTGTTTAGGTTAGGGTTAGGGTTCGAGTTCGGGTTAGAGTTTGAGTTAGGGTTAGGGTTAGGGTTAGGGTTTGGGTTAGGGTTAGTGTTATTTTTTGCGTTAGGTTTAGGGTGAGGGTAAGGGTTAGGATTAGGTTTAGCGTTAGGGTTTGGGTTAGGGTTAGGGTTAGGGTTTGAGTTAGGGTTAGGGTTAGGGTTAGGGTTTGGGTTATTGTTAGGGTTAGTTTTTGGGTTAGGGTTAGGGTTAGGATTAGGGTAAGGGTTAGATTTAGGGTTAGGGTTTGGGTTAGGGTTAGGGTTAGCGTTAGTGTTTGAGTTAGGGTTAGGTTTAGGGTTAGGGTTTGGGTTAGGGTTAGGGTTAGTGTTAGGGGTTGGTTTTGTGTTAGGTTTAGAGTTAGGGTTAGGATTAGGGTTAGGTTTAGGGTTAGGATTAGGGTTAGGTTTAGGTTTTGCGTTAGGGTTAGGGTTAGGTTTAATGTTAGGGTTTTGATTAGGGTTACGGTTAGGATTAGAGTTAGGTTTAGGGTTTTGGTTTGGGTTAATGTTAGGGTTAGGATTTGGGTTAGTATTAGGGTTAGGGTTAGTGTTAGGGTTAGGGTTTGGTTTAGGGTTAGGTTAGGGTTAGGGTTAGGATTTGGGTTAGGGTTTGGATTAGGGTTAGGGTTAGGGTTAGGGTTAGGGTTTGGGTCAGGGTTTGGGTTAAGGTTAGGTTTAGGGTTAATGTTAGGAATAGGGTTAGGGTTAGTTTTAGGTTTTTGGTTAGGTTTAGTGTTAGGGTTAGGGTTTGGGTTCGGGTTAGGTTTAGCGTGAAGTTTATGTTTAGGGTATTGGTTAGGCTTAGGGTTTAGGGTTAGGGTTAGGAATAGGTTTAGGGTTAGGGTTAGGGTTAGGGTTAGTGTTAGGTATAGGTTTAGGGTTAGGGTTATTGTTAGGGTTTGGGTTAGTCTTTGGGTTAGGGTTAGGGTTTGAATTAGGGTTAGAGTTTGAGTTAGGGTTAAGTTTAGGGTTAGGGTTTCGGTTAGGGTTTGGGTTAAGGTTAGGTTTAGGGTTAGGATTAGGAATAGGGTTAGGGTTAGTGTTTGGGTTAGGGTTAGGATTAGAGTTTGGGTTAGGGTTCGAGTTAGGGTTAGTTTTTGGGTTAGGGTTAGGGTTAGGATTAGATTAGGGTTAGGTTTAGGTTTAGGGTTTGGGTAAGGGTTAGGGTTAGGGTTAGGGTTTGGTTTAGGGTTAGTGTTATTTTTTGGGTTAGGTTTAGGTTTAGGAAAAGGGTTAGGGTTAGGTTTAGGGTTAGGGTTTGGTTTAGGGTTAGGGTTAGTGTTTGAGTTAGGGTTAGGGTTAGGGTTAGGGTTAGGTTAGGGTTAGGGTTAGGATTTGGGTTAGGGTTTGGATTAGGTTTAGGGTTAGGGTTAGGGTTAGGGTTAGGGTTAGGGTTTGGGTCAGGTTTTGGGTTAAGGTTAGGTTTAGGGTTAATGTTAGGAATAGGGTTAGGGTTAGGGTTTGTGTTAGGGTTAGGGTTAGGATTAGGGTTTGGGTTAGGGTTCGAGTTAGGGTTAGTTTTTGGGTTAGGGTTAGGGTTAGGGTTAGGGTTTGGGTTAGGGTTAGGGTTAGGGTTAGGCTTAGGGTTTGGGTTAGGGTTAGGGTTAGGGTTAGGGTTAGGGTTAGGAATAGGGTTAAGTTTAGGGTTATTGTTATGGTTTGGGTTAGAGTTTGGATTACGGTTAGGTTTAGGTTTTGGTCTAGGTTTAGAGTTAGTGTTAGAGTTTGATTTAGTTTTAGGGTTTGTGTTCAGGATAGGGTTTGGGTTAGGGTTTAGGGTTAGGGTTTGGGTTAGGGTTTGGGTTAAGGTTAGGTTTAGGGTTATGGTTAGGAATAGGGTTATGGTTAGGGTTTGTGTTAGGGTAAGAGTTAGGTTTAGGGTTTGGGTTAGGGTTCGGGTTAGGGTTAGTTTTTGGGTTCGTGTTAGGGTTAGGATTAGGGTTAGGGTTAGGTTTAAGTTTAGAATTTGGGTAAGGGTTAGGGTTTGGGTTAGGGTTAGGAATAGGGTTTGGGTTAGGGTTCGGGTTAGGGTTAGTTTTTGGGTTAGGGTTAGGGTTAGGATTAGGGTTAGGGTTAGGTTTAGGTTTAGAATTTGGGTAAGGGTTAGGGTTTGGGTAAGGTTTAGGGTTACGGTTAGGGTTAGGGTTAGGGTTAGGGTTTGGTTTAGGGTTAGTGTTATATTTTGGGTTAGGTTTAGGGTTAGGATAAGGGTTAGGGTTAGGGTTAGGGTTAGGGTTTGGGTTAGGGTTAGGGTTACGGTTTGAGTTAGGGTTAGGGTTAGGGTTAGGGTTTGGGTTATTGTTAGGGTTAGTTTTTGGGTTAGGGTTAGGGTTAGGATTAGGGTAAGGGTTAGACTTAGGGTTAGGGTTTGGGTTAGGGTTAGGGTTAGCGTTAGTGTTTGAGTTAGGGTTAGGTTTAGGGTTAGGGTTTGGGTCAGGGTTAGGGTTAGTGTTAGGGGTTGGTTTTGTGTTAGGTTTAGAGTTAGGGTTAGGATTAGGGTTAGGGTTAGGGTTAGGATTAGGGTTAGGTTTAGGTTTTGGGTTAGCGTTAGGGTTAGGTTTAATGTTAGGGTTTTCATTAGGGTTACGGTTAGGATTAGAGTTAGGTTTAGGGTTTTTGTTTGGGTTAATGTTAGGGTTAGGATTTGGTTAGTATTAGGGTTAGGGTTAGTGTTAGGGTTAGGGTTTGGTTTAGGGTTAGGTTAGGGTTAGGGTTAGGATTTGGGTTAGGGTTTGGATTAGGGTTAGGGTTAGGGTTAGGGTTAGGGTTTGGGTCAGGGTTTGGGTTAAGGTTAGGTTTAGGGTTAATGTTAGGAATAGGGTTAGGGTTAGTTTTAGGTTTTTGGTTAGGTTTAGGGTTAGGGTTAGGGTTTGGGTTCGGGTTAGGTTTAGCGTGAAGTTTATGTTTAGGGTATTGGTTAGGCTTAGGGTTTAGGGTTAGGGTTAGGAATAGGTTTAGGGTTAGGGTTAGGGTTAGGGTTAGTGTTAGGTATAGGGTTAGGGTTAGGGTTATTGTTAGGGTTTGGGTTAGTCTTTGGGTTAGGGTTAGGGTTTGAATTAGGGTTAGAGTTTGAGTTAGGGTTAAGTTTAGGGTTAGGGTTTCGGTTAGGGTTTGGGTTAAGGTTAGGTTTAGGGTTAAGGTTAGTAATAGGGTTAGGGTTAGGGTTAGGGTTAATGTTAGGGTTTTGCTTAGGGTTAGGTTTAGGATTAGAGTTAGGGTTAGGGTTTTGGTTTAGGTTAGGGTTAGGGTTAGGGTTAGGGTTAGGGTTTGGGTTTGGATTAGGGTTAGGGTTAGGGTTAGGTTTAGTTTTTGGTTAGGTTTA
>CM069524.1:185000-217500 GCA_035773235.1 Eospalax fontanierii | reverse complement strand
GTTAGGGTTAGGGTTAGGGTTCGGGTTAGGGTTTGAGTTAGGGTTTCGTTTAGGGTTAGGGTTAGAGTTAACGGTTCGGTATGGGTTAGGGTTAGGTTTAGGGTTACGATTAGGTTAGGGTTAGAGTTAGGATTAGGGTTAGGTTTAGGGTTTGGGTTAGTGTTAGGGTTAGGATTTGGGTTAGTGTTAGGGTTAGGGTTAGTGTTAGGGTTTGGGTTTGGGTTAGGGTTACGGTTAGGGTTATGTTTAGGTTTTTGTTTAGGTTTAGGGTTAGGGTTAGGATTTGGGTTAGGGTTAGGGTTAGCGTGAAGGTTATGTTTAGGGTATTGGTTAGGGTTAGGGTTTAAGGTTAGGGTTAGGGTTAGGGTTAGGGTTAATGTTAGGGTTTTGCTTAGGGTTAGGGTTAGGATTAGAGTTAGGGTTAGGGTTTTGGTTTATTTTAGGGTTAGGGTTAGGGTTAGGGTTAGGGTTTGGGTTTGGATTAGGGTTAGGGTTAGGGTTAGGTTTAGTTTTTGGTTAGGTTTAGGGTTAGGGTTAGAGTTTGGGTTAGGGTTAGGGTTAGCGTGAAGGTTATGTTTAGGGTATTGGTTAGGGTTAGGTTTAGGGTTAGTGTTAGGAATAGGGTTAGGTTTAGGGTTAGGGTTAGTGTTAGGAATAGGGTTAGGGTTATTGTTAGGGTTTGGGTTAGTGTTTGGGTTATGGTTAGGGTTCGAGGTAGGTTTAGAGTTTGAGTTAGGGTTAGGGTTAGGGTTAGGATTAGTGTTTGGGTTAGGGTTTGGGTTAGCGTTAGGGTTAGGATTAGGTTTTGGGTTAGCGTTCGAGTTAGGGTTAGTTTTTGGGTTAGGGTTAGGGTTAGGATTAGGGTCAGGGTTAGGTTTAGGTTTAGGGTTTGGGTAAGGGTTCGGGTTTGGGTTAGGTTTAGGGTTAGGGTTAGGTTTAGGATTAGGGTTATGGTTAGTGTTAGGGTTAGGGTTTGGGTTAGGGTTAGGGTTTGAGTTAGGGTTAGCGTTAGGGTTAGGATTAGGATTAATGTTAGGGTTAGGGTTTGGGTTAGGGTTAGGGTTAGTTTTTGGGTTATGGTTAAGGTTAGGATTAGGGTTAGGGTTAGGGTTAGGGTTAGGTTTAGGAATAGGGTTAGGGTTAGGATTATTGTTAGGGTTTGTGTTAGGGTTAGGAAAAGGTTAGGGTTAGGTTTAGGGTTAGGGTTTGTGTTAGGGTTAGGATTAGGGTTTGAGTTAGGGTTTCGGTTAGGGTTAGGGTTAGAGTTAGGGGTTGGGTATGGGTTAGGGTTAGTTTTAGGGTTACGATTAGGTTTAGGGTTAGAATTAGGATTAGGGTTAGGTTTAGGGTTTGGGTTAGTGTTATGGTTAGGGTTAGGATTAGGGTTAGGGTTAGGATTAGAGTTAGGGTTAGGCTTTTGGTTTCGGTTAGGTTTAGGGTTAGGTTTTGGTTTGTCTTAGGGTAAGTGTTAGTGTTAGGGTTAGAGTTTGGGTTAGGGTTAGTGTTAGGTTTAGGATTAGCGTTAGGGTTAGTGTTAGGGTTAGGGTTTGTCTTAGGGTTAGGGTTTGAGTTAGGGTTAGGGTTTGGGTTAGATTTACAATTAGGTTTTGGGTTAAGGTTAGGATTAGGGTTAAGGTTAGTAATAGGGTTAGGGTTAGGGTTAGGGTTAATGTTAGGGTTTTGCTTAGGGTTAGGGTTAGGATTAGAGTTAGGGTTAGGGTTTTGGTTTAGGTTAGGGTTAGGGTTAGGGTTAGGGTTTGGGTTTGGATTAGGGTTAGGGTTAGGGTTAGGTTTAGTTTTGGTTAGGTTTAGGGTTAGGGTTAGGGTTTGGGTTAGGGTTAGGGTTAGCGTTAAGGTTATGTTTAGGGTATTGGTTAGGGTTAGGTTTAGGGTTAGTGTTAGGAATAGTGTTAGGGTTAGGGTTAGGGTTAAGGTTAGTGTTAGGAATATGGTTAGGGTTAGTGTTATTGTTAGGGTTTGGCTTAGTGTTTGGGTTAGGGTTAGGGTTCGAGTTAGGGTTAGAGTTTGAGTTAGGGTTAGGGTTAGGGTTAGGGTTTGGGTTAGGTTTAGTGTTATTTTTTGGGTTAGGTTTAGGGTGAGGGTAAGTGTTAGGATTAGGTTTAGCGTTAGGGTTTGGGTTAGGGTTAGGGTTAGGGTTTGAATTAGGGTTAGGGTTTGGGTTAGGGTTAGGGTTAGGGTTTGGGTTATTGTTAGAGTTAGTTTTTGGGTTAGGGTTAGGGTTAGGATTAGGGTTAGGGTTAGATTTAGGGTTAGGGTTTGGGTTAGGGTTAGGGTTAGCGTTAGGGTTTGAGTTAGGGTTAGGTTTAGGGTTAGGGTTTGGGTTAGGGTTAGGGTTAGGGTTAGGGTTAGGGGTTGGTTTTGTGTTAGGTTTAGAGTTAGGGTTAGGATTAGGGTTAGGGTTAGGGTTAGGATTAGGGTTGGTTTAGGTTTTGGGTTAGGGTTAGGGTTAGGTTTAATGTTAGGGTTTTGATTAGGGTTAGGGTTAGGATTAGAGTTAGGTTTAGGGTTTTGGTTTGGGTTAATGTTAGGGTTAGGATTTGGGTCAGTGTTAGGGTTAGGGTTAGTGTTAGGTTTAGGGTTTGGTTTAGGGTTAGGTTAGGGTTAGGGTTAGGATTTGGGTTAGGGTTTGGATTAGGGTTAGGGTTAGGGTTAGGGTTAGGGTTTGGGTCAGGGTTTGGGTTAAGGTTAGGTTTAGGGTTAATGTTAGGAATAGGGTTAGGGTTAGTTTTAGGTTTTTGGTTAGGTTTAGGGTTAGGGTTAGGGTTTGGGTTAGGGTTAGGTTTAGCGTGAAGTTTATGTTTAGGGTATTGGTTAGGCTTAGGGTTTAGGGTAAGGGTTAGGAATAGGTTTAGGGTTAGGGTTAGGGTTAGGTTTAGTGTTAGGTATAGGCTTAGGGTTAGGGTTATTGTTAGGGTTTGGGTTAGTCTTTGGGTTAGGGTTAGCGTTTGAATTAGGGTTAGAGTTTGAGTTAGGGTTAAGTTTAGGGTTAGGGTTTCGGTTAGGGTTTGGGTTAAGGTTAGGTTTAGGGTTAGGATTAGGAATAGGGTTAGGGTTAGGGTTTGGGTTAGGGTTAGGATTAGAGTTTGGGTTAGGGTTCGAGTTAGGGTTAGTTTTTGGGTTAGGGTTAGGGTTAGGATTAGATTAGGGTTAGGTTTAGGTTTAGGGTTTGGGTAAGGGTTAGGGTTAGGGTTAGGGTTAGGGTTTGGTTTAGGGTTAGTGTTATTTTTTGGGTTAGGTTTAGGGTTAGGATAAGGGTTAGGGTTAGGTTTAGGGTTAGGGTTTGGTTTAGGGTTAGGGTTAGTGTTTGAGTTAGGGTTAGGGTTAGGGTTAGGTTAGGGTTAGGGTTAGTATTTGGGTTAGGGTTTGGATTAGGGTTAGGGTTAGGGTTAGGGTTAGGGTTTGGGTCAGGTTTTGGGTTAAGGTTAGGTTTAGGGTTAATGTTAGGAATAGGGTTAGGGTTAGGGTTTGCGTTAGGGTTAGGGTTAGGATTAGGGTTTGGGTTAGGGTTCGAGTTAGGGTTAGTTTTTGGGTTAGGGTTAGGGTTAGGGTTAGGATTTGGGTTAGGTTTAGGGTTAGGGTTAGGGTTTGGGTTAGGGTTAGGGTTAGGGTTAGGGTTAGGGTTAGTGTTAGGAATAGGGTTAAGTTTAGGGTTATTTTTATGATTTGGGTTAGAGTTTGGATTAGGGTTAGGTTTAGGTTTTGGGCTAGGTTTAGAGTTAGTGTTAGAGTTTGATTTAGGGTTAGGGTTAGGGTTCGGGATAGGGTTTGGGTTAGGGTTTAGGGTTAGGGTTTGGGTTAGGGTTTGGGTTAAGGTTAGGTTTAGGGTTATGGTTAGGAATAGGGTTATGGTTAGGGTTTGGGTTAGGGTTAGGGTTAGGATTAGGGTTTGGGTTAGGGTTCGGGTTAGGGTTAGTTTTTGGGTTCGTGTTAGGGTTAGGATTAGGGTTAGGGTTAGGTTTAGGTTTAGGGTTTGGGTAAGGGTTAGGGTTTGGGTTAGGGTTAGGATTAGGGTTTGGGATAGGGTTCGGGTTAGGGTTAGTTTTTGGGTTAGGGTTAGGGTTAGGATTAGGGTTAGGGTTAGGTTTAGATTTAGAGTTTGGGTAAGGGTTAGGGTTTGGGTTAGGCTTAGGGTTAGTGTTAGGGTTAGGGTTAGGGTTTGGTTTAGGGTTAGTGTTATATTTTGGGTTAGTTTTACGGTTAGGATAAGGGTTAGGGTTAGGGTTAGGGTTAGGGTTTGGGTTAGGGTTAGGGTTAGGGTTTGAGTTAGGGTTAGGGTTAGGGTTAGGGTTAGGGTTAGGATTAGAGTTAGGGTTAGGGTTAGGGTTTCGTTTAGTGTTAGGTTTAGTGTTAGTGTTAGTGTTAGGGTTTGGGTTAGGGTTAGGTTTAGGGTTAGGGTTAGGGTTTGGGGTTGGGTTAGGGTTAGGGTTAGGGTTAGGTTTAGGTTTTTGGTTAGGTTTAGGGTTAGGGTTAGGGTTTGGGTTAGGGTTAGGGTTAGCGAGAAGGTTATGTTTAGGTTATTGGTTAGGGTTAGGGTTTAGGGTTAGTGTTAGGAATAGGGTTAGGGTTAGGGTTAGGGTTAGGGTTAAGGTTAGTGTTAAGAATACGGTTAGGGTTAGGGTTATTGTTAGGGTTTGGGTTAGTGTTTGGGTTAGGTTTAGGGTTCGAATTAGGGTTAGAGTTTGAGTTAGGGTTAGGGTTAGGGTTTGGGTTAGGGTTTGGGTTAAGGTTAGGTTTAGGGTTAGGGTTAGGAATAGGGTTAGGTTTAGGGTTTGGGTTAGGGTTAGGGTTAGGATTAGGGTTTCGGTTAGGGTTCGAGTTAGGGTTAGTTTTTGGGTTAGGGTTAGGGTTAGGATTAGGATTAGGGTTAGGTTTAGGTTTAGGGTTTGGGTAAGGGTTAGGGTTTGGGTTAGGGTTAGGGTTAGGGTTAGGGTTAGGATTTGGTTTAGGGTTAGTGTTATTTTTTGGGTTAGGTTTAGGGTTAGGATAAGGGTTAGGGTTAAGTTTCGGGTTAGGGTTTGGGTTAGGGTTAGGATTAGTGTTTGAGATAGGGTTAGGGTTAGGGTTATGGTTAGGGTTAGTGTTAGGGTTAGGGTTTGGGTTAGGATTAGAATTAGGGTTAGGGTTAGGGTTTGGGATAGGCTTAGGGTTAGGTTGAGTGTTAGGTTTAGGGTTTGGGTTAGGGTTAGAATTTGGGTTAGGGTTAGCGTTAGGGTTAGGATTAGGATTAGGTTTAAGATTAGGGATTGGCTTAGGGTTAGGGTGAGGGTTAGCATTTGGGTTAGGGTTAGGTTTAGGGTTAGGGTTTGGGTTAGGATTTGGTTTAAAGTTAGGGTTAGGGTTAGGTTTAGCAATAGGGTTAGTGTTAGGGTTAGGGTTAGGTTTAGGTTTAGGTTTAGGGTTTGGTTTAGGGTTAAGGTTAGGGTTAAGGTTTGGGTTTGGGTTAGGTTTAAGGTTAGGGTTTGAGTTAGGTTTGTGGTTACGGTGTGGTTTTCGGTTAGGGTTAGTGTTAGGGTTAGGGAGAGGGTTAGGATTAGGGTTAGGGTTAGGTTTTAGGTTAGAGTTAGGGTTTGGTTTAGGGTTAGGGTTAGTGTTAGGTTTAGGTTTTGGGTTAGGTTTAGGGTTAGGGTTATGGTTTGGGTTCGGGTTAGAATTAGGATTAGGGTTAGGGTTAGGGTTAGGGGTTGGGTTTGTGTTAGGGTTAGGGTTAGGGTTAGGGTTAGGATTAGCGTTAGGGTTAGGGTTAGGATTAGGGTTAGGTTTAGGTTTTGGGTTAGGGTTAGGGTTAGGTTTAATGTTAGGGTTTTGATTAGGGTTAGGGTTAGGATTAGAGTTAGGTTTAGGGTTTTGGTTTGGATTAATGTTAGGGTTAGGATTTAGGTTAGTGTTAGGGTTAGGGTTAGTGTTAGGGTTAGGGTTTGGGTTAGGGTTAGGGTTTCGGTTAGGGATAGGGTTAGCATGAAGATTATGTTTAGTGTATTCTTTAGGGTTAGGGTTTAGGGTTAGGGTTAGAAATAGGGTTATGGTTAGGGTTAGGGTGAGGGTTAGGGGTAGTGGTAGGAATAGTGTTAGGGTTATTGTAAGGGTTTGGGTTAGTGTTTGGGTTAGGGTTAGGGTTCGAGTTAGGGTTAGAGTTTGAGTTAGGGTTAAGTTTAGGGTTAGGGTGTGGGTTAGGGTTTGGGTTAAGGTTAAGTTTAGGGTTAGGGTTAGGAATAGGGTTAGGGTTAGGGTTTGGGTTAGGGTTAGGGTTAGGATTAGGGTTTGGGTTAGGGTTCGAGTTAGGGTTTGTTTTTGCGTTAGGGTTAGGGTTAGGATTAGATTAGGGTTAGGTTTAGCTTTAGGAATTGGGTAACGGTTAGGGTTAGGTTTAGGGTTAGGGTTTGGTTTAGGGTTAGTGTTATTTTTTGGGTTAGGTTTAGGGTTAGGATAAGGGTTAGGGTTAGGTTAGGGTTAGGGTTAGGGTTAGGGTTAGTGTTAGGAATAGGCTTAGGGTTAGGGTTATTGTTAGGTTTTGTGTTAGGGTTTGGATTAGGGTTAGGTTTAGGTTTTGGGTTAGGGTTAGAGTTAAGGTTAGAGTTTGAGTTAGGGTTAGGGTTCGGGTTAGGGATAGGTTTTGGGTTAGGGTTTAGGGTTAGGGTTTGGGTTAGGGTTTGGGTTAAGGTTAGGTTTAGGGTTATGGTTAGGAATAGGGTTAGGGTTAGGGTTTGGGTTAGCGTTAGGGTTAGGATTAGGGTTTGGGTTAGGGTTAGTTTTTGGGTTAGGGTTAGGGTTAGGATTAGGGTTAGGGTTAGGTTTAGGGTTAGGGTTATGGTTAGGGTTCGGGTTAGGGTTTGAGTTAGGGTTTCGTTTAGTGTTAGGGTTAGAGTTAACGGTTGGGTATGGGTTAGGGTTAGGTTTAGGGTTACGATTAGGTTAGGGTTAGAGTTAGGATTAGGGTTAGGTTTAGGATTTGGGTTAGTGTTAGGGTTAGGGTTAGTGTTAGGGTTAGGGTTTGGGTTAGGATTAGAGTTAGGTTTAGGGTTTTGGTTTGGGTTAATGTTAGGGTTAGGATTTGGGTTAGTGTTAGGGTTAGGGTTAGTGTTAGGGTTTGGGTTTGGGTTAGGGTTACGGTTAGGGTTACGTTTAGGTTTTTGGTTAGGTTTAGGGTTAGGGTTAGGATTTGGGTTAGGGTTAGGGTTAGCGTGAAGGTTATGTTTAGGGTATTGGTTAGGGTTAGGGTTTAGGGTTAGGGTTAGGAATAGGGTTAGGTTTAGGGTTAGGGTTAGTGTTAGGAATAGGGTTAGGGTCATTTTTAGGTTTTGGGTTAGTGTTTGGGTTATGGTTAGGGTTCGAGGTAGGGTTAGAGTTTGAGTTAGGGTTAGGGTTAGGGTTAGGGTTAGGGTTAGCGTTAGGGTTAGGATTAGGATTAGGGTTAAGATTAGGGATTGGCTTAGGGTTAGGGTGAGGGTTAGCGTTTGGGTTAGGGTTAGGTTTAGGGTTAGGGTTTGGGTTAGGATTTGGTTTAAAGTTAGGGTTAGGGTTAGGATTAGCAATAGGGTTAGTGTTAGGGTTAGAATTAGGTTTAGTTTTAGGTTTAGGGTTTGGTTTAGGGTTAAGGTTAGGGTTAAGG
This sequence comes from Eospalax fontanierii, assembly GCA_035773235.1. Lineage (NCBI taxonomy): Eukaryota > Metazoa > Chordata > Mammalia > Rodentia > Spalacidae > Eospalax > Eospalax fontanierii. The sequence goes on along the minus strand of CM069524.1, from coordinate 209,873 downwards.
TTTGGGTTTGGGTTAGGTTTAAGGTTAGGGTTTGAGTTAGGTTTGTGGTTACGGTGTGGTTTTGGGTTAGGGTTAGTGTTAGGGTTAGGGATAGGGTTAGGATTAGGGTTAGGGTTAGGTTTAGGGTTAGAGTTAGGGTTTGGTTTAGGGTTAGGGTTAGTGTTAGGTTTAGGTTTTGGGTTAGGGTTAGGGTTAGGGTTATGGTATGGGTTCGGGTTAGACTTAGGATTAGGGTTAGGGTTAGGGTTAGGGGTTGGGTTTGTGTTAGGGTTAGGGTTGGGGTTAGGGTTAGGATTAGCGATAGGGTTAGGGTTAGGATTAGGGTTAGGTTTAGGTTTTGGGCTAGGGTTAGGGTTAGGTTTAATGTTAGGGTTTTGATTAGGGTTAGGGTTAGGATTAGAGTTAGGTTTAGGGTTTTGGTTTGGGTTAATGTTAGGGTTAGGATTAGGTTAGTGTTAGGGTTAGGGTTAGTGTTAGGGTTAGGGTTTGGGTTAGGGTTTGGGTTAGGGTTAGGGTTAGGGTTAGGGTTTCGGTTAGGGTTAGGGTTAGCGTGAAGGTTATGTTTAGGGTATTGGTTAGGGTTAGGGTTTAGGGCTAGGGTTAGAAATAGGGTTAGGGTTAGGGATAGGGTTAGGGTTAGTGTTAGGAATAGTGTTAGGGTTATTGTTAGGGTTTGGGTTAGTGTTTGGGTTAGGGTTAGGGTTCGAGTTAGGGTTAGAATTTGAGTTAGGGTTAAGTTTAGTGTTAGTGTGTGGGTTAGGGTTTGGGTTAAGGTTAAGTTTAGGGTTAGGGTTAGGAATAGGGTTAGGGTTAGGGTTTGGGTTAGGGTTAGGGTTAGGATTAGGGTTTGGGTTAGGGTTCGAGTTAGGGCTTGTTTTTGCGTTAGGGTTAGGTTTAGGATTAGATTAGGGTTAGGTTTAGGTTTAGGGTTTGGGTAAGGGTTAGGGTTAGGTTTAGGGTTAGGGTTTGGTTTAGGGTTAGGGTTATTTTTTGGGTTAGGTTTAGGGTTAGGATAAGGGTTAGGGTTAGGTTAGGGTTAGGGTTAGGGTTAGGGTTAGTGTTAGGAATAGGGTTAGGGTTAGGGTTATTGTTAGGGTTTGGGTTAGGGTTTGGATTAGGGTTAGGTTTAGGTTTTGGGTTAGGGTTAGAGTTAAGGTTAGAGTTTGAGTTAGGGTTAGGGTTCGGGTTAGGGATAGGGTTTGGGTTAGGGTTTAGGGTTAGGGTTTGGGTTAAGGTTAGGTTTAGGGTTATGGTTAGGAATAGGGTTTAGGTTAGGGTTTGGATTAGCGTTAGGGTTAGGATTAGGGTTTGGGTTAGGGTTCGGGTTAGGGTTAGTTTTTGGGTTAGGGTTAGGGTTAGGATTAGGGTTAGGGTTAGGTTTAGGGTTAGGGTTAGGGTTAGGGTTCGGGTTAGGGTTTGATTTAGGGTTTCGTTTAGGGTTAGGGTTAGAGTTAACGGTTGGGTATGGGTTAGGGTTAGTTTTTGGGTTAGGGTTAGGGTTAGGATTAGGGTTAGGGTTAGGGTTTTGGTTAGTGTTAGGGTTAGTGTTAGTGTTAGTGTTAGGGATTGGGTTAGGATTAGAGTTAGGTTTAGGGTTTTGGTTTGGGTTAATGTTAGGGTTAGGATTTGGGTTAGTGTTAGGGTTAGGGTTAGTGTTAGGGTTTGGGTTTGGGTTAGGGTTACGGTTAGGGTTATGTTTAGGTTTTTGGTTAGGTTTAGGGTTAGGGTTAGGATTTGGGTTAGGGTTAGGGTTAGCGTGAAGGTTATGTTTAGGGTATTGGTTAGGGTTAGGGTTTAGGGTTAGGGTTAGGAATAGGGTTAGGTTTAGGGTTAGGGTTAGTGTTAGGAATAGGGTTAGGGTCATTGTTAGGTTTTGGGTTAGTGTTTCGGTTATGGTTAGGGTTCGAGGTAGGGTTAGAGTTTGAGTTAGGGTTAGGGTTAGGGTTAGGGTTAGGGTTTGGGTTAGGGTTTGGTTTAGCGTTAGGGTTAGGATTAGGTTTTGGGTTAGCGTTCGAGTTAGGGTTAGTTTTTGGGTTAGGGTTAGGGTTAGGATTTGTGTTAGGGTTAGGTTTAGGTTTAGGGTTTGGGTAAGGGTTCGGGTTTGGGTTAGGGTTAGGGTTAGGGTTAGGGTTAGGGTTAGGGTTAGTGTTAGGTTTAGGATTAGGGTTATGGTTAGTGTTAGGGTTAGGGTTTGGGTTAGGGTTAGGGTTTGAGTTAAGGTTAGCGTTAGGGTTAGGATTAGGATTAGTGTTAGGGTTAGGGTTTGGGTTAGGGTTAGGGTTAGGGTTAGGGTTAGGGTTAGGGTTAGGATTAGGGTTAGGGTTAGGGTTAGGGTTAGGTTTAGGAATAGGGTTAGGGTTAGGTTTATTGTTAGGTTTTGTGTCAGGGTTAGGAAAAGGGTTAGGGTTAGGTTTGTGTTAGGGTTAGGATTAGGGTTTGAGTTAGGGTTTCGGTTAGGGTTAGGGTTAGAGTTAGGGGTTGGGAAGGGGTTAGGGTTAGTTTTAGGGTTACGATTAGGTTTAGGGTTAGAATTAGGATTAGGGTTAGGTTTAGGGTTTGGGTTAGTGTTATGGTTAGGGTTAGGATTAGGGTTAGGGTTAGGATTAGAGTTAGGGTTAGGCTTTTGGTTTCGGTTAGGTTTAGGGTTAGGTTTTGGTTTGTCTTAGGGTAAGTGTTAGTGTTAGGGTTAGAGTTTGGGTTAGGGTTAGTGTTAGGTTTAGGATTAGCGTTAGGGTTAGTGTTAGGGTTAGGGTTTGTCTTAGGGTTAGGGTTTTAGTTAGGGTTAGGGTTTGGGTTAGATTTACAATTAGGTTTTGGGTTAAGGTTAGGTTTAGGGTTAAGGTTAGTAATAGGGTTAGGGTTAGGGTTAGGGTTAATGTTAGGGTTTTGCTTAGGGTTAGGTTTAGGATTAGAGTTAGGGTTAGGGTTTTGGTTTAGGTTAGGGTTAGGGTTAGGGTTAGGGTTAGGGTTTGGGTTTGGATTAGGGTTAGGGTTAGGGTTAGGTTTAGTTTTTGGTTAGGTTTAGGGTTAGGGTTAGGGTTTGGTTTAGGGTTAGGTTAGGGTTAGGGTTAGGATTTGGGTTAGGGTTTGGATTAGGGTTAGGGTTAGGGTTAGGGTTAGGGTTTGGGTCAGGGTTTGGGTTAAGGTTAGGTTTAGGGTTAATGTTAGGAATAGGGTTAGGGTTAGTTTTAGGTTTTTGGTTAGGTTTAGGGTTAGGGTTAAGGTTTGGGTTCGGGTTAGGTTTAGCGTGAAGTTTATGTTTAGGGTATTGGTTAGGCTTAGGGTTTAGGGTTAGGGTTAGGAATAGGTTTAGGGTTAGGGTTAGGGTTAGGGTTAGTGTTAGGTATAGGGTTAGGGTTAGGGTTATTGTTAGGGTTTGGGTTAGTATTTGGGTTAGGGTTAGGGTTTGAATTAGGGTTAGAGTTTGAGTTAGGGTTAAGTTTAGGGTTAGGGTTTCGGTTAGGGTTTGGGTTAAGGTTAGGTTTAGGGTTAAGGTTAGTAATAGGGTTAGGGTTAGGGTTAGGGTTAGGAATAGTGTTAGGGTTATTGTTAGGGTTTGGGTTAGTGTTTGGGTTAGGGTTAGGGTTCGAGTTAGGGTTAGAGTTTGAGTTAGGGTTAAGTTTAGGGTTAGGGTGTGGGTTAGGGTTTGGGTTAAGGTTAAGTTTAGGGTTAGGGTTAGAATTGGGGTGTGGGTTAGGGTTTGGGTTAGGGTTAGGGTTAGGATTAGGGTTTGGGTTAGGGTTCGAGTTAGGGTTTGTTTTTGCGTTAGGGTTAGGGTTAGGATTAGATTAGGGTTAGGTTTAGCTTTAGGAATTGGGTAACGGTTAGGGTTAGGTTTAGGGTTAGGGTTTGGTTTAGGGTTAGTGTTATTTTTTGGGTTAGGTTTAGGGTTAGGATAAGGGTTAGGGTTAGGTTAGGGTTAGGGTTAGGGTTAGGGTTAGTGTTAGGAATAGGCTTAGGGTTAGGGTTATTGTTAGGTTTTGTGTTAGGGTTTGGATTAGGGTTAGGTTTAGGTTTTGGGTTAGGGTTAGAGTTAAGGTTAGAGTTTGAGTTAGGGTTAGGGTTCGGGTTAGGGATAGGTTTTGGGTTAGGGTTTAGGGTTAGGGTTTGGGTTAGGGTTTGGGTTAAGGTTAGGTTTAGGGTTATGGTTAGGAATAGGGTTAGGGTTAGGGTTTGGGTTAGCGTTAGGGTTAGGATTAGGGTTTGGGTTAGGGTTAGTTTTTGGGTTAGGGTTAGGGTTAGGATTAGGGTTAGGGTTAGGTTTAGGGTTAGGGTTATGGTTAGGGTTCGGGTTAGGGTTTGAGTTAGGGTTTCGTTTAGGGTTAGGGTTAGAGTTAACGGTTGGGTATGGGTTAGGGTTAGGTTTAGGGTTACGATTAGGTTAGGGTTAGAGTTAGGATTAGGGTTAGGTTTAGGATTTGGGTTAGTGTTAGGGTTAGGGTTAGTGTTAGGGTTAGGGTTTGGGTTAGGATTAGAGTTAGGTTTAGGGTTTTGGTTTGGGTTAATGTTAGGGTTAGGATTTGGGTTAGTGTTAGGGTTAGGGTTAGTGTTAGGGTTTGGGTTTGGGTTAGGGTTACGGTTAGGGTTACGTTTAGGTTTTTGGTTAGGTTTAGGGTTAGGGTTAGGATTTGGGTTAGGGTTAGGGTTAGCGTGAAGGTTATGTTTAGGGTATTGGTTAGGGTTAGGGTTTAGGGTTAGGGTTAGGAATAGGGTTAGGTTTAGGGTTAGGGTTAGTGTTAGGAATAGGGTTAGGGTCATTGTTAGGTTTTGGGTTAGTGTTTGGGTTATGGTTAGGGTTCGAGGTAGGGTTAGAGTTTGAGTTAGGGTTAGGGTTAGGGTTAGGGTTAGGGTTAGCGTTAGGGTTAGGATTAGGATTAGGGTTAAGATTAGGGATTGGCTTAGGGTTAGGGTGAGGGTTAGCGTTTGGGTTAGGGTTAGGTTTAGGGTTAGGGTTTGGGTTAGGATTTGGTTTAAAGTTAAGGTTAGGGTTAGGATTAGCAATAGGGTTAGTGTTAGGGTTAGAATTAGGTTTAGTTTTAGGTTTAGGGTTTGGTTTAGGGTTAAGGTTAGGGTTAAGGTTTGGGTTTGGGTTAGGTTTAAGGTTAGGGTTTGAGTTAGGTTTGTGGTTACGGTGTGGTTTTGGGTTAGGGTTAGTGTTAGGGTTAGGGATAGGGTTAGGATTAGGGTTAGGGTTAGGTTTAGGGTTAGAGTTAGGGTTTGGTTTAGGGTTAGGGTTAGTGTTAGGTTTAGGTTTTGGGTTAGGTTTAGGGTTAGGGTTATGGTATGGGTTCGGGTTAGAATTAGGATTAGGGTTAGGGTTAGGGTTAGGGGTTGGGTTTGTGTTAGGGTTAGGGTTAGGGTTAGGGTTAGGATTAGCGTTAGGGTTAGGGTTAGGATTAGGGTTAGGTTTAGGTTTTGGGTTAGGGTTAGGGTTAGGTTTAATGTTAGGGTTTTGATTAGGGTTAGGGTTAGGATTAGAGTTAGGTTTAGGGTTTTGGTTTGGGTTAATGTTAGGGTTAGGATTAGGTTAGTGTTAGGGTTAGGGTTAGTGTTAGGGTTAGGGTTTGGGTTAGGGTTTGGGTTAGGGTTAGGGTTAGTGTTAGGGTTTCGGTTAGGGTTAGGGTTAGCGTGAAGGTTATGTTTAGGGTATTGGTTAGGGTTAGGGTTTAGGGCTAGGGTTAGAAATAGGGTTAGGGTTAGGGATAGGGTTAGGGTTAGTGTTAGGAATAGTGTTAGGGTTATTGTTAGGGTTTGGGTTAGTGTTTGGGTTAGGGTTAGGGTTCGAGTTAGGGTTAGAATTTGAGTTAGGGTTAAGTTTAGGGTTAGTGTGTGGGTTAGGGTTTGGGTTAAGGTTAAGTTTAGGGTTAGGGTTAGGAATAGGGTTAGGGTTAGGGTTTGGGTTAGGGTTAGGGTTAGGATTAGGGTTTGGGTTAGGGTTCGAGTTAGGGCTTGTTTTTGCGTTAGGGTTAGGTTTAGGATTAGATTAGGGTTAGGTTTAGGTTTAGGGTTTGGGTAAGGGTTCGGGTTTGGGTTAGGGTTAGGGTTAGGGTTAGGGTTAGGGTTAGGGTTAGTGTTAGGTTTAGGATTAGGGTTATGGTTAGTGTTAGGGTTAGGGTTTGGGTTAGGGTTAGGGTTTGAGTTAAGGTTAGCGTTAGGGTTAGGATTAGGATTAGTGTTAGGGTTAGGGTTTGGGTTAGGGTTAGGGTTAGGGTTAGGGTTAGGGTTAGGGTTAGGATTAGGGTTAGGGTTAGGGTTAGGGTTAGGTTTAGGAATAGGGTTAGGGTTAGGATTATTGTTAGGGTTTGTGTTAGGGTTAGGAAAAGGGTTAGGGTTAGGTCTAGGGTTAGGTTTGTGTTAGGGTTAGGATTAGGGTTTGAGTTAGGGTTTCGGTTAGGGTTAGGGTTAGAGTTAGGGGTTGGGTATGGGTTAGGGTTAGTTTTAGGGTTACGATTAGGTTTAGGGTTAGAATTAGGATTAGGGTTAGGTTTAGGGTTTGGGTTAGTGTTATGGTTAGGGTTAGGATTAGGGTTAGGGTTAGGATTAGAGTTAGGGTTAGGCTTTTGGTTTCGGTTAGGTTTAGGGTTAGGTTTTGGTTTGTCTTAGGGTAAGTGTTAGTGTTAGGGTTAGAGTTTGGGTTAGGGTTAGTGTTAGGTTTAGGATTAGCGTTAGGGTTAGTGTTAGGGTTAGGGTTTGTCTTAGGGTTAGGGTTTTAGTTAGGGTTAGGGTTTGGGTTAGATTTACAATTAGGTTTTGGGTTAAGGTTAGGTTTAGGGTTAAGGTTAGTAATAGGGTTAGGGTTAGGGTTAGGGTTAATGTTAGGGTTTTGCTTAGGGTTAGGTTTAGGATTAGAGTTAGGGTTAGGGTTTTGGTTTAGGTTAGGGTTAGGGTTAGGGTTAGGGTTAGGGTTTGGGTTTGGATTAGGGTTAGGGTTAGGGTTAGGTTTAGTTTTTGGTTAGGTTTAAGGTTAGGGTTAGGGTTTGGGTTAGGGTTAGGGTTAGCGTTAAGGTTATGTTTAGGGTATTGGTTAGGGTTAGGTTTAGGGTTAGTGTTAGGAATAAGGTTAGGGTTAGGGTTAGGGTTAAGGTTAGTGTTAGGAATATGGTTAGGGTTAGTGTTATTGTTAGGGTTCGGCTTAGTGTTTGGGTTAGGGTTAGGGTTCGAGTTCGGGTTAGAGTTTGAGTTAGGGTTAGGGTTAGGGTTAGGGTTTGAGTTAGGGTTAGGGTTAGGGTTAGGGTTTGGGTTATTGTTAGGGTTAGTTTTTGGGTTAGGGTTAGGGTTAGGATTAGGGTAAGGGTTAGATTTAGGGTTAGGGTTTGGGTTAGGGTTAGGGTTAGCGTTAGTGTTTGAGTTAGGGTTAGGTTTAGGGTTCGGGTTTGGGTTAGGGTTAGGGTTAGGGTTAGGGGTTGGTTTTGTGTTAGGTTTAGAGTTAGGGTTAGGATTAGGGTTAGGGTTAGGGTTAGGATTAGGGTTAGGTTTAGGTTTTGGGTTAGGGTTAGGGTTAGGTTTAATGTTAGGGTTTTCATTAGGGTTACGGTTAGGATTAGAGTTAGGTTTAGGGTTTTGGTTTGGGTTAATGTTAGGGTTAGGATTTGGGTTAGTATTAGGGTTAGGGTTAGTGTTAGGGTTAGGGTTTGGTTTAGGGTTAGGTTAGGGTTAGGGTTAGGATTTGGGTTAGGGTTTGGATTAGGGTTAGGGTTAGGGTTAGGGTTAGGGTTTGGGTCAGGGTTTGGGTTAAGGTTAGGTTTAGGGTTAATGTTAGGAATAGGGTTAGGCTTAGTTTTAGGTTTTTGGTTAGGTTTAGGGTTAGGGTTAAGGTTTGGGTTAGGGTTAGGTTTAGCGTGAAGTTTATGTTTAGGGTATTGGTTAGGCTTAGGGTTTAGGGTTAGGGTTAGGAATAGGTTTAGGGTTAGGGTTAGGGTTAGGGTTAGTGTTAGGTATAGGGTTAGGGTTAGGGTTATTGTTAGGGTTTGGGTTAGTATTTGGGTTAGGGTTAGGGTTTGAATTAGGGTTAGAGTTTGAGTTAGGGTTAAGTTTAGGGTTAGGGTTTCGGTTAGGGTTTGGGTTAAGGTTAGGTTTAGGGTTAAGGTTAGTAATAGGGTTAGGGTTAGGGTTAGGGTTAGGAATAGTGTTAGGGTTATTGTTATGGTTTGGGTTAGTGTTTGGGTTAGGGTTAGGGTTCGAGTTAGGGTAAGAGTTTGAGTTAGGGTTAAGTTTAGGGTTAGGGTGTGGGTTAGGGTTTGGGTTAAGGTTAAGTTTAGGGTTAGGGTTAGGAATAGGGTTAGGTTTAGGGTTAGGGTTTGGTTTAGGGTTAGTGTTATTTTTTGGGTTAGGGTTCGAGTTAGGGTTTGTTTTTGCGTTAGGGTTAGGGTTAGGATTAGATTAGGGTTAGGTTTAGCTTTAGGAATTGGGTAACGGTTAGGGTTAGGTTTAGGGTTAGGGTTTGGTTTAGGGTTAGTGTTATTTTTTGGGTTAGGTTTAGGGTTAGGATAAGGGTTAGGGTTAGGTTAGGGTTAGGGTTAGGGTTAGGGTTAGTGTTAGGAATAGGCTTAGGGTTAGGGTTATTGTTAGGTTTTGTGTTAGGGTTTGGATTAGGGTTAGGTTTAGGTTTTGGGTTAGGGTTAGAGTTAAGGTTAGAGTTTGAGTTAGGGTTAGGGTTCGGGTTAGGGATAGGTTTTGGGTTAGGGTTTAGGGTTAGGGTTTGGGTTAGGGTTTGGGTTAAGGTTAGGTTTAGGGTTATGGTTAGGAATAGGGTTAGGGTTAGGGTTTGGGTTAGCGTTAGGGTTAGGATTAGGGTTTGGGTTAGGGTTAGTTTTTGGGTTAGGGTTAGGGTTAGGATTAGGGTTAGGGTTAGGTTTAGGGTTAGGGTTATGGTTAGGGTTCGGGTTAGGGTTTGAGTTAGGGTTTCGTTTAGGGTTAGGGTTAGAGTTAACGGTTGGGTATGGGTTAGGGTTAGGTTTAGGGTTACGATTAGGTTAGGGTTAGAGTTAGGATTAGGGTTAGGTTTAGGATTTGGGTTAGTGTTAGGTTTAGGGTTAGTGTTAGGGTTTGGTTTGCGTTAGGATTAGAGTTAGGTTTAGGGTTTTGGTTTGGGTTAATGTTAGGGTTAGGATTTGGGTTAGTGTTAGGGTTAGGGTTAGTGTTAGGGTTTGGGTTTGGGTTAGGGTTACGGTTAGGGTTACGTTTAGGTTTTTGGTTAGGTTTAGGGTTAGGGTTAGGATTTGGGTTAGGGTTAGGGTTAGCGTGAAGGTTATGTTTAGGGTATTGGTTAGGGTTAGGGTTTAGGGTTAGGGTTAGGAATAGGGTTAGGTTTAGGGTTAGGGTTAGTGTTAGGAATAGGGTTAGGGTCATTTTTAGGTTTTGGGTTAGTGTTTGGGTTATGGTTAGGGTTCGAGGTAGGGTTAGAGTTTGAGTTAGGATTAGGGTTAGGGTTAGGGTTAGGGTTAGCGTTAGGGTTAGGATTAGGATTAGGGTTAAGATTAGGGATTGGCTTAGGGTTAGGGTGAGGGTTAGCGTTTGGGTTAGGGTTAGGTTTAGGGTTAGGGTTTGGGTTAGGATTTGGTTTAAAGTTAGGGTTAGGGTTAGGATTAGCAATAGGGTTAGTGTTAGGGTTAGAATTAGGTTTAGTTTTAGGTTTAGGGTTTGGTTTAGGGTTAAGGTTAGGGTTAAGGTTTGGGTTTGGGTTAGGTTTAAGGTTAGGGTTTGAGTTAGGTTTGTGGTTACGGTGTGGTTTTGGGTTAGGGTTAGTGTTAGGGTTAGGGATAGGGTTAGGATTAGGGTTAGGGTTAGGTTTAGGGTTAGAGTTAGGGTTTGGTTTAGGGTTAGGGTTAGTGGTAGGATTACGTTTTGGGGTAGGCTTAGGGGTAGGGGTAGGGTAGGAGCTCGGGTTAGAATGAGGATTAGGGTTAGGGTTAGGGTTAGGGGTTGGGTTTGTGTGAGGGTTAGGGTTAGGGTTAGGGTTAGGATTAGCGTTAGGGTTAGGGTTAGGATTAGGGTTAGGTTTAGGTTTTGGGTTAGGGTTAGGGTTAGGTTTAATGTTAGGGTTTTGATTAGGGTTAGGGTTAGGATTAGAGTTAGGTTTAGGGTTTTGGTTTGGGTTAATGTTAGGGTTAGGATTAGGTTAGTGTTAGGGTTAGGGTTAGTGTTAGGGTTAGGGTTTGGGTTAGGGTTTGGGTTAGGGTTAGGGTTAGGGTTAGGGTTTCGGTTAGGGTTAGGGTTAGCGTGAAGGTTATGTTTAGGGTATTGGTTAGGGTTAGGGTTTAGGGCTAGGGTTAGAAATAGGGTTAGGGTTAGGGATAGGGTTAGGGTTAGTGTTAGGAATAGTGTTAGGGTTATTGTTAGGGTTTGGGTTAGTGTTTGGGTTAGGGTTAGGGTTCGAGTTAGGGTTAGAATTTGAGTTAGGGTTAAGTTTAGTGTTAGTGTGTGGGTTAGGGTTTGGGTTAAGGTTAAGTTTAGGGTTAGGGTTAGGAATAGGGTTAGGGTTAGGGTTTGGGTTAGGGTTAGGGTTAGGATTAGGGTTTGGGTTAGGGTTCGAGTTAGGGCTTGTTTTTGCGTTAGGGTTAGGTTTAGGATTAGATTAGGGTTAGGTTTAGGTTTAGGGTTTGGGTAAGGGTTAGGGTTAGGTTTAGGGTTAGGGTTTGGTTTAGGGTTAGGGTTATTTTTTGGGTTAGGTTTAGGGTTAGGATAAGGGTTAGGGTTAGGTTAGGGTTAGGGTTAGGGTTAGGGTTAGTGTTAGGAATAGGGTTAGGGTTAGGGTTATTGTTAGGGTTTGGGTTAGGGTTTGGATTAGGGTTAGGTTTAGGTTTTGGGTTAGGGTTAGAGTTAAGGTTAGAGTTTGAGTTAGGGTTAGGGTTCGGGTTAGGGATAGGGTTTGGGTTAGGGTTTAGGGTTAGGGTTTGGGTTAAGGTTAGGTTTAGGGTTATGGTTAGGAATAGGGTTTAGGTTAGGGTTTGGATTAGCGTTAGGGTTAGGATTAGGGTTTGGGTTAGGGTTCGGGTTAGGGTTAGTTTTTGGGTTAGGGTTAGGGTTAGGATTAGGGTTAGGGTTAGGTTTAGGGTTAGGGTTAGGGTTAGGGTTCGGGTTAGGGTTTGATTTAGGGTTTCGTTTAGGGTTAGGGTTAGAGTTAACGGTTGGGTATGGGTTAGGGTTAGGTTTAGGGTTACGATTAGGTTAGGGTTAGAGTTAGGATTAGGGTTAGGTTTAGGGTTTGGGTTAGTGTTAGGGTTAGGGTTAGTGTTAGGGTTAGGGTTTGGGTTAGGATTAGAGTTAGGTTTAGGGTTTTGGTTTGGGTTAATGTTAGGGTTAGGATTTGGGTTAGTGTTAGGGTTAGGGTTAGTGTTAGGGTTTGGGTTTGGGTTAGGGTTACGGTTAGGATTATGTTTAGGTTTTTGGTTAGGTTTAGGGTTAGGGTTAGGATTTCGGTTAGGGTTAGGGTTAGCGTGAAGGTTATGTTTAGGGTATTGGTTAGGGTTAGGGTTTAGGGTTAGGGTTAGGAATAGGGTTAGGTTTAGGGTTAGGGTTAGTGTTAGGAATAGGGTTAGGGTCATTGTTAGGTTTTGGGTTAGTGTTTCGGTTATGGTTAGGGTTCGAGGTAGGGTTAGAGTTTGAGTTAGGGTTAGGGTTAGGGTTAGGGTTAGGGTTTGGGTTAGGGTTTGGTTTAGCGTTAGGGTTAGGATTAGGTTTTGGGTTAGCGTTCGAGTTAGGGTTAGTTTTTGGGTTAGGGTTAGGGTTAGGATTTGTGTTAGGGTTAGGTTTAGGTTTAGGGTTTGGGTAAGGGTTCGGGTTTGGGTTAGGGTTAGGGTTAGGGTTAGGGTTAGGGTTAGGGTTAGTGTTAGGTTTAGGATTAGGGTTATGGTTAGTGTTAGGGTTAGGGTTTGGGTTAGGGTTAGGGTTTGAGTTAAGGTTAGCGTTAGGGTTAGGATTAGGATTAGTGTTAGGGTTAGGGTTTGGGTTAGGGTTAGGGTTAGGGTTAGGGTTAGGGTTAGGGTTAGGATTAGGGTTAGGGTTAGGGTTAGGGTTAGGTTTAGGAATAGGGTTAGGGTTAGGATTATTGTTAGGGTTTGTGTTAGGGTTAGGAAAAGGGTTAGGGTTAGGTCTAGGGTTAGGTTTGTGTTAGGGTTAGGATTAGGGTTTGAGTTAGGGTTTCGGTTAGGGTTAGGGTTCGGGTTAGGGGTTGGGGATGGGTTAGGCTTAGTTTTAGGGTTATGATTAGGTTTAGGGTTAGAATTAGGATTAGGGTTAGGTTTAGGGTTTGGGTTAGTGTTATGGTTAGGGTTAGGATTAGGGTTAGGGTTAGGATTAGAGTTAGGGTTAGGCTTTTGGTTTCGGTTAGGTTTAGGGTTAGGTTTTGGTTTGTCTTAGGGTAAGTGTTAGTGTTAGGGTTAGAGTTTGGGTTAGGGTTAGTGTTAGGTTTAGGATTAGCGTTAGGGTTAGTGTTAGGGTTAGGGTTTGTCTTAGGGTTAGGGTTTTAGTTAGGGTTAGGGTTTGGGTTAGATTTACAATTAGGTTTTGGGTTAAGGTTAGGTTTAGGGTTAAGGTTAGTAATAGGGTTAGGGTTAGGGTTAGGGTTAATGTTAGGGTTTTGCTTAGGGTTAGGTTTAGGATTAGAGTTAGGGTTAGGGTTTTGGTTTAGGTTAGGGTTAGGGTTAGGGTTAGGGTTAGGGTTTGGGTTTGGATTAGGGTTAGGGTTAGGGTTAGGTTTAGTTTTTGGTTAGGTTTAGGGTTAGGGTTAGGGTTTGGGTTAGGGTTAGGGTTAGCGTTAAGGTTATGTTTAGGGTATTGGTTAGGGTTAGGTTTAGGGTTAGTGTTAGGAATAAGGTTAGGGTTAGGGTTAGGGTTAAGGTTAGTGTTAGGAATATGGTTAGGGTTAGTGTTATTGTTAGGGTTCGGCTTAGTGTTTGGGTTAGGGTTAGGGTTCGAGTTCGGGTTAGAGTTTGAGTTAGGGTTAGGGTTAGGGTTAGGGTTTGAGTTAGGGTTAGGGTTAGGGTTAGGGTTTGGGTTATTGTTAGGGTTAGTTTTTGGGTTAGGGTTAGGGTTAGGATTAGGGTAAGGGTTAGATTTAGGGTTAGGGTTTGGGTTAGGGTTAGGGTTAGCGTTAGTGTTTGAGTTAGGGTTAGGTTTAGGGTTAGGGTTTGGGTTAGGGTTAGGGTTAGGGTTAGGGGTTGGTTTTGTGTTAGGTTTAGAGTTAGGGTTAGGATTAGGGTTAGGGTTAGGGTTAGGATTAGGGTTAGGTTTAGGTTTTGGGTTAGGGTTAGGGTTAGGTTTAATGTTAGGGTTTTCATTAGGGTTACGGTTAGGATTAGAGTTAGGTTTAGGGTTTTGGTTTGGGTTAATGTTAGGGTTAGGATTTGGGTTAGTATTAGGGTTAGGGTTAGTGTTAGGGTTAGGGTTTGGTTTAGGGTTAGGTTAGGGTTAGGGTTAGGATTTGGGTTAGGGTTTGGATTAGGGTTAGGGTTAGGGTTAGGGTTAGGGTTTGGGTCAGGGTTTGGGTTAAGGTTAGGTTTAGGGTTAATGTTAGGAATAGGGTTAGGGTTAGTTTTAGGTTTTTGGTTAGGTTTAGGGTTAGGGTTAAGGTTTGGGTTCGGGTTAGGTTTAGCGTGAAGTTTATGTTTAGGGTATTGGTTAGGCTTAGGGTTTAGGGTTAGGGTTAGGAATAGGTTTAGGGTTAGGGTTAGGGTTAGGGTTAGTGTTAGGTATAGGGTTAGGGTTAGGGTTATTGTTAGGGTTTGGGTTAGTATTTGGGTTAGTGTTAGGGTTTGAATTAGGGTTAGAGTTTGAGTTAGGGTTAAGTTTAGGGTTAGGGTTTCGGTTAGGGTTTGGGTTAAGGTTAGGTTTAGGGTTAAGGTTAGTAATAGGGTTAGGGTTAGGGTTAGGGTTAGGAATAGTGTTAGGGTTATTGTTAGGGTTTGGGTTAGTGTTTGGGTTAGGGTTAGGGTTCGAGTTAGGGTTAGAGTTTGAGTTAGGGTTAAGTTTAGGGTTAGGGTGTGGGTTAGGGTTTGGGTTAAGGTTAAGTTTAGGGTTAGGGTTAGGAATAGGGTTAGGGTTAGGGTTTGGGTTAGGGTTAGGGTTAGGATTAGGGTTTGGGTTAGGGTTCGAGTTAGGGTTTGTTTTTGCGTTAGGGTTAGGGTTAGGATTAGATTAGGGTTAGGTTTAGCTTTAGGAATTGGGTAACGGTTAGGGTTAGGTTTAGGGTTAGGGTTTGGTTTAGGGTTAGTGTTATTTTTTGGGTTAGGTTTAGGGTTAGGATAAGGGTTAGGGTTAGGTTAGGGTTAGGGTTAGGGTTAGGGTTAGTGTTAGGAATAGGCTTAGGGTTAGGGTTATTGTTAGGTTTTGTGTTAGGGTTTGGATTAGGGTTAGGTTTAGGTTTTGGGTTAGGGTTAGAGTTAAGGTTAGAGTTTGAGTTAGGGTTAGGGTTCGGGTTAGGGATAGGTTTTGGGTTAGGGTTTAGGGTTAGGGTTTGGGTTAGGGTTTGGGTTAAGGTTAGGTTTAGGGTTATGGTTAGGAATAGGGTTAGGGTTAGGGTTTGGGTTAGCGTTAGGGTTAGGATTAGGGTTTGGGTTAGGGTTAGTTTTTGGGTTAGGGTTAGGGTTAGGATTAGGGTTAGGGTTAGGTTTAGGGTTAGGGTTATGGTTAGGGTTCGGGTTAGGGTTTGAGTTAGGGTTTCGTTTAGGGTTAGGGTTAGAGTTAACGGTTGGGTATGGGTTAGGGTTAGGTTTAGGGTTACGATTAGGTTAGGGTTAGAGTTAGGATTAGGGTTAGGTTTAGGATTTGGGTTAGTGTTAGGGTTAGGGTTAGTGTTAGGGTTAGGGTTTGGGTTAGGATTAGAGTTAGGTTTAGGGTTTTGGTTTGGGTTAATGTTAGGGTTAGGATTTGGGTTAGTGTTAGGGTTAGGGTTAGTGTTAGGGTTTGGGTTTGGGTTAGGGTTACGGTTAGGGTTACGTTTAGGTTTTTGGTTAGGTTTAGGGTTAGGGTTAGGATTTGGGTTAGGGTTAGGGTTAGCGTGAAGGTTATGTTTAGGGTATTGGTTAGGGTTAGGGTTTAGGGTTAGGGTTAGGAATAGGGTTAGGTTTAGGGTTAGGGTTAGTGTTAGGAATAGGGTTAGGGTCATTGTTAGGTTTTGGGTTAGTGTTTGGGTTATGGTTAGGGTTCGAGGTAGGGTTAGAGTTTGAGTTAGGGTTAGGGTTAGGGTTAGGGTTAGGGTTAGCGTTAGGGTTAGGATTAGGATTAGGGTTAAGATTAGGGATTGGCTTAGGGTTAGGGTGAGGGTTAGCGTTTGGGTTAGGGTTAGGTTTAGGGTTAGGGTTTGGGTTAGGATTTGGTTTAAAGTTAGGGTTAGGGTTAGGATTAGCAATAGGGTTAGTGTTAGGGTTAGAATTAGGTTTAGTTTTAGGTTTAGGGTTTGGTTTAGGGTTAAGGTTAGGGTTAAGGTTTGGGTTTGGGTTAGGTTTAAGGTTAGGGTTTGAGTTAGGTTTGTGGTTACGGTGTGGTTTTGGGTTAGGGTTAGTGTTAGGGTTAGGGATAGGGTTAGGATTAGGGTTAGGGTTAGGTTTAGGGTTAGAGTTAGGGTTTGGTTTAGGGTTAGGGTTAGTGTTAGGTTTAGGTTTTGGGTTAGGTTTAGGGTTAGGGTTATGGTATGGGTTCGGGTTAGAATTAGGATTAGGGTTAGGGTTAGGGTTAGGGGTTGGGTTTGTGTTAGGGTTAGGGTTAGGGTTAGGGTTAGGATTAGCGTTAGGGTTAGGGTTAGGATTAGGGTTAGGTTTAGGTTTTGGGTTAGGGTTAGGGTTAGGTTTAATGTTAGGGTTTTGATTAGGGTTAGGGTTAGGATTAGAGTTAGGTTTAGGGTTTTGGTTTGGGTTAATGTTAGGGTTAGGATTAGGTTAGTGTTAGGGTTAGGGTTAGTGTTAGGGTTAGGGTTTGGGTTAGGGTTTGGGTTAGGGTTAGGGTTAGGGTTAGGGTTTCGGTTAGGGTTAGGGTTAGCGTGAAGGTTATGTTTAGGGTATTGGTTAGGGTTAGGGTTTAGGGCTAGGGTTAGAAATAGGGTTAGGGTTAGGGATAGGGTTAGGGTTAATGTTAGGAATAGTGTTAGGGTTATTGTTAGGGTTTGGGTTAGTGTTTGGGTTAGGGTTAGGGTTCGAGTTAGGGTTAGAATTTGAGTTAGGGTTAAGTTTAGGGTTAGTGTGTGGGTTAGGGTTTGGGTTAAGGTTAAGTTTAGGGTTAGGGTTAGGAATAGGGTTAGGGTTAGGGTTTGGGTTAGGGTTAGGGTTAGGATTAGGGTTTGGGTTAGGGTTGGAGTTAGGGCTTGTTTTTGCATTAGGGTTAGGTTTAGGATTAGATTAGGGTTAGGTTTAGGTTTAGGGTTTGGGTAAGGGTTAGGGTTAGGTTTAGGGTTAGGGTTTGGTTTAGGGTTAGGGTTATTTTTTGGGTTAGGTTTAGGGTTAGGATAAGGGTTAGGGTTAGGTTAGGGTTAGGGTTAGGGTTAGGGTTAGTGTTAGGAATAGGGTTAGGGTTAGGGTTATTGTTAGGGTTTGGGTTAGGGTTTGGATTAGGGTTAGGTTTAGGTTTTGGGTTAGGGTTAGAGTTAAGGTTAGAGTTTGAGTTAGGGTTAGGGTTCGGGTTAGGGATAGGGTTTGGGTTAGGGTTTAGGGTTAGGGTTTGGGTTAGGGTTTGGGTTAAGGTTAGGTTTAGGGTTATGGTTAGGAATAGGGTTTAGGTTAGGGTTTGGATTAGCGTTAGGGTTAGGATTAGGGTTTGGGTTAGGGTTCGGGTTAGGGTTAGTTTTTGGGTTAGGGTTAGGGTTAGGATTAGGGTTAGGGTTAGGTTTAGGGTTAGGGTTAGGGTTAGGGTTCGGGTTAGGGTTTGATTTAGGGTTTCGTTTAGGGTTAGGGTTAGAGTTAACGGTTGGGTATGGGTTAGGGTTAGGTTTAGGGTTACGATTAGGTTAGGGTTAGAGTTAGGATTAGGGTTAGGTTTAGGGTTTGGGTTAGTGTTAGGGTTAGGGTTAGTGTTAGGGTTAGGGTTTGGGTTAGGATTAGAGTTAGGTTTAGGGTTTTGGTTTGGGTTAATGTTAGGGTTAGGATTTGGGTTAGTGTTAGGGTTAGGGTTAGTGTTAGGGTTTGGGTTTGGGTTAGGGTTACGGTTAGGGTTATGTTTAGGTTTTTGGTTAGGTTTAGGGTTAGGGTTAGGATTTCGGTTAGGGTTAGGGTTAGCGTGAAGGTTATGTTTAGGGTATTGGTTAGGGTTAGGGTTTAGGGTTAGGGTTAGGAATAGGGTTAGGTTTAGGGTTAGGGTTAGTGTTAGGAATAGGGTTAGGGTCATTGTTAGGTTTTGGGTTAGTGTTTCGGTTATGGTTAGGGTTCGAGGTAGGGTTAGAGTTTGAGTTAGGGTTAGGGTTAGGGTTAGGGTTAGGGTTTGGGTTAGGGTTTGGTTTAGCGTTAGGGTTAGGATTAGGTTTTGGGTTAGCGTTCGAGTTAGGGTTAGTTTTTGGGTTAGGGTTAGGGTTAGGATTTGTGTTAGGGTTAGGTTTAGGTTTAGGGTTTGGGTAAGGGTTCGGGTTTGGGTTAGGGTTAGGGTTAGGGTTAGGGTTAGGGTTAGGGTTAGTGTTAGGTTTAGGATTAGGGTTATGGTTAGTGTTAGGGTTAGGGTTTGGGTTAGGGTTAGGGTTTGAGTTAAGGTTAGCGTTAGGGTTAGGATTAGGATTAGTGTTAGGGTTAGGGTTTGGGTTAGGGTTAGGGTTAGGGTTAGGGTTAGGGTTAGGGTTAGGATTAGGGTTAGGGTTAGGGTTAGGGTTAGGTTTAGGAATAGGGTTAGGGTTAGGATTATTGTTAGGGTTTGTGTTAGGGTTAGGAAAAGGGTTAGGGTTAGGTCTAGGGTTAGGTTTGTGTTAGGGTTAGGATTAGGGTTTGAGTTAGGGTTTCGGTTAGGGTTAGGGTTAGAGTTAGGGGTTGGGTATGGGTTAGGGTTAGTTTTAGGGTTACGATTAGGTTTAGGGTTAGAATTAGGATTAGGGTTAGGTTTAGGGTTTGGGTTAGTGTTATGGTTAGGGTTAGGATTAGGGTTAGGGTTAGGATTAGAGTTAGGGTTAGGCTTTTGGTTTCGGTTAGGTTTAGGGTTAGGTTTTGGTTTGTCTTAGGGTAAGTGTTAGTGTTAGGGTTAGAGTTTGGGTTAGGGTTAGTGTTAGGTTTAGGATTAGCGTTAGGGTTAGTGTTAGGGTTAGGGTTTGTCTTAGGGTTAGGGTTTTAGTTAGGGTTAGGGTTTGGGTTAGATTTACAATTAGGTTTTGGGTTAAGGTTAGGTTTAGGGTTAAGGTTAGTAATAGGGTTAGGGTTAGGGTTAGGGTTAATGTTAGGGTTTTGCTTAGGGTTAGGTTTAGGATTAGAGTTAGGGTTAGGGTTTTGGTTTAGGTTAGGGTTAGGGTTAGGGTTAGGGTTAGGGTTTGGGTTTGGATTAGGGTTAGGGTTAGGGTTAGGTTTAGTTTTTGGTTAGGTTTAGGGTTAGGGTTAGGGTTTGGGTTAGGGTTAGGGTTAGCGTTAAGGTTATGTTTAGGGTATTGGTTAGGGTTAGGTTTAGGGTTAGTGTTAGGAATAAGGTTAGGGTTAGGGTTAGGGTTAAGGTTAGTGTTAGGAATATGGTTAGGGTTAGTGTTATTGTTAGGGTTCGGCTTAGTGTTTGGGTTAGGGTTAGGGTTCGAGTTCGGGTTAGAGTTTGAGTTAGGGTTAGGGTTAGGGTTAGGGTTTGAGTTAGGGTTAGGGTTAGGGTTAGGGTTTGGGTTATTGTTAGGGTTAGTTTTTGGGTTAGGGTTAGGGTTAGGATTAGGGTAAGGGTTAGATTTAGGGTTAGGGTTTGGGTTAGGGTTAGGGTTAGCGTTAGTGTTTGAGTTAGGGTTAGGTTTAGGGTTAGGGTTTGGGTTAGGGTTAGGGTTAGTGTTAGGGGTTGGTTTTGTGTTAGGTTTAGAGTTAGGGTTAGGATTAGGGTTAGGGTTAGGGTTAGGATTAGGGTTAGGTTTAGGTTTTGGGTTAGGGTTAGGGTTAGGTTTAATGTTAGGGTTTTCATTAGGGTTACGGTTAGGATTAGAGTTAGGTTTAGGGTTTTGGTTTGGGTTAATGTTAGGGTTAGGATTTGGGTTAGTATTAGGGTTAGGGTTAGTGTTAGGGTTAGGGTTTGGTTTAGGGTTAGGTTAGGGTTAGGGTTAGGATTTGGGTTAGGGTTTGGATTAGGGTTAGGGTTAGGGTTAGGGTTAGGGTTTGGGTCAGGGTTTGGGTTAAGGTTAGGTTTAGGGTTAATGTTAGGAATAGGTTTAGGGTTAGTTTTAGGTTTTTGGTTAGGTTTAGGGTTAGGGTTAGGGTTTGGGTTCGGGTTAGGTTTAGCGTGAAGTTTATGTTTAGGGTATTGGTTAGGCTTAGGGTTTAGGGTTAGGGTTAGGAATAGGTTTAGGGTTAGGGTTAGGGTTAGGGTTAGTGTTAGGTATAGGGTTAGGGTTAGGGTTATTGTTAGGGTTTGGGTTAGTATTTGGGTTAGGGTTAGGGTTTGAATTAGGGTTAGAGTTTGAGTTAGGGTTAAGTTTAGGGTTAGGGTTTCGGTTAGGGTTTGGGTTAAGGTTAGGTTTAGGGTTAGGATTAGGAATAGGGTTAGGGTTAGTGTTTGGGTTAGGGTTAGGATTAGAGTTTGGGTTAGGGTTCGAGTTAGGGTTAGTTTTTGGGTTAGGGTTAGGGTTAGGATTAGATTAGGGTTAGGTTTAGGTTTAGGGTTTGGGTAAGGGTTAGGGTTAGGGTTAGGGTTTGGTTTAGGGTTAGTGTTATTTTTTGGGTTAGGTTTAGGGTTAGGATAAGGGTTAGGGTTAGTGTTTGAGTTAGGGTTAGGGTTAGGGTTAGGGTTAGGTTAGGGTTAGGGTTAGGATTTGGGTTAGGGTTTGGATTAGGTTTAGGGTTAGGGTTAGGGTTAGGGTTAGGGTTAGGGTTAGGGTTTGGCTCAGGTTTTGGGTTAAGGTTAGGTTTAGGGTTAATGTTAGGAATAGGGTTAGGGTTAGGGTTTGCGTTAGGGTTAGGGTTAGGATTAGGGTTTGGGTTAGGGTTCGAGTTAGGGTTAGTTTTTGGGTTAGGGTTAGGGTTAGGGTTAGGGTTTGGGTTAGCGTTAGGGTTAGGGTTAGGGTTAGGGTTTGGGTTAGGGTTAGGGTTAGGGTTAGGGTTAGGGTTAGGAATAGGGTTAAGTTTAGGGTTATTGTTATGGTTTGGGTTAGAGTTTGGATTACGGTTAGGTTTCCGTTTTGGGCTACGTTTAGAGTTAGTGTTAGAGTTTGATTTAGGTTTAGGGTTTGGGTTCGGGATAGGGTTTGGGTTAGGGTTTAGGGTTAGGGTTTGGGTTAGGGTTTGGGTTAAGGTTAGGTTTAGGGTTATGGTTAGGAATAGGGTTATGGTTAGGGTTTGGGTTAGGGTTAGGGTTAGGATTAGGGTTTGGGTTAGGGTTCGGGTTAGGGTTAGTTTTTGGGTTCGTGTTAGGGTTAGGATTAGGGTTAGGGTTAGGTTTAAGTTTAGAATTTGGGTAAGGGTTAGGGTTTGGGTTAGGGTTAGGATTAGGGTTTGGGTTAGGGTTCGGGTTAGGGTTAGTTTTTGGGTTAGGGTTAGGGTTAGGATTAGGGTTAGGGTTAGGTTTAGGTTTAGAATTTGGGTAAGGGTTAGGGTTTGGGTAAGGGTTAGGGTTACGGTTAGGGTTAGGGTTAGGGTTAGGGTTTGGTTTAGGGATAGTGTTATATTTTGGGTTAGGTTTAGGGTTAGGAGAAGGGGTAGGGGTAGGGTTAGGGTTAGGGTTTGGGTTAGGGTTAGGGTTAGGGTTTGAGTTAGGGTTAGGGTTAGGGTTAGGATTAAAGTTAGGGTTAGGGTTAGGGTTTGGGTTAGTGTTAGGTTTAGTGTTAGTGTTAGTGTTAGGGTTTGGGTTAGGGTTAGGTTTAGGGTTAGGGTTAGGGTTTGGGTTTGGGTTAGGTTTAGGGTTAGGGTTAGGTTTAGGTTTTTGGTTAGGTTTAGGGTTAGGGTTAGGGTTTGGGTTAGGGTTAGGGTTAGCGTGAAGGTTATGTTTAGGGTATTGGTTAGGGTTAGGGTTTAGGGTTAGTGTTAGGAATAGGGTTAGGGTTAGGGTTAGGGTTAAGGTTAGTGTTAAGAATACGGTTAGGGTTAGGGTTATTGTTAGGGTTTGGGTTAGTGTTTGTTTTAGGGTTAGGGTTCGAGTAAGGGTTAGAGTTTGAGTTAGGGTTAGGGTTAGGGTTTGGGTTAGGGTTTGGGTTAAGGTTAGGTTTAGGGTTAGGTTTAGGAATAGGGTTAGGTTTAGGGTTTGGGTTAGGGTTAGGGTTAGGATTAGGGTTTGGGTTAGGGTTCGAGTTAGGTTTAGTTTTTGGGTTAGGGTTAGGGTTAGGATTAGGATTAGGGTTAGGTTTAGGTTTAGGTTTTGGGTAAGGGTTAGGGTTTGGGTTAGGGTTAGGGTTAGGGTTAGGGTTAGGGTTTGGTTTAGGGTTAGTGTTATTTTTTGGGTTAGGTTTAGGGTTAGGATAAGGGTTAGGGTTAGGTTTCGGGTTAGGGTTTGTGTTAGGGTTTGGGTTAGTGTTTGGGATGGGGTTAGGGTTGGGGTTTTGGTTAGGGTTAGTGTTAGGGTTAGGGTTTGGGTTAGGATTAGAATTAGGGTTAGGGTTAGGGTTTGGGATAGGCTTAGCGTTAGGTTGAGTGTTAGGTTTAGGGTTTGGGTTAGGGTTAGAATTTGGGTTAGGGTTAGCGTTACGGTTAGGATTAGGATTAGGGTTAAGATTAGGGATTGGCTTAGGGTTAGGGTGAGGGTTAGCGTTTGGGTTAGGGTTAGGTTTAGGGTTAGGGTTTGGGTTAGGATTTGGTTTTAAAGTTAGGGTTAGGGTTAGGATTAGCAATAGGGTTAGTGTTAGGGTTAGGGTTAGGTTTAGGTTTAGGTTTAGGGTTTGGTTTAGGGTTAAGTTTAGGGTTAAGGTTTGGGTTTGGGTTAGGTTTAAGGTTATGGTTTGAGTTAGGTTTGTGGTTACGGTGTGGTTTTGG
Organism: Eospalax fontanierii; assembly: GCA_035773235.1. Classification (NCBI taxonomy): domain Eukaryota; kingdom Metazoa; phylum Chordata; class Mammalia; order Rodentia; family Spalacidae; genus Eospalax; species Eospalax fontanierii. The sequence continues at coordinate 187,836 of CM069524.1, read as the reverse complement.
GTTAGGGTTAGTGTTAGGGTTAGGGATAGGGTTAGGATTAGGGTTAGGGTTAGGTTTAGGGTTAGAGTTAGGGTTTGGTTTAGGGTTAGGGTTAGTGTTAGGTTTAGGTTTTGGGTTAGGTTTAGGGTTAGGGTTATGGTTTGGGTTCGGGTTAGAATTAGGATTAGGGTTAGGGTTAGGGTTAGGGTTAGGGTTAGGATTAGGGTTTGGGTTAGGGTTCGGGTTAGGATTAGGGTTTCGGTTAGGGTTCGAGTTAGGGTTAGTTTTTGGGTTAGGGTTAGGGTTAGGATTAGGATTAGGGTTAGGTTTAGGTTTAGGGTTTGGGTAAGGGTTAGGGTTTGGGTTAGGGTTAGGGTTAGGGTTAGGGTTAGGATTTGGTTTAGGGTTAGTGTTATTTTTTGGGTTAGGTTTAGGGTTAGGATAAGGGTTAGGGTTACGTTTCGGGTTAGGGTTTGGGTTAGGGTTAGGATTAGTGTTTGAGTTAGGGTTAGGGTTAGGGTTATGGTTAGGGTTAGTGTTAGGGTTAGGGTTTGGGTTAGGATTAGAATTAGGGTTAGGGTTAGGGTTTGGCATAGGCTTAGGGTTAGGTTGAGTGTTAGGTTTAGGGTTTGGGTTAGGGTTAGAATTTGGGTTAGGGTTAGCGTTAGGGTTAGGATTAGGATTAGGTTTAAGATTAGGGATTGGCTTAGGGTTAGGGTGAGGGTTAGCATTTGGGTTAGGGTTAGGTTTAGGGTTAGGGTTTGGGTTAGGATTTGGTTTAAAGTTAGGGTTAGGGTTAGGTTTAGCAATAGGGTTAGTGTTAGGGTTAGGGTTAGGTTTAGGTTTAGGTTTAGGGTTTGGTTTAGGGTTAAGGTTAGGGTTAAGGTTTGGGATTGGGTTAGGTTTAAGGTTAGGGTTTGAGTTAGGTTTGTGGTTACGGTGTGGTTTTGGGTTTGGGTTAGTGTTAGGGTTAGGGAGAGGGTTAGGATGAGGGTTAGGGTTAGGTTTAAGGTTAGAGTTAGGGTTTGGTTTAGGGTTAGGGTTAGTGTTAGGTTTAGGTTTTGGGTTAGGTTTAGGGTTAGGGTTATGGTTTGGGTTCGGGTTAGAATTAGGATTAGGGTTAGGGTTAGGGTTAGGGGTTGGGTTTGTGTTAGGGTTAGGGTTAGGGTTAGGGTTAGGATTAGCGTTAGGGTTAGGGTTAGGATTAGGGTTAGGTTTAGGTTTTGGGTTAGGGTTAGGGTTAGGTTTAATGTTAGGGTTTTGATTAGGGTTAGGGTTAGGATTAGAGTTAGGTTTAGGGTTTTGGTTTGGATTAATGTTAGGGTTAGGATTTAGGTTAGTGTTAGGGTTAGGGTTAGTGTTAGGGTTAGGGTTTGGGTTAGGGTTAGGGTTTCGGTTAGGGTTAGGGTTAGCATGAAGGTTATGTTTAGTGTATTCTTTAGGGTTAGGGTTTAGGGTTAGGGTTAGAAATAGGGTTAGGGTTAGGGTTAGGGTTAGGGTTAGGGTTAGTGTTAGGAATAGTGTTAGGGTTATTGTTAGGGTTTGGGTTAGTGTTTGGGTTAGGGTTAGGGTTCGAGTTAGGGTTAGAGTTTGAGTTAGGGTTAAGTTTAGGGTTAGGGTGTGGGTTAGGGTTTGGGTTAAGGTTAAGTTTAGGGTTAGGGTTAGGAATAGGGTTAGGGTTAGGGTTTGGGTTAGGGTTAGGGTTAGGATTAGGGTTTGGGTTAGGGTTCGAGTTAGGGTTTGTTTTTGCGTTAGGGTTAGGGTTAGGATTAGATTAGGGTTAGGTTTAGCTTTAGGGATTGGGTAAGGGTTAGGGTTAGGTTTAGGGTTAGGGTTTGGTTTAGGGTTAGTGTTATTTTTTGGGTTAGGTTTAGGGTTAGGATAAGGGTTAGGGTTAGGTTAGGGTTAGGGTTAGGGTTAGGGTTAGTGTTAGGAATAGGCTTAGGGTTAGGGTTATTGTTAGGTTTTGTGTTAGGGTTTGGATTAGGGTTAGGTTTAGGTTTTGGGTTAGGGTTAGAGTTAAGGTTAGAGTTTGAGTTAGGGTTAGGGTTCGGGTTAGGGATAGGTTTTGGGTTAGGGTTTAGGGTTAGGGTTTGGGTTAGGGTTTGGGTTAAGGTTAGGTTTAGGGTTATGGTTAGGAATAGGGTTAGGGTTAGGGTTTGGGTTAGCGTTAGGGTTAGGATTAGGGTTTGGGTTAGGGTTCGGGTTAGGGTTAGTTTTTGGGTTAGGGTTAGGGTTAGGATTAGGGTTAGGGTTAGGTTTAGGGTTAGGGTTATGGTTAGGGTTCGGGTTAGGGTTTGAGTTAGGGTTTCGTTTAGGGTTAGGGTTAGAGTTAACGGTTGGGTATGTGTTAGGGTTAGGTTTAGGGTTACGATTAGGTTGGGGTTAGAATTAGGGTTAGGGTTAGGTTTAGGGTTTGGGTTAGTGTTAGGGTTAGGGTTAGTGTTAGGGTTAGGGTTTGGGTTAGGATTAGAGTTAGGTTTAGGGTTTTGGTTTGGGTTAGTGTTAGGGTTAGGATTTGGGTTAATGTTAGGGTTAGGGTTAGTGTTAGGGTTTGGGTTTGGGTTAGGGTTACGGTTAGGGTTATGTTTAGGTTTTTGGTTAGGTTTAGAGTTAGGGTTAGGATTTGGGTTAGGGTTAGGGTTAGCGTGAAGGTTATGTTTAGGTTATTGGTTAGGGTTAGGGTTGAGGGTTAGGGTTAGGAATAGGGTTAGGTTTAGGGTTAGGGTTAGTGTTAGGAATAGGGTTAGGGTTATTGTTAGGGTTTGGGTTAGTGTTTGGGTTATGGTTAGGGTTCGAGGTAGGGTTAGAGTTTGAGTTAGGGTTAGGGTTAGGGTTAGGGTTAGGGTTTGGGTTA
>CM069524.1:175000-180000 GCA_035773235.1 Eospalax fontanierii | reverse complement strand
TGGAGTTAGGGTTAGAGTTTGAGTTAGGGTTAGGGTTAGGGTTAGGGTTTGGGTTAGGGTTTGGGTTAAGGTTAGGTTTAGGGTTAGGGTTAGGAATAGGGTTAGGGTTAGGGTTTGGGTTAGGGTTAGGGTTAGGATTAGGGTTTGGGTTAGGTTTAGGGTTAGGGTTAGGGTTTTTGTTAGGGTTAGGGTTAGCGTGAAGGTTATGTTTAGGGTATTGGTTAGGGTTAGGGTTTAGGTTTAGTGTTAGGAATAGGGTTAGGGTTAGGATTAAGGTTAGTGTTAGGAATAGGGTTAGGGTTAGGGTTATTGTTAGGGTTTGGGTTAGTGTTTGGGTTAGGGTTAGGGTTCGAGTTAGGGTTAGAGTTTGAGTTAGGGTTAGGGTTAGGGTTAGGGTTAGGGTTAGGATTAGAGTAAGGGTTAGGGTTTTGGTTTCGTTTAGGGTTAGGGTTAGGGTTTGGGTTAGTGTTAGGGTTAGTGTTAGGGTTAGTCTTAGGGTTTGGGTTAGGGTTAGGGTTAGGTTTAGGGTTAGGGTTAGGGTTAGGGTTATGGTTATGGTTAGGGTTAGGGTTAGGGTTTGGGTTATGGTTATGGTTAGGGTTAGGGTTAGGGTTTGGGTTATCGTTAGTGTTAGTTTTTGGGTTAGGGTTAGGGTTAGGATTAGGGTTAGGGTTAGGGTTAGGTTTAGTGTTAGGGCTAGGATTAGGGTTATGTTTAGGGTTAGGTTTAGGTTTAGGGTTTTGGTAAGGGTTAGGGTTTGGGTTACGTTTAGGGTTAGGGTTAGGGTTAGTGTTTGTTTTAGGGTTAGTGTTATTTTTTATGTTAGGTTTAGGGTTAGGATAAGGGTTAGGGTTAGGTTTAGGGTTAGGGTTTGAGTTAGGGTTAGTTTTAGGGTTAGGGTTAGGGTTAGGGTTAGGGTTAGGATTAGAGTAAGGGTTAGGGTTTTGGTTTCGTTTAGGGTTAGGGTTAGGGTTTGGGTTAGTGTTAGGGTTAGTGTTAGGGTTAGTCTTAGGTTTTGGGTTAGGGTTAGGGTTAGGGTTAGGTTTAGGGTTAGGGTTAGGGGTTGGGTTTGTGTTAGGGTTAGGGTTAGGGTTAGGATTAGGGTTAGGGTTAGGGTTAGGATTAGGGTTAGGTTTAGATTTTGGGTTAGGGTTAGGGTTAGGTTTAATATTAGGGTTTTGATTAGGGATTAGGGTTAGGATTAGAGTTAGGTTTAGGGTTTTGGTTTGGGTTAATGTTAGGGTTAGGATTTGGGTTAGTGTTAGGGTTAGGGTTAGTGTTAGGGTTAGGGTCTGGGTTAGGGTTAGGGTTAGGGTTAGGGTTCGAGTTAGGGTTAGTTTTTGGGTTAGAGTTAGGGTTAGGGTTAGGGTTTGGTTTAGGGTTAGGGTTAGGTTTAGGGTTTGGGTTAGGGTTAGGGTTAGCGTGAGGGTTATGTTTAGGGTATTGGTTAGGGTTAGGGTTTAATATTAGGGTTAGGAATAGGGTTAGGGTTAGGGTTAGGGTTAGGGTTAGGGTTAGTCTTAGGAATAGGTTTAGGGTTAGGGTTATTGTTAGGGTTTGGGTTAGGGTTTGGATTAGAGTTAGGTTTAGGTTTTGGGTTAGGGTTCGAGTTAGGGTTAGAGTTTGAGTTAGGGTTAGGGTTACGGTTAGGGATAGGGTTTGGGTTAGGGTTTAGGGTTAGGGTTTGTGTTAGGGTTTGGTTTAAGGTTAGGTTTATGGTTAGGGTTAGGGTAAAGGTTAGAGTTAGGGTTAGGATTAGGGTTTGGGTTAGGGTTAGGATTAGGATTTGGGTTAGGGTTAGGATTTGGGTTAGGGTTAGGTATAGGGTTAGGTTTACTTTTTGGGTTAGGGTTAGGGTTAGGTTTAGGATTACGGTAAGGGTTAGTGTTAGGGTTGGGGTTTGGGTTAGAGTTAGGGTTTGGGTTAGGGTTAGGGTTAGTTTTTGGGTTAGGGTTAGGGTTAGGATTAGGGTTAGGGTTAGATTTAGGGTTAGGGTTTGGGTTAGGGTTAGGGTTAGGTTTAGGGTTTGAGTTAGGGTTAGGTTTAGGGTTAGGGTTTGGATTAGGGTTAGGGTTAGGGTTAGGGTTAGGGTTAGGGTTAGGGGTTGGGTTTGTGTTAGGGTTAGAGTTAGGGTTAGGATTAGGGTTAGGGTTAGGGTTAGGATTAGTCTTAGGTTTAGGTTTTGGGTTAGGGTTAGGGTTAGGTTTAATGTTAAGATTTTGATTAGGGTTAGGGTTAGGATTAGAGTTAGGTTTAGGGTTTTGGTTTGGGTTAATGTTAGGGTTAGGATTTGGGTTAGTGTTAGGGTTAGGGTTAGTGTTAGAGTTAGGGTTTGGGTTACGGTGAGGGTTAGGTTTAGGTTTAGGTTTTTGGTTAGGTTTAGGGTTAGGGTTAGGGTTAGGGTTAGCGTGAAGGTTATGTTTAGGGTATTGGTTAGGGTTAGGGTTTAGGGTTAGGGTTAGGAATAGGTTTAGGGTTAGGGATAGGGTTAGGGTTAGTGTTAGGAATAGTGTTAGTGTTAGGGTTATTGTTAGGGTTTGGGTTAGTGTTTGGGTTAGGGTTAGGTTTCGAATTAGGGTTAGAGTTTGAGTTAGGGTTAAGTTTAGGGTGAGGGTTTGGGTTTGGGTTTGAGTAAAGGTTAGGTTTAGGGTTAGGATTAGGAATAGGGTTAGGGTTAGGGTTTGGGTTAGGGTTAGGGTTAGGATTAGAGTTTGGGTTAGGGTTCGAGTTAGGGTTAGTTTTTGGGTTAGGGTTAGGGTTAGGAATAAATTAGTGTTAGGTTTAGGTTTAGGGTTTGGGTAAGGGTTAGGGTTAGGGTTAGGGTTAGGGTTTGGTTTAGGGTTAGTGTTATTTTTTGGGTTAGGTTTAGGGTTAGGAGAAGGGTTAGGGTTAGGTTTAGGGTTAGGGCTTGGTTTAGAGTTAGGGTCAGTGTTTGAGTTAGGGTTAGGGTTAGGGTTAGGCTTAGTTTAGGGTTAGGGGTAGGATTTGGGTTAGGGTTTGGGTTAGGGTTAGGGTTAGGATTAGGGTTAGGGTTAGGGTTAGGATTAGGGTTAGGTTTAGGTTTTGGGTTAGGGTTAGGGTTAGGTTTAATGTTAGGGTTTTCATTAGGGTTACGGTTAGGATTAGAGTTAGGTTTAGGGTTTTGGTTTGGGTTAATGTTAGGGTTAGGATTTGGGTTAGTATTAGGGTTAGGGTTAGTGTTAGGGTTAGGGTTTGGTTTAGGGTTAGGTTAGGGTTAGGGTTAGGATTTGGGTTAGGGTTTGGATTAGGGTTAGGGTTAGGGTTAGGGTTAGGGTTTGGGTCAGGGTTTGGGTTAAGGTTAGGTTTAGGGTTAATGTTAGGAATAGGGTTAGGGTTAGTTTTAGGTTTTTCGTTAGGTTTAGGGTTAGGGTTAGGGTTTGGGTTCGGGTTAGGTTTAGCGTGAAGTTTATGTTTAGGGTATTGGTTAGGCTTAGGGTTTAGGGTTAGGGTTAGGAATAGGTTTAGGGTTAGGGTTAGGGTTAGGGTTAGTGTTAGGTATAGGGTTAGGGTTAGGGTTATTGTTAGGGTTTGGGTTAGTATTTGGGTTAGGGTTAGGGTTTGAATTAGGGTTAGAGTTTGAGTTAGGGTTAAGTTTAGGGTTAGGGTTTCGGTTAGGGTTTGGGTTAAGGTTAGGTTTAGGGTTAGGATTAGGAATAGGGTTAGGGTTAGTGTTTGGGTTAGGGTTAGGATTAGAGTTTGGGTTAGGGTTCGAGTTAGGGTTAGTTTTTGGGTTAGGGTTAGGGTTAGGATTAGATTAGGGTTAGGTTTAGGTTTAGGGTTTGGGTAAGGGTTAGGGTTAGGGTTAGGGTTTGGTTTAGGGTTAGTGTTATTTTTTGGGTTAGGTTTAGGGTTAGGATAAGGGTTAGGGTTAGGTTTAGGGTTAGGGTTTGGTTTAGGGTTAGGGTTAGTGTTTGAGTTAGGGTTAGGGTTAGGGTTAGGTTAGGGTTAGGGTTAGGATTTGGGTTAGGGTTTGGATTAGGTTTAGGGTTAGGGTTAGGGTTAGGGTTAGGGTTAGGGTTAGGGTTTGGGTCAGGTTTTGGGTTAAGGTTAGGTTTAGGGTTAATGTTAGGAATAGGGTTAGGGTTAGGGTTTGCGTTAGGGTTAGGGTTAGGATTAGGGTTTGGGTTAGGGTTAGGGTTAGGATTAGTTTTTGGGTTAGGGTTAGGGTTAGGGTTTGGGTTTGGGTTAGGGTTAGGGTTAGGGTTAGGGTTAGGGTTTGGGTTATGGTTTGGGTTAGGGTTAGGGTTAGGGTTAGGAATAGGGTTAAGTTTAGGGTTATTGTTATGGTTTGGGTTAGAGTTTGGATTACGGTTAGGTTTACGTTTTGGGCTAGGTTTAGAGTTAGTGTTAGAGTTTGATTTAGGTTTAGGGTTTGGGTTCGGGATAGGGTTTGGGTTAGGGTTTAGGGTTAGGGTTTGGGTTAGGGTTTGGGTTAAGGTTAGGTTTAGGGTTATGGTTAGGAATAGGGTTATGGTTAGGGTTTGGGTTAGGGTTAGGGTTAGGATTAGTGTTTGGGTTAGGGTTCGGGTTAGGGTTAGTTTTTGGGTTCGTGTTAGGGTTAGGATTAGGGTTAGGGTTAGGTTTAAGTTTAGAATTTGGGTAAGGGTTAGGGTTTGGGTTAGGGTTAGGATTAGGGTTTGGGTTAGGGTTCGGGTTAGGGTTAGTTTTTGGGTTAGGGTTAGGGTTAGGATTAGGGTTAGGGTTAGGTTTAGGTTTAGAATTTCGGTAAGGGTTAGGGTTTGGGTAAGGGTTAGGGTTACGGTTAGGGTTAGGGTTAGGGTTAGGGTTTGGTTTAGGGTTAGTGTTATATTTTGGGTTAGGTTTAGGGTTAGGATAAGGGTTAGGGTTAGGGTTAGGGTTAGGGTTTGGGTTAGGGTTAGGGTTAGGGTTTGAGTTAGGGTTAGGGTTAGGGTTAGGGTTAGGATTAAAGTTAGGGTTAGGGTTAGGGTTTGGGTTAGTGTTAGGTTTAGTGTTAGTGT
>CM069524.1:155000-167500 GCA_035773235.1 Eospalax fontanierii | reverse complement strand
CTTAGAGTTTGAGTTAGGGTTAGGGTTAGGGTTAGGGATAGGGTTTGGGTTAGGGTTTAGGGTTAGGGTTTGGGTTACGGTTTGGGTTAAGGTTCGGTTTAGGGTTATGGTTAATAATAGGGTTATGGTTAGGGTTTGGGTTAGGGTTAGGGTTAGGATTAGGGTTTGGGTTAATGTTCGGGTTAGGGTTAGTTTTTGGGTTAGGGTTAGGGTTAGGATTAGGGTTAGGGTTAGGTTTAGGTTTAGTGTTTGGGTAAGGGTTAGGGTTCGGTTTAGGGTTAGGGTTAGGGTTAGGGTTAGGGTTTGGTTTAGGGTTAGTGTTTTATTTTGGGTTAAGTTTCGGGTTAGGATAAGAGTTAGGGTTAGGGTTAGGGTTAGGGTTTGGGTTAGGGTTAGTGTTAGGGTTTGAGTTAGGGTTAGGGTTAGGGTTAGGGTTAGGGTTAGGATTAGAGTTAGGGTTAGGGTTAGGTTTTGGGTTAGTGTTAGGGTTAGTGTTAGTGTTAGTGTTAGTGTTTGTGTTAGGGTTAGTTTTAGGGTTAGGGTTAGGGTTTGGTTTATCGTTAGGGTTAGTTTTTGGGTTAGGGTTAGGGTTAGGATTAGGGTTAGGGTTAGGGTTAGGGTTAGGGTTAGGGTTAGGGTTAGGGTTAGGATTAGGGTTACGTTTAGGTTTTGTGTTAGGGTTAGGGTTAGGTTTAATGTTAGGGTTTTGATTAGGGTTAGGGAAAGGATAAGAGTTAGATTTAGGAATTTGGTTTGGGTTAATGTTAGGGTTAAGATTTGGGTTAGTGTTAGGGTAAGGGTTAGTGTAAGGGTTTGTGTTAGGGTTAGTCTTAGGGTTTGGGTTAGGGTTAGGGTTAGGGTTAGGTTTAGGTTTTTGGTTAGGTTTGGGGTTAGGGTTAGGGTTTGGGTAAGGTTTAGGGTTAGCGTGAAGGTTATGATTAGGGTATTGGTTAGGGTTAGGGTTTAGGGATAGGGTTAGGAATAGGGTTAGGGTTAGGATTAAGGTTAGTGTTAGGAATAGGTTTAGGGTTAGGGTTATTGTTAGGGTTTGGGTTAGTGTTTGGGTTAGGGTTAGGGTTGGAGTTAGGGTTAGAGTTTGAGTTAGGGTTAGGGTTAGGGTTAGGGTTTGGGTTAGGGTTTGGGTTAAGGTTAGGTTTAGGGTTAGGGTTAGGAATAGGGTTAGGGTTAGGGTTTGGGTTAGGGTTAGGATTAGGGTTTGGGTTAGGTTTAGGGTTAGGTTTAGGGTTTTTGTTAGGGTTAGGGTTAGCGTGAAGGTTATGTTTAGGGTATTGGTTAGGGTTAGGGTTTAGGTTTAGTGTTAGGAATAGGGTTAGGGTTAGGATTAAGGTTAGTGTTAGGAATAGGGTTAGGGTTAGGGTTATTGTTAGGGTTTGGGTTAGTGTTTGGGTTAGGGTTAGGGTTCGAGTTAGGCTTAGAGTTTGAGTTAGGGTTAGGGTTAGGGTTAGGGTTTGGGTTAGGGTTTGGGTTAAGATTAGGTTTAGGGTTAGGGTTAGGAATAGGGTTAGGGTTAGGGTTTGGGTTAGGGTTAGGGTTAGGATTAGGGTTTGGGTTAGGATTTGAGTTAGGGTTAGTTTTTGGGTTAGGGTTAGGGTTAGGATTAGGGTTAGGGTTAGGTTTAGGTTTAGGGTTTGGGTAAGGGTTAGGGTTTGGGTTAGGGTTAGGGTTAGGGTGGGGGTTAGGGTTAGGGTTTGGTTTAGGGTTAGTGTTATTTTTTGGGTTAGGTTTAGGGTTAGGATAAGGGTTAGGGTTAGGTTTAGGGTTAGGGTTTGGGTTAGGGTTAGGCTTAGTGTTTGAGATAGGGTTAGGGTTAGGGTTATGGTTATGGTTAGGGTTAGGGTTAGGGTTTGGGTTATCGTTAGTGTTAGTTTTTGGGTTAGGGTTAGGGTTAGGATTAGGGTTAGGGTTAGGGTTAGGGTTAGTGTTAGGGCTAGGATTAGGGTTATGTTTAGGGTTAGGTTTAGGTTTAGGGTTTTGGTAAGGGTTAGGGTTTGGGTTACGTTTAGGGTTAGGGTTAGGGTTAGTGTTTGTTTTAGGGTTAGTGTTATTTTTTGTGTTACGTTTAGGGTTAGGATAAGGGTTAGGGTTAGGTTTAGGGTTAGGGTTTGAGTTAGGGTTAGTTTTAGGGTTAGGGTTAGGGTTAGGGTTAGGGTTAGGATTAGAGCAAGATTTAGGGTTTTGGTTTCGTTTAGGGTTAGGGTTAGGGTTTGGGTTAGTGTTAGGGTTAGTGTTAGGGTTAGTCTTAGGGTTTGGGTTAGGGTTAGGGTTAGGGTTTGGGTTACGTTTAGGTTTTGTGTTAGGGTTAGGGTTAGGTTTAATGTTAGGGTTTTGATTAGGGTTAGGGTTAGGATTAGAGTTAGATTTAGGAATTTGGTTTGGGTTAATGTTAGGGTTAGGATTTGGGTTAGTGTTAGGGTTAGGGTTAGTGTTAGGGTTTGTGTTTGGGTTAGGGTTAGGGTTAGGGTTAGTTTTAGGTTTTTGGTTAGCTTTAGGGTTAGGGTTAGGGTTTGGGTTAGGGTTAGGTTTAGCGTGAAGTTTATCTTAAGCGTATTGGTTAGCCTTAGGGTTTAGGGTAAGGGTTAGGAATAGGTTTAGGGTTAGGGTTAGGGTTAGGGTTAGTGTTAGGTATAGGGTTAGGGTTAGGGTTATTGTTAGGGTTTGGGTTAGTCTTTGGGTTAGGGTTAGCGTTTGAATTAGGGTTAGAGTTTGAGTTAGGGTTAAATTTAGGGTTAGGGTTTCGGTTAGGGTTTGGGTTAAGGTTAGGTTTAGGGTTAGGATTAGGAATAGGGTTAGGGTTAGGGTTTGTGTTAGGGTTAGGATTAGAGTTTGGGTTAGGGTTCGAGTTAGGGTTAGTTTTTGGGTTAGGGTTAGGGTTAGGATTAGATTAGGGTTAGGTTTAGGTTTAGGGTTTGGGTAAGGGTTAGGGTTAGGGTTAGGGTTAGGGTTTGGTTTAGGGTTAGTGTTATTTTTTGGGTTAGGTTTAGGGTTAGGATAAGGGTTAGGGTTAGGTTTAGGGTTAGGGTTTGGTTTAGGGTTAGGGTTAGTGTTTGAGTTAGGGTTAGGGTTAGGGTTAGGGTTAGGGTTAGGTTAGGGTTAGGGTTAGTATTTGGGTTAGGGTTTGGATTAGGGTTAGGGTTAGGGTTAGGGTTAGGGTTAGGGTTTGGGTCAGGTTTTGGGTTAAGGTTAGGTTTAGGGTTAATGTTAGGAATAGGTTTAGGGTTAGGGTTTGCGTTAGGGTTAGGGTTAGGATTAGGGTTTGGGTTAGAGTTCGAGTTAGGGTTAGTTTTTGGGTTAGGGTTAGGGTTAGGGTTAGGGTTTGGGTTAGGTTTAGGGTTAGGGTTAGGGTTTGGGTTAGGGTTAGGGTTAGGGTTAGGGTTAGGGTTAGGGTTAGTGTTAGGAATAGGGTTAAGTTTAGGGTTATTGTTATGGTTTGGGTTAGAGTTTGGATTAGGGTTAGGTTTAGGTTTTGGGCTAGGTTTAGAGTTAGTGTTAGAGTTTGATTTAGGGTTAGGGTTAGGGTTCGGGATACGGTTTGGGTTAGGGTTTAGGGTTAGGGTTTGGGTTAGGGTTTGGGTTAAGGTTAGGTTTAGGGTTATGGTTAGGAATAGGGTTATGGTTAGGGTTTGGGTTAGGGTTAGGGTTAGGATTAGGGTTTGGGTTAGGGTTCGGGTTAGGGTTAGTTTTTGGGTTCGTGTTAGGATTAGGGTTAGGGTTTGGGTTAGGGTTAGGATTAGGGTTTGGGTTAGGGTTCGAGTTAGGGTTAGTTTTTGGGTTAGGGTTAGGGTTAGGATTAGGGTTAGGGTTAGGTTTAGATTTAGAGTTTGGGTAAGGGTTAGGGTTTGGGTTAGGGTTAGGGTTAGTGTTAGGGTTAGGGTTAGGGTTTGGTTTAGGGTTAGTGTTATATTTTGGGTTAGTTTTAGGGTTAGGATAAGGGTTAGGGTTAGGGTTAGGGTTAGGGTTTGGGTTAGGTTTAGGGTTAGGGTTTGAGTTAGGGTTAGGGTTAGGGTTAGGGTTAGGATTAGAGTTAGGGTTAGGGTTAGGGTTTCGGTTAGTGTTAGGTTTAGTGTTAGTGTTAGTGTTAGGGTTTGGGTTAGGGTTAGTTTTAGGGTTAGGGTTAGGGTTTGGGTTTGGTTTAGGGTTAGGGTTAGGGTTAGGTTTAGGTTTTTGGTTAAGTTTAGGGTTAGGGTTAGGGTTTGGTTTAGGGTTAGCGAGAAGGTTATGTTTAGGTTATTGGTTAGGGTTAGGGTTTAGGGTTAGTGTTAGGAATAGGGTTAGGGTTAGGGTTAGGGTTAAGGTTAGTGTTAAGAATACGGTTAGGGTTAGGGTTATTGTTAGGGTTTGGGTTAGTGTTTGGGTTAGGGTTAGGGTTCGAGTTAGGGTTAGAGTTTGAGTTAGGGTTAGGGTTAGGGTTTGGGTTAGGGTTTGGGTTAAGGTTAGGTTTAGGGTTAGGGTTAGGAATAGGGTTAGGTTTAGGGTTTGGGTTAGGGTTAGGGTTAGGATTAGGGTTTCGGTTAGGGTTCGAGTTAGGGTTAGTTTTTGGGTTAGGGTTAGGGTTAGGATTAGGATTAGGGTTAGGTTTAGGTTTAGGGTTTGGGTAAGGGTTAGGGTTTGGGTTAGGGTTAGGGTTAGGGTTAGGGTTAGGATTTGGTTTAGGGTTAGTGTTATTTTTTGGGTTAGGTTTAGGGTTAGGATAAGGGTTAGGGTTAGGTTTCGGGTTAGGGTTTGGGTTAGGGTTAGGATTAGTGTTTGAGATAGGGTTAGGGTTAGGGTTATGGTTAGGGTTAGTGTTAGGGTTAGGGTTTGGGTTAGGATTAGAATTAGGGTTAGGGTTAGGGTTTGGGATAGGCTTAGGGTTAGGTTGAGTGTTAGGTTTAGGGTTTGGGTTAGGGTTAGAATTTGGGTTAGGGTTAGCGTTAGGGTTAGGATTAGGATTAGGGTTAAGATGAGGGATTGGCTTAGGGTTAGGGTGAGGGTTAGCGTTTGGTTAGGGTTAGGTTTAGGGTTATGGTTTGGGTTAGGATTTGGTTTAAAGTTAGGGTTAGGGTTAGGATTAGCAATAGGGTTAGTGTTAGGGTTAGGGTTAGTTTTAGGTTTAGGTTTAGGGTTTGGTTTAGCGTTAAGGTTAGGGTTAAGGTTTGGGTTTGGGTTAGGTTTAATGTTAGGGTTTGAGTTAGGTTTGTGGTTACGGTGTGGTTTTGGGTTAGGGTTAGTGTTAGGGTTAGGGATAGGGTTAGGATTAGGGTTAGGGTTAGGTTTAAGGTTAGAGTTAGGGTTTGGTTTAGGGTTAGGGTTAGTGTTAGGTTTAGGTTTTGGGTTAGGTTTAGGGTTAGGGTTATGGTTTGGGTTCGGGTTAGAATTAGGATTAGGGTTAGGGTTAGGGTTAGGGGTTGGGTTTGTGTTAGGGTTAGGGTTAGGGTTAGGGTTAGGATTAGCGTTAGGGTTAGGGTTAGGATTAGGGTTAGGTTTACGTTTTGCGTTAGGGTTAGGGGTAGATTTAACGTTAGGGTTTTAATTAGGGTTAGGGTTAGGATTAGAGTTAGGTTTAGGGTTTTGGTTTGGGTTAATGTTAGGGTTAGGATTTAGGTTAGTGTTAGGGTTAGGGTTAGTGTTAGGGTTAGGGTTTGGGTTAGGGTTAGGGTTTCGGTTAGGGTTAGGGTTAGCATGAAGGTTATGTTTAGGGTATTCTTTAGGGTTAGGGTTTAGGGTTAGGGTTAGAAATAGGGTTAGGGTTAGGGTTAGGGTTAGGGTTAGGGTTAGTGTTAGGAATAGTGTTAGGGTTATTGTTAGGGTTTGGGTTAGTGTTTGGGTTAGGGTTAGGGTTCGAGTTAGGGTTAGAGTTTGAGTTAGGGTTAAGTTTAGGGTTAGGGTGTGGGTTAGGGTTTGGGTTAAGGTTAAGTTTAGGGTTAGGGTTAGGAATAGGGTTAGGGTTAGGGTTTGGGTTAGGGTTAGGGTTAGGATTAGGGTTTGGGTTAGGGTTCGAGTTAGGGTTTGTTTTTGCGTTAGGGTTAGGGTTAGGATTAGATTAGGGTTAGGTTTAGCTTTAGGGATTGGGTAAGGGTTAGGGTTAGGTTTAGGGTTAGGGTTTGGTTTAGGGTTAGTGTTATTTTTTGGGTTAGGTTTAGGGTTAGGATAAGGGTTAGGGTTAGGTTAGGGTTAGGGTTGGGGTTAGGGTTAGTGTTAGGAATAGGGTTAGGGTTAGGGTTATTGTTAGGTTTTGTGTTAGGGTTTGGATTAGGGTTAGGTTTAGGTTTTGGGTTAGGGTTAGAGTTAAGGTTAGAGTTTGAGTTAGGGTTAGGGTTCGGGTTAGGGATAGGTTTTGGGTTACGGTTTAGGGTTAGGGTTTGGGTTAGGGTTTGGGTTAAGGTTAGGTTTAGGGTTATGGTTAGGAATAGGGTTAGGGTTAGGGTTTGGGTTAGCGTTAGGGTTAGGATTAGGGTTTGGGTTAGGGTTCGGGTTAGGGTTATTTTTTGGGTTAGGGTTAGGGTTAGGATTAGGGTTAGGGTTAGGTTTAGGGTTAGGGTTATGGTTAGGGTTCGGGTTAGGGTTTGAGTTAGGGTTTCGTTTAGGGTTAGGGTTAGAGTTAACGGTTGGGTATGGGTTAGGGTTAGGTTTAGGGTTACGATTAGGTTAGGGTTAGAGTTAGGATTAGGGTTAGGTTTAGGGTTTGGGTTAGTGTTAGGGTTACGGTTAGTGTTAGGGTTAGGGTTTGGGTTAGGATTAGAGTTAGGTTTAGGGTTTTGGTTTGGGTTAGTGTTAGGGTTAGGATTTGGGTTAGTGTTAGGGTTAGGGTTAGTGTTAGGGTTTGGGTTTGGGTTAGGGTTACGGTTAGGGTTATGTTTAGGTTTTTGGTTAGGTTTAGAGTTAGGGTTAGGATTTGGGTTAGGGTTAGGGTTAGCGTGAAGGTTATGTTTAGGGTATTGGTTAGGGTTAGGGTTGAGTGTTAGGGTTAGGAATAGGGTTAGGTTTAGGGTTAGGGTTAGTGTTAGGAATAGGGTTAGGGTTATTGTTAGGGTTTGGGTTAGTTTTTGGGTTATGGTTAGGGTTCGAGGTAGGGTTAGAGTTTGAGTTAGGGTTAGGGTTAGGGTTAGGGTTAGGGTTTGGGTTAGGGTTTGGGTTAGCGTTAGGGTTAGTATTAGGTTTTGGGTCAGCGTTCGAGTTAGGGTTAGTTTTTGGGTTAGGGTTAGGGTTAGGATTAGGGTTAGGGTTAGGTTTAGGTTTAGAGTTTGGGTAAGGGTTCGGGTTTGGGTTAGGGTTAGGGTTAGGGTTAGTGTTAGGTTTAGGATTAGGGTTATGGTTAGTGTTAGGGTAAGGGTTTGGGTTAGGGTTAGGGTTTGAGTTAGGGTTAGCGTTAGGGTTAGGATTAGGATTAGTGTTAGGGTTAGGGTTTGGGTTAGGGTTAGGGTTAGTTTTTGGGTTAGGGTTAGGGTTAGGATTAGGGTTAGGGTTAGGGTTAGGGTTAGGTTTAGGAATAGGGTTAGGGTTAGGATTATTGTTAGGGTTTGTGTTAGGGTTAGGAAAAGGGTTAGGGTTAGGTTTAGGGTTAGGGTTTGTTTTAGGGTTAGGATTAGGGTGTGTGTTAGGGTTTTGGTAAGGGTTAGGGTTAGACTTAGGGGTTGGGTATGGGTTAGGGTTAGTTTTAGGGTTACGATTAGGTTTAGGGTTAGAATTAGGATTAGGGTTAGGTTTAGGGTTTGGGTTTGTGTTATGTTTTGGGTTAGGATTAGGGTTAGGGTTAGGATTAGAGTTAGGGTTAGGCTTTTGGTTTCGGTTAGGTTTAGGGTTAGGTTTTGGTTTGTCTTAGGGTAAGTGTTAGCGTTAGGGTTAGAGCTTGGGTTAGGGTTAGTGTTAGGTTTAGGATTAGAGTTAGGGTTAGTGTTAGTGTTAGGGTTTGTCTTAGGGTTAGGGTTTGAGTTAGGGTTAGGGTTTTGGTTAGATTTACAATTAGGTTTTGGGTTAAGGTTAGGTTTAGGGTTAAGGTTAGGAATTTGGTTTGGGTTAGGGTTAGGGTTAGGGTTAGGGTTTGGATTAGGGTTAGGGTTAGGATTAGAGTTAGGGTTAGGGTTTGGGTTAGGGTTAGGGTTAGGGTTAGGGTTAGGGTTAGGGTTAGTGTTAGGAATAGGGTTAAGTTTAGGGTTATTGTTATGGTTTGGGTTAGAGTTTGGATTAGGGTTAGGTTTAGGTTTTGGGCTAGGTTTAGAGTTAGTGTTAGAGTTTGATTTAGGGTTAGGGTTAGGGTTCGGGATACGGTTTGGGTTAGGGTTTAGGGTTAGGGTTTGGGTTAGGGTTTGGGTTAAGGTTAGGTTTAGGGTTATGGTTAGGAATAGGGTTATGGTTAGGGTTTGGGTTAGGGTTAGGGTTAGGATTAGGGTTTGGGTTAGGGTTCGGGTTAGGGTTAGTTTTTGGGTTCGTGTTAGGGTTAGGGTTAGGGTTTGGGTTAGGGTTAGGATTAGGGTTTGGGTTAGGGTTCGAGTTAGGGTTAGTTTTTGGGTTAGGGTTAGGGTTAGGATTAGGGTTAGGGTTAGGTTTAGATTTAGAGTTTGGGTAAGGGTTAGGGTTTGGGTTAGGGTTAGGGTTAGTGTTAGGGTTAGGGTTAGGGTTTGGTTTAGGGTTAGTGTTATATTTTGGGTTAGTTTTAGGGTTAGGATAAGGGTTAGGGTTAGGGTTAGGGTTAGGGTTTGGGTTAGGTTTAGGGTTAGGGTTTGAGTTAGGGTTAGGGTTAGGGTTAGGGTTAGGATTAGAGTTAGGGTTAGGGTTAGGGTTTCGGTTAGTGTTAGGTTTAGTGTTAGTGTTAGTGTTAGGGTTTGGGTTAGGGTTAGTTTTAGGGTTAGGGTTAGGGTTTGGGTTTGGTTTAGGGTTAGGGTTAGGGTTAGGTTTAGGTTTTTGGTTAAGTTTAGGGTTAGGGTTAGGGTTTGGTTTAGGGTTAGCGAGAAGGTTATGTTTAGGTTATTGGTTAGGGTTAGGGTTTAGGGTTAGTGTTAGGAATAGGGTTAGGGTTAGGGTTAGGGTTAAGGTTAGTGTTAAGAATACGGTTAGGGTTAGGGTTATTGTTAGGGTTTGGGTTAGTGTTTGGGTTAGGGTTAGGGTTCGAGTTAGGGTTAGAGTTTGAGTTAGGGTTAGGGTTAGGGTTTGGGTTAGGGTTTGGGTTAAGGTTAGGTTTAGGGTTAGGGTTAGGAATAGGGTTAGGTTTAGGGTTTGGGTTAGGGTTAGGGTTAGGATTAGGGTTTCGGTTAGGGTTCGAGTTAGGGTTAGTTTTTGGGTTAGGGTTAGGGTTAGGATTAGGATTAGGGTTAGGTTTAGGTTTAGGGTTTGGGTAAGGGTTAGGGTTTGGGTTAGGGTTAGGGTTAGGGTTAGGGTTAGGATTTGGTTTAGGGTTAGTGTTATTTTTTGGGTTAGGTTTAGGGTTAGGATAAGGGTTAGGGTTAGGTTTCGGGTTAGGGTTTGGGTTAGGGTTAGGATTAGTGTTTGAGATAGGGTTAGGGTTAGGGTTATGGTTAGGGTTAGTGTTAGGGTTAGGGTTTGGGTTAGGATTAGATTTAGGGTTAGGGTTAGGGTTTGGGATAGGCTTAGGGTTAGGTTGAGTGTTAGGTTTAGGGTTTGGGTTAGGGTTAGAATTTGGGTTAGGGTTAGCGTTAGGGTTAGGATTAGGATTAGGGTTAAGATGAGGGATTGGCTTAGGGTTAGGGTGAGGGTTAGCGTTTGGTTAGGGTTAGGTTTAGGGTTATGGTTTGCGTTAGGATTTGCTTTAAAGTTAGGGTTAGGGTTAGGATTAGCAATAGGGTTAGTGTTAGGGTTAGGGTTAGTTTTAGGTTTAGGTTTAGGGTTTGGTCTAGCGTTAAGGTTAGGGTTAAGGTTTGGGTTTGGGTTAGGTTTAATGTTAGGGTTTGAGTTAGGTTTGTGGTTACGGTGTGGTTTTGGGTTAGGGTTAGTGTTAGGGTTAGGGATAGGGTTAGGATTAGGGTTAGGGTTAGGTTTAAGGTTAGAGTTAGGGTTTGGTTTAGGGTTAGGGTTAGTGTTAGGTTTAGGTTTTGGGTTAGGTTTAGGGTTAGGGTTATGGTTTGGGTTCGGGTTAGAATTAGGATTAGGGTTAGGGTTAGGGTTAGGGGTTGGGTTTGTGTTAGGGTTAGGGTTAGGGTTAGGGTTAGGATTAGCGTTAGGGTTAGGGTTAGGATTAGGGTTAGGTTTACGTTTTGCGTTAGGGTTAGGGTTAGGTTTAATGTTAGGGTTTTGATTAGGGTTAGGGTTAGGATTAGAGTTAGGTTTAGGGTTTTGGTTTGGGTTAATGTTAGGGTTAGGATTTAGGTTAGTGTTAGGGTTAGGGTTAGTGTTAGGGTTAGGGTTTGGGTTAGGGTTAGGGTTTCGGTTAGGGTTAGGGTTAGCATGAAGGTTATGTTTAGGGTATTCTTTAGGGTTAGGGTTTAGGGTTAGGGTTAGAAATAGGGTTAGGGTTAGGGTTAGGGTTAGGGTTAGGGTTAGGGTTAGTGTTAGGAATAGTGTTAGGGTTATTGTTAGGGTTTGGGTTAGTGTTTGGGTTAGGGTTAGGGTTCGAGTTAGGGTTAGAGTTTGAGTTAGGGTTAAGTTTAGGGTTAGGGTGTGGGTTAGGGTTTGGGTTAAGGTTAAGTTTAGGGTTAGGGTTAGGAATAGGGTTAGGGTTAGGGTTTGGGTTAGGGTTAGGGTTAGGATTAGGGTTTGGGTTAGGGTTCGAGTTAGGGTTTGTTTTTGCGTTAGGGTTAGGGTTAGGATTAGATTAGGGTTAGGTTTAGCTTTAGGGATTGGGTAAGGGTTAGGGTTAGGTTTAGGGTTAGGGTTTGGTTTAGGGTTAGTGTTATTTTTTGGGTTAGGTTTAGGGTTAGGATAAGGGTTAGGGTTAGGTTAGGGTTAGGGTTGGGGTTAGGGTTAGTGTTAGGAATAGGGTTAGGGTTAGGGTTATTGTTAGGTTTTGTGTTAGGGTTTGGATTAGGGTTAGGTTTAGGTTTTGGGTTAGGGTTAGAGTTAAGGTTAGAGTTTGAGTTAGGGTTAGGGTTCGGGTTAGGGATAGGTTTTGGGTTACGGTTTAGGGTTAGGGTTTGGGTTAGGGTTTGGGTTAAGGTTAGGTTTAGGGTTATGGTTAGGAATAGGGTTAGGGTTAGGGTTTGGGTTAGCGTTAGGGTTAGGATTAGGGTTTGGGTTAGGGTTCGGGTTAGGGTTATTTTTTGGGTTAGGGTTAGGGTTAGGATTAGGGTTAGGGTTAGGTTTAGGGTTAGGGTTATGGTTAGGGTTCGGGTTAGGGTTTGAGTTAGGGTTTCGTTTAGGGTTAGGGTTAGAGTTAACGGTTGGGTATGGGTTAGGGTTAGGTTTAGGGTTACGATTAGGTTAGGGTTAGAGTTAGGATTAGGGTTAGGTTTAGGGTTTGGGTTAGTGTTAGGGTTACGGTTAGTGTTAGGGTTAGGGTTTGGGTTAGGATTAGAGTTAGGTTTAGGGTTTTGGTTTGGGTTAGTGTTAGGGTTAGGATTTGGGTTAGTGTTAGGGTTAGGGTTAGTGTTAGGGTTTGGGTTTGGGTTAGGGTTACGGTTACAGTTATGTTTAGGTTTTTGGTTAGGTTTAGAGTTAGGGTGAGGATTTGGGTTAGGGTTAGGGTTAGCGTGAAGGTTATGTTTAGGGTATTGGTTAGGGTTAGGGTTGAGTGTTAGGGTTAGGAATAGGGTTAGGTTTAGGGTTAGGGTTAGTGTTAGGAATAGGGTTAGGGTTATTGTTAGGGTTTGGGTTAGTTTTTGGGTTATGGTTAGGGTTCGAGGTAGGGTTAGAGTTTGAGTTAGGGTTAGGGTTAGGGTTAGGGTTAGGGTTTGGGTCAGGGTTTGGGTTAGCGTTAGGGTTAGTATTAGGTTTTGGGTCAGCGTTCGAGTTAGGGTTAGTTTTTGGGTTAGGGTTAGGGTTAGGATTAGGGTTAGGGTTAGGTTTAGGTTTAGAGTTTGGGTAAGGGTTCGGGTTTGGGTTAGGGTTAGGGTTAGGGTTAGTGTTAGGTTTAGGATTAGGGTTATGGTTAGTGTTAGGGTTAGGGTTTGGGTTAGGGTTAGGGTTTGAGTTAGGGTTAGCGTTAGGGTTAGGATTAGGATTAGTGTTAGGGTTAGGGTTTGGGTTAGGGTTAGGGTTAGTTTTTGGGTTAGGGTTAGGGTTAGGATTAGGGTTAGGGTTAGGGTTAGGGTTAGGTTTAGGAATAGGGTTAGGGTTAGGATTATTGTTAGGGTTTGTGTTAGGGTTAGGAAAAGGGTTAGGGTTAGGTTTAGGGTTAGGGTTTGTTTTAGGGTTAGGATTAGGGTTTGAGTTAGGGTTTTGGTAAGGGTTAGGGTTAGAGTTAGGGGTTGGGTATGGGTTAGGGTTAGTTTTAGGGTTACGATTAGGTTTAGGGTTAGAATTAGGATTAGGGTTAGGTTTAGGGTTTGGGTTTGTGTTATGGTTAGGGTTAGGATTAGGGTTAGGGTTAGGATTAGAGTTAGGGTTAGGCTTTT
>CM069524.1:140000-152500 GCA_035773235.1 Eospalax fontanierii | reverse complement strand
TTAGTGTTAGGAATAGGGTTAGGGTTAGGGTTAGGGTTAAGGTTAGTGTTAGGAATATGGTTAGGTTAGGGTTATTGTTAGGGTTTGTCTTAGTGTTTGGGTTAGGGTTAGGGTTCGAGTTAGGGTTAGAGTTTGAGTTAGGGTTAGGGTTAGGATTAGGGTTTGGGTTAGGGTTTGGTTTAAGTTTAGGTTTAGGGTTAGGGTTAGGAATAGGGTTAGGGTTAGGGTTTGGGTTAGGGTTAGGGTTAGGATTAGGGTTTGGGTTAGGGTTCGAGTTAGGGTTAGTTTTTGGGTTAGGGTTAGGGTTAGGATTAGGGTTAGGGTTAGGTTTAGGTTTAGGGTTTGGGTAAGGGTTAGGGTTTGGGTTAGGGTTAGGGTTTGGGTTAGGGTTTGTGTTAAGGTTAGGTTTAGGGTTAATGTTAGGAATAGGGTTAGGGTTAGGGTTTGGGTTAGGGTTAGGGTTAGAATTAGGGTTTGGGTTAGGGTTCGAGTTAGGGTTAGTTTTTGGGTTAGAGTTAGGGTTAGGGTTAGGGTTTGTTTAGGGTTAGGGTTAGGGTTAGGGTTTGGGTTAGGGTTAGGGTTAGCGTGAGGGTTATGTTTAGGGTATTGGTTAGGGTTAGGGTTTAATGTTAGGGTTAGGGTTAGGGTTAGGGTTACGGTTAGATTTAGTCTTAGGAATAGGGTTAGGGTTACGGTTATTGTTAGGGTTTGGGTTAGGGTTTGGACTAGGGTTAGGTTTAGGTTTTGGGTTAGGGTTAGAGTTAGGGTTAGAGTTTGAGTTAGGGTTAGGGTTAGGGTTAGGGATAGGGTTTGGGTTAGGGTTTAGGGTTAGGGTTTGTGTTACGGTTTGGGTTAAGGTTAGGTTTAGGGTTATGGTTAGGAATAGGGTTATGGTTAGGGTTTGGGTTAGGGTTAGGGTTAGGATTAGGGTTTGGTTAATGTTCGGGTTAGGGTTAGTTTTTGGGTTAGGGTTAGGGTTAGGATTAGGGTTAGGGTTAGGTTTAGGTTTAGGGTTTGGGTAAGGGTTAGGGTTCGGGTTAGGGTTAGTGTTAGGGTAAGGGTTAGGTTTTGGTTTAGGGTTAGTGTTAGATTTTGGGTTAAGTTTAGGGTTAGGATAAGTGTTAGGGTTACGGTTAGGGTTAGGGTTTCGGTTAGGGTTAGAGTTAGGGTTTGAGTTAGGGTTAGGGTTAGGGTTAGGGTTAGGGTTAGGGTTAGGATTAGAGTTAGGGTTAGGGTTAGGTTTTGGGTTAGTGTTAGGGTTAGTGTTAGTGTTAGTGTTAGTGTTTGGTTTAGGGTTAGGTTTAGAGTTAGGGTTAGGGTTTGGGTTTTCGTTAGGGTTAGTTTTTGGGTTAGGGTTAGGGTTAGGATTAGGGTTAGGTTTAGGGTTAGGGTTAGGGTTAGGGTTAGGATTAGGGTTACGTTTAGGTTTTGTGTTAGGGTTAGGGTTAGGTTTAATGTTAGGGTTTTGATTAGGGTTAGGGTTAGGAATAGAGTTAGATTTAGCAATTTGGTTTGGGTTAATGTTAGGGTTAGGATTTGCGTTAGTGTTAGGGTTAGGGTTAGTGTTAGGGTTTGTGTTTGGGTTAGGGTTAGGGTTAGGGTTAGGTTTAGGTTTTTGGTTAGGTTTAGGGTTAGGGTTAGGGTTTGGGTTAGGGTTAGGGTTAGCGTGAAGGTTATGTTTAGGGTATTGGTTAGGGTTAGGGTTTAGGGTTAGTGTTAGGAATAGGGTTAGGGTTAGGGTTAGGGTTAAGGTTAGTGTTAGGAATATGGTTAGGGTTAGGGTTATTGTTAGGGTTTGGCTTAGTGTTTGGGTTAGTGTTAGGGTTCGAGTTAGGGTTAGAGTTTGAGTTAGGGTTAGGTTTAGGGTTAGGGTTTGGGTTAGGGTTTGGTTTAAGGTTAGGTTTAGGGTTAGGGTTAGGAATAGGGTTAGGGTTAGGGTTTGGGTTAGGGTTAGGGTTAGGATTAGGGTTTGGGTTAGGGTTCGAGTTAGGGTTAGTTTTTGGGTTAGGGTTAGGGTTAGGATTAGGGTTAGGGTTAGGTTTAGGTTTAGGGTTTGGGTAAGGGTTAGGGTTTGGGTTAGGGTTAGGGTTTGGGTTAGGGTTTGAGTTAAGTTTAGGTTTAGGGTTAATGTTAGGAATAGGGTTAGGGTTAGGGTTTGGGTTAGGGTTAGGGTTAGGATTAGGGTTTGGGTTAGGGTTCGAGTTAGGGTTAGTTTTTGGGTTAGAGTTAGGGTTAGGGTTAGGGTTTGTTTAGGGTTAAGGTTAGGATTAGGGTTTGGGTTAGGGTTAGGGTTAGCGTGAGGGTTATGTTTAGGGTATTGGTTAGGGTTAGGGTTTAACGTTAGGGTTAGGGTTAGGGATACGGTTAGGTTTAGTCTTAGGAATAGGATAAGGGTTAGGGTTATTGTTAGGTTTTGGGTTAGGGTTTGGACTAGGGTTAGGTTTAGGTTTTGGGTTAGGGTTAGAGTTAGGCTTAGAGTTTGAGTTAGGGTTAGGGTTAGGGTTAGGGATAGGGTTTGGGTTAGGGTTTAGGGTTAGGGTTTGGGTTACGGTTTGGGTTAAGGTTCGGTTTAGGGTTATGGTTAATAATAGGGTTATGGTTAGGGTTTGGGTTAGGGTTAGGGTTAGGATTAGGGTTTGGGTTAATGTTCGGGTTAGGGTTAGTTTTTGGGTTAGGGTTAGGGTTAGGATTAGGGTTAGGGTTAGGTTTAGGTTTAGTGTTTGGGTAAGGGTTAGGGTTCGGTTTAGGGTTAGGGTTAGGGTTAGGGTTAGGGTTAGGGTTTGGTTTAGGGTTAGTGTTTTATTTTGGGTTAAGTTTCGGGTTAGGATAAGAGTTAGGGTTAGGGTTAGGGTTAGGGTTTGGGTTAGGGTTAGTGTTAGGGTTTGAGTTAGGGTTAGGGTTAGGGTTAGGGTTAGGGTTAGGATTAGAGTTAGGGTTAGGGTTAGGTTTTGGGTTAGTGTTAGGGTTAGTGTTAGTGTTAGTGTTAGTGTTTGTGTTAGGGTTAGTTTTAGGGTTAGGGTTAGGGTTTGGTTTATCGTTAGGGTTAGTTTTTGGGTTAGGGTTAGGGTTAGGATTAGGGTTAGGGTTAGGGTTAGGGTTAGGGTTAGGGTTAGGGTTAGGATTAGGGTTACGTTTAGGTTTTGTGTTAGGGTTAGGGTTAGGTTTAATGTTAGGGTTTTGATTAGGGTTAGGGTTAGGATTAGAGTTAGATTTAGGAATTTGGTTTGGGTTAATGTTAGGGTTAAGATTTGGGTTAGTGTTAGGGTTAGGGTTAGTGTTAGGGTTTGTGTTAGGGTTAGTCTTAGGGTTTGGGTTAGGGTTAGGGTTAGGGTTAGGTTTAGGTTTTTGGTTAGGTATAGGGTTAGGGGTAGGGTTTGGGTAAGGGTTAGGGTTAGCGTGAAGGTTATGTTAAGGGTATTGGTTAGGGTAAGGGTTTAGGGTTAGTGTTAGGAATAGGGTTAGGGTTAGGATTAAGGTTAGTGTTAGGAATAGGTTTAGGGTTAGGGTTATTGTTAGGGTTTGGGTTAGTGTTTGGGTTAGGGTTAGGGTTGGAGTTAGGGTTAGAGTTTGAGTTAGGGTTAGGGTTAGGGTTAGGGTTTGGGTTAGGGTTTGGGTTAAGGTTAGGTTTAGGGTTAGGGTTAGGAATAGGGTTAGGGTTAGGGTTTGGGTTAGGGTTAGGGTTAGGATTAGGGTTTGGGTTAGGTTTAGGGTTAGGTTTAGGGTTTTTGTTAGGGTTAGGGTTAGCGTGAAGGTTATGTTTAGGGTATTGGTTAGGGTTAGGGTTTAGGTTTAGTGTTAGGAATAGGGTTAGGGTTAGGATTAAGGTTAGTGTTAGGAATAGGGTTAGGGTTAGGGTTATTGTTAGGGTTTGGGTTAGTGTTTGGGTTAGGGTTAGGGTTCGAGTTAGGCTTAGAGTTTGAGTTAGGGTTAGGGTTAGGGTTAGGGTTTGGGTTAGGGTTTGGGTTAAGATTAGGTTTAGGGTTAGGGTTAGGAATAGGGTTAGGGTTAGGGTTTGGGTTAGGGTTAGGGTTAGGATTAGGGTTTGGGTTAGGATTTGAGTTAGGGTTAGTTTTTGGGTTAGGGTTAGGGTTAGGATTAGGGTTAGGGTTAGGTTTAGGTTTAGGGTTTGGGTAAGGGTTAGGGTGTGGGTTAGGGTTAGGGTTAGGGTGGGGGTTAGGGTTAGGGTTTGGTTTAGGGTTAGTGTTATTTTTTGGCTTAGGTTTAGGGTTAGGATAAGGGTTAGGGTTCGGTTTAGGGTTAGGGTTTGGGTTAGGGTTAGGCTTAGTGTTTGAGATAGGGTTAGGGTTAGGGTTATGGTTATGGTTAGGGTTAGGGTTAGGGTTTGGGTTATCGTTAGTGTTAGTTTTTGGGATAGGGTTAGGGTTAGGATTAGGGTTAGGGTTAGGGTTAGGGTTAGTGTTAGGGCTAGGATTAGGGTTATGTTTAGGGTTAGGTTTAGGTTTAGGGTTTTGGTAAGGGTTAGGGTTTGGGTTACGTTTAGGGTTAGGGTTAGGGTTAGTGTTTGTTTTAGGGTTAGTGTTATTTTTTGTGTTACGTTTAGGGTTAGGATAAGGGTTAGGGTTAGGTTTAGGGTTAGGGTTTGAGTTAGGGTTAGTTTTAGGGTTAGGGTTAGGGTTAGGGTTAGGGTTAGGATTAGAGCAAGATTTAGGGTTTTGGTTTCGTTTAGGGTTAGGGTTAGGGTTTGGGTTAGTGTTAGGGTTAGTGTTAGGGTTAGTCTTAGGGTTTGGGTTAGGGTTAGGGTTAGGGTTTGGGTTACGTTTAGGTTTTGTGTTAGGGTTAGGGTTAGGTTTAATGTTAGGGTTTTGATTAGGGTTAGGGTTAGGTTTAGAGTTAGATTTAGGAATTTGGTTTGGGTTAATGTTAGGGTTAGGATTTGGGTTAGTGTTAGGGTTAGGGTTAGTGTTAGGGTTTGTGTTTGGGTTAGGGTTAGGGTTAGGGTTAGGTTTAGGTTAGAGTTAGGGTGAGGGTTAGGGGTTGGGTTAGGGTTAGGTTTAGCGTGAAGTTTATGTTTAGGGTATTGGTTAGGCTTAGGGTTTAGGGTAAGGGTTAGGAATAGGTTTAGGGTTAGGGTTAGGGTTAGGGTTAGTGTTAGGTATAGGGTTAGGGTTAGGGTTATTGTTAGGGTTTGGGTTAGTCTTTGGGTTAGGGTTAGCGTTTGAATTAGGGTTAGAGTTTGAGTTAGGGTTAAATTTAGGGTTAGGGTTTCGGTTAGGGTTTGGGTTAAGGTTAGGTTTAGGGTTAGGATTAGGAATAGGGTTAGGGTTAGGGTTTGTGTTAGGGTTAGGATTAGAGTTTGGGTTAGGGTTCGAGTTAGGGTTAGTTTTTGGGTTAGGGTTAGGGTTAGGATTAGATTAGGGTTAGGTTTAGGTTTAGGGTTTGGGTAAGGGTTAGGGTTAGGGTTAGGGTTAGGGTTTGGTTTAGGGTTAGTGTTATTTTTTGGGTTAGGTTTAGGGTTAGGATAAGGGTTAGGGTTAGGTTTAGGGTTAGGGTTTGGTTTAGGGTTAGGGTTAGTGTTTGAGTTAGGGTTAGGGTTAGGGTTAGGGTTAGGTTAGGGTTAGGGTTAGTATTTGGGTTAGGGTTTGGATTAGGGTTAGGGTTAGGGTTAGGGTTAGGGTTAGGGTTTGGGTCAGGTTTTGGGTTAAGGTTAGGTTTAGGGTTAATGTTAGGAATAGGTTTAGGGTTAGGGTTTGCGTTAGGGTTAGGGTTAGGATTAGGGTTTGGGTTAGAGTTCGAGTTAGGGTTAGTTTTTGGGTTAGGGTTAGGGTTAGGGTTAGGGTTTGGGTTAGGTTTAGGGTTAGGGTTAGGGTTTGGGTTAGGGTTAGGGTTAGGGTTAGGGTTAGGGTTAGGGTTAGTGTTAGGAATAGGGTTAAGTTTAGGGTTATTGTTATGGTTTGGGTTAGAGTTTGGATTAGGGTTAGGTTTAGGTTTTGGGCTAGGTTTAGAGTTAGTGTTAGAGTTTGATTTAGGGTTAGGGTTAGGGTTCGGGATACGGTTTGGGTTAGGGTTTAGGGTTAGGGTTTGGGTTAGGGTTTGGGTTAAGGTTAGGTTTAGGGTTATGGTTAGGAATAGGGTTATGGTTAGGGTTTGGGTTAGGGTTAGGGTTAGGATTAGGGTTTGGGTTAGGGTTCGGGTTAGGGTTAGTTTTTGGGTTCGTGTTAGGGTTAGGGTTAGGGTTTGGGTTAGGGTTAGGATTAGGGTTTGGGTTAGGGTTCGAGTTAGGGTTAGTTTTTGGGTTAGGGTTAGGGTTAGGATTAGGGTTAGGGTTAGGTTTAGATTTAGAGTTTGGGTAAGGGTTAGGGTTTGGGTTAGGGTTAGGGTTAGTGTTAGGGTTAGGGTTAGGGTTTGGTTTAGGGTTAGTGTTATATTTTGGGTTAGTTTTAGGGTTAGGATAAGGGTTAGGGTTAGGGTTAGGGTTAGGGTTTGGGTTAGGTTTAGGGTTAGGGTTTGAGTTAGGGTTAGGGTTAGGGTTAGGGTTAGGATTAGAGTTAGGGTTAGGGTTAGGGTTTCGGTTAGTGTTAGGTTTAGTGTTAGTGTTAGTGTTAGGGTTTGGGTTAGGGTTAGTTTTAGGGTTAGGGTTAGGGTTTGGGTTTGGTTTAGGGTTAGGGTTAGGGTTAGGTTTAGGTTTTTGGTTAAGTTTAGGGTTAGGGTTAGGGTTTGGTTTAGGGTTAGCGAGAAGGTTATGTTTAGGTTATTGGTTAGGGTTAGGGTTTAGGGTTAGTGTTAGGAATAGGGTTAGGGTTAGGGTTAGGGTTAAGGTTATTGTTAAGAATACGGTTAGGGTTAGGGTTATTGTTAGGGTTTGGGTTAGTGTTTGGGTTAGGGTTAGGGTTCGAGTTAGGGTTAGAGTTTGAGTTAGGGTTAGGGTTAGGGTTTGGGTTAGGGTTTGGGTTAAGGTTAGGTTTAGGGTTAGGGTTAGGAATAGGGTTAGGTTTAGGGTTTGGGTTAGGGTTAGGGTTAGGATTAGGGTTTCGGTTAGGGTTCGAGTTAGGGTTAGTTTTTGGGTTAGGGTTAGGGTTAGGATTAGGATTAGGGTTAGGTTTAGGTTTAGGGTTTGGGTAAGGGTTAGGGTTTGGGTTAGGGTTAGGGTTAGGGTTAGGGTTAGGATTTGGTTTAGGGTTAGTGTTATTTTTTGGGTTAGGTTTAGGGTTAGGATAAGGGTTAGGGTTAGGTTTCGGGTTAGGGTTTGGGTTAGGGTTAGGATTAGTGTTTGAGATAGGGTTAGGGTAAGGGTTATGGTTAGGGTTAGTGTTAGGGTTAGGGTTTGGGTTAGGATTAGAATTAGGGTTAGGGTTAGGGTTTGGGAGAGGCTTAGGGTTAGGTTGAGTGTTAGGTTTAGGGTTTGGGTTAGGGTTAGAATTTGGGTTAGGGTTAGCGTTAGGGTTAGGATTAGGATTAGGGTTAAGATGAGGGATTGGCTTAGGGTTAGGGTGAGGGTTAGCGTTTGGTTAGGGTTAGGTTTAGGGTTATGGTTTGGGTTAGGATTTGGTTTAAAGTTAGGGTTAGGGTTAGGATTAGCAATAGGGTTAGTGTTAGGGTTAGGGTTAGTTTTAGGTTTAGGTTTAGGGTTTGGTTTAGCGTTAAGGTTAGGGTTAAGGTTTGGGTTTGGGTTAGGTTTAATGTTAGGGTTTGAGTTAGGTTTGTGGTTACGGTGTGGTTTTGGGTTAGGGTTAGTGTTAG
The DNA here is from genome assembly GCA_035773235.1 of Eospalax fontanierii. Taxonomy (NCBI): domain Eukaryota; kingdom Metazoa; phylum Chordata; class Mammalia; order Rodentia; family Spalacidae; genus Eospalax; species Eospalax fontanierii. The sequence goes on along the minus strand of CM069524.1, from coordinate 144,802 downwards.
GGTTAGGGATAGGGTTAGGATTAGGGTTAGGGTTAGGTTTAAGGTTAGAGTTAGGGTTTGGTTTAGGGTTAGGGTTAGTGTTAGGTTTAGGTTTTGGGTTAGGTTTAGGGTTAGGGTTATGGTTTGGGTTCGGGTTAGAATTAGGATTAGGGTTAGGGTTAGGGTTAGGGGTTGGGTTTGTGTTAGGGTTAGGGTTAGGGTTAGGGTTAGGATTAGCGTTAGGGTTAGGGTTAGGATTAGGGTTAGGTTTAGGTTTTGCGTTAGGGTTAGGGTTAGGTTTAATGTTAGGGTTTTGATTAGGGTTAGGGTTAGGATTAGAGTTAGGTTTAGGGTTTTGGTTTGGGTTAATGTTAGGGTTAGGATTTAGGTTAGTGTTAGGGTTAGGGTTAGTGTTAGGGTTAGGGTTTGGGTTAGGGTTAGGGTTTCGGTTAGGGGTAGGGTTAGCATGAAGGTTATGTTTAGGGTATTCTTTAGGGTTAGGGTTTAGGGTTAGGGTTAGAAATAGGGTTAGGGTTGGGGTTAGGGTTAGGGTTAGGGCTAGCGTTAGTGTTAGGAATAGTGTTAGGGTTATTGTTAGGGTTTGGGTTAGTGTTTGGGTTAGGGTTAGGTTTCGAGTTAGGGTTAGAGTTTGAGTTAGGGTTAAGTTTAGGGTTAGGGTGTGGGTTAGGGTTTGGGTTAAGGTTAAGTTTAGGGTTAGGGTTAGGAATAGGGTTAGGGTTAGGGTTTGGGTTAGGGTTAGGGTTAGGATTAGGGTTTGGGTTAGGGTTCGAGTTAGGGTTTGTTTTTGCGTTAGGGTTAGGGTTAGGATTAGATTAGGGTTAGGTTTAGCTTTAGGGATTGGGTAAGGGTTAGGGTTAGGTTTAGGGTTAGGGTTTGGTTTAGGGTTAGTGTTATTTTTTGGGTTAGGTTTAGGGTTAGGATAAGGGTTAGGGTTAGGTTAGGGTTAGGGTTGGGGTTAGGGTTAGTGTTAGGAATAGGGTTAGGGTTAGGGTTATTGTTAGGTTTTGTGTTAGGGTTTGGATTAGGGTTAGGTTTAGGTTTTGGGTTAGGGTTAGAGTTAAGGTTAGAGTTTGAGTTAGGGTTAGGGTTCGGGTTAGGGATAGGTTTTGGGTTACGGTTTAGGGTTAGGGTTTGGGTTAGGGTTTGGGTTAAGGTTAGGTTTAGGGTTATGGTTAGGAATAGGGTTAGGGTTAGGGTTTGGGTTAGCGTTAGGGTTAGGATTAGGGTTTGGGTTAGGGTTCGGGTTAGGGTTATTTTTTGGGTTAGGGTTAGGGTTAGGATTAGGGTTAGGGTTAGGTTTAGGGTTAGGGTTATGGTTAGGGTTCGGGTTAGGGTTTGAGTTAGGGTTTCGTTTAGGGTTAGGGTTAGAGTTAACGGTTGGGTATGGGTTAGGGTTAGGTTTAGGGTTACGATTAGGTTAGGGTTAGAGTTAGGATTAGGGTTAGGTTTAGGGTTTGGGTTAGTGTTAGGGTTACGGTTAGTGTTAGGGTTAGGGTTTGGGTTAGGATTAGAGTTAGGTTTAGGGTTTTGGTTTGGGTTAGTGTTAGGGTTAGGATTTGGGTTAGTGTTAGGGTTAGGGTTAGTGTTAGGGTTTGGGTTTGGGTTAGGGTTACGGTTAGGGTTATGTTTAGGTTTTTGGTTAGGTTTAGAGTTAGGGTTAGGATTTGGGTTAGGGTTAGGGTTAGCGTGAAGGTTATGTTTAGGGTATTGGTTAGGGTTAGGGTTGAGTGTTAGGGTTAGGAATAGGGTTAGGTTTAGGGTTAGGGTTAGTGTTAGGAATAGGGTTAGGGTTATTGTTAGGGTTTGGGTTAGTTTTTGGGTTATGGTTAGGTTTCGAGGTAGGGTTAGAGTTTGAGTTAGGGTTAGGGTTAGGGTTAGGGTTAGGGTTTGGGTTAGGGTTTGGGTTAGCGTTAGGGTTAGTATTAGGTTTTGGGTCAGCGTTCGAGTTAGGGTTAGTTTTTGGGTTAGGGTTAGGGTTAGGATTAGGGTTAGGGTTAGGTTTAGGTTTAGAGTTTGGGTAAGGGTTCGGGTTTGGGTTAGGGTTAGGGTTAGGGTTAGTGTTAGGTTTAGGATTAGGGTTATGGTTAGTGTTAGGGTTAGGGTTTGGGTTAGGGTTCGGGTTTGAGTTAGGGTTAGCGTTAGGGTTAGGATTAGGATTAGTGTTAGGGTTAGGGTTTGGGTTAGGGTTAGGGTTAGTTTTTGGGTTAGGGTTAGGGTTAGGATTAGGGTTAGGGTTAGGGTTAGGGTTAGGTTTAGGAATAGGGTTAGGGTTAGGATTATTGTTAGGGTTTGTGTTAGGGTTAGGAAAAGGGTTAGGGTTAGGTTTAGGGTTAGGGTTTGTTTTAGGGTTAGGATTAGGGTTTGAGTTAGGGTTTTGGTAAGGGTTAGGGTTAGAGTTAGGGGTTGGGTATGGGTTAGGGTTAGTTTTAGGGTTACGATTAGGTTTAGGGTTAGAATTAGGATTAGGGTTAGGTTTAGGGTTTGGGTTTGTGTTATGGTTAGGGTTAGGATTAGGGTTAGGGTTAGGATTAGAGTTAGGGTTAGGCTTTTGGTTTCGGTTAGGTTTAGGGTTAGGTTTTGGTTTGTCTTAGGGTAAGTGTTAGTGTTAGGGTTAGAGTTTGGGTTAGGGTTAGTGTTAGGTTTAGGATTAGAGTTAGGGTTAGTGTTAGGGTTAGGGTTTGTCTTAGGGTTAGGGTTTGAGTTAGGGTTAGGGTTTTGGTTAGATTTACAATTAGGTTTTGGGTTAAGGTTAGGTTTAGGGTTAAGGTTAGTAATATGGTTAGGGTTAGGGTTAGGGTTAATGTTAGGGTTTTGCTTAGGGTTAGGGTTAGGATTAGAGTTAGGGTTAGGGTTTGGGTTAGGGTTAGGGTTAGGGTTAGGGTTAGGGTTAGGGTTAGTGTTAGGAATAGGGTTAAGTTTAGGGTTATTGTTATGGTTTGGGTTAGAGTTTGGATTAGGGTTAGGTTTAGGTTTTGGGCTAGGTTTAGAGTTAGTGTTAGAGTTTGATTTAGGGTTAGGGTTAGGGTTCGGGATACGGTTTGGGTTAGGGTTTAGGGTTAGGGTTTGGGTTAGGGTTTGGGTTAAGGTTAGGTTTAGGGTTATGGTTAGGAATAGGGTTATGGTTAGGGTTTGGGTTAGGGTTAGGGTTAGGATTAGGGTTTGGGTTAGGGTTCGGGTTAGGGTTAGTTTTTGGGTTCGTGTTAGGGTTAGGGTTAGGGTTTGGGTTAGGGTTAGGATTAGGGTTTGGGTTAGGGTTCGAGTTAGGGTTAGTTTTTGGGTTAGGGTTAGGGTTAGGATTAGGGTTAGGGTTAGGTTTAGATTTAGAGTTTGGGTAAGGGTTAGGGTTTGGGTTAGGGTTAGGGTTAGTGTTAGGGTTAGGGTTAGGGTTTGGTTTAGGGTTAGTGTTATATTTTGGGTTAGTTTTAGGGTTAGGATAAGGGTTAGGGTTAGGGTTAGGGTTAGGGTTTGGGTTAGGTTTAGGGTTAGGGTTTGAGTTAGGGTTAGGGTTAGGGTTAGGGTTAGGATTAGAGTTAGGGTTAGGGTTAGGGTTTCGGTTAGTGTTAGGTTTAGTGTTAGTGTTAGTGTTAGGGTTTGGGTTAGGGTTAGTTTTAGGGTTAGGGTTAGGGTTTGGGTTTGGTTTAGGGTTAGGGTTAGGGTTAGGTTTAGGTTTTTGGTTAAGTTTAGGGTTAGGGTTAGGGTTTGGTTTAGGGTTAGCGAGAAGGTTATGTTTAGGTTATTGGTTAGGGTTAGGGTTTAGGGTTAGTGTTAGGAATAGGGTTAGGGTTAGGGTTAGGGTTAAGGTTAGTGTTAAGAATACGGTTAGGGTTAGGGTTATTGTTAGGGTTTGGGTTAGGGTTTGGGTTAGGGTTAGGGTTCGAGTTAGGGTTAGAGTTTGAGTTAGGGTTAGGGTTAGGGTTTGGGTTAGGGTTTGGGTTAAGGTTAGGTTTAGGGTTAGGGTTAGGAATAGGGTTAGGTTTAGGGTTTGGGTTAGGGTTAGGGTTAGGATTAGGGTTTCGGTTAGGGTTCGAGTTAGGGTTAGTTTTTGGGTTAGGGTTAGGGTTAGGATTAGGATTAGGGTTAGGTGTAGGTTTAGGGTTTGGGTAAGGGTTAGGGTTTGGGTTAGGGTTAGGCTTAGGGTTAGGGTTAGGATTTGGTTTAGGGTTAGTGTTATTTTTTGGGTTAGGTTTAGGGTTAGGATAAGGGTTAGGGTTAGGTTTCGGGTTAGGGTTTGGGTTAGGGTTAGGATTAGTGTTTGAGATAGGGTTAGGGTTAGGGTTATGGTTAGGGTTAGTGTTAGGGTTAGGGTTTGGGTTAGGATTAGAATTAGGGTTAGGGTTAGGGTTTGGGATAGGCTTAGGGTTAGGTTGAGTGTTAGGTTTAGGGTTTGGGTTAGGGTTAGAATTTGGGTTAGGGTTAGCGTTAGGGTTAGGATTAGGATTAGGGTTAAGATGAGGGATTGGCTTAGGGTTAGGGTGAGGGTTAGCGTTTGGTTAGGGTTAGGTTTAGGGTTATGGTTTGGGTTAGGATTTGGTTTAAAGTTAGGGTTAGGGTTAGGATTAGCAATAGGGTTAGTGTTAGGGTTAGGGTTAGTTTTAGGTTTAGGTTTAGGGTTTGGTTTAGCGTTAAGGTTAGGGTTAAGGTTTGGGTTTGGGTTAGGTTTAATGTTAGGGTTTGAGTTAGGTTTGTGGTTACGGTGTGGTTTTGGGTTAGGGTTAGTGTTAGGGTTAGGGATAGGGTTAGGATTAGGGTTAGAGTCAGATTTAAGGTTAGAGTTAGGGTTTGGTTTTGACTTAGGGTTAGTG
>CM069524.1:115000-135000 GCA_035773235.1 Eospalax fontanierii | reverse complement strand
ATAGGGTTAGGGTTAGGGTTAGGGTTAAGGTTAGTGTTAGGAATATGGTTAGGTTAGGGTTATTGTTAGGGTTTGTCTTAGTGTTTGGGTTAGGGTTAGGGTTCGAGTTAGGGTTAGAGTTTGAGTTAGGGTTAGGGTTAGGATTAGGGTTTGGGTTAGGGTTTGGTTTAAGTTTAGGTTTAGGGTTAGGGTTAGGAATAGGGTTAGGGTTAGGGTTTGGGTTAGGGTTAGGGTTAGGATTAGGGTTTGGGTTAGGGTTCGAGTTAGGGTTAGTTTTTGGGTTAGGGTTAGGGTTAGGATTAGGGTTAGGGTTAGGTTTAGGTTTAGGGTTTGGGTAAGGGTTAGGGTTTGGGTTAGGGTTAGGGTTTGGGTTAGGGTTTGAGTTAAGGTTAGGTTTAGGGTTAATGTTAGGAATAGGGTTAGGGTTAGGGTTTGGGTTAGGGTTAGGGTTAGAATTAGGGTTTGGGTTAGGGTTCGAGTTAGGGTTAGTTTTTGGGTTAGAGTTAGGGTTAGGGTTAGGGTTTGTTTAGGGTTAGGGTTAGGGTTAGGGTTTGGGTTAGGGTTAGGGTTAGCCTGAGGGTTATGTTTAGGGTATTGGTTAGGGTTAGGGTTTAATGTTAGGGTTAGGGTTAGGGTTAGGGTTACGGTTAGATTTAGTCTTAGGAATAGGGTTAGGGTTACGGTTATTGTTAGGGTTTGGGTTAGGGTTTGGACTAGGGTTAGGTTTAGGTTTTGGGTTAGGGTTAGAGTTAGGGTTAGAGTTTGAGTTAGGGTTAGGGTTAGGGTTAGGGATAGGGTTTGGGTTAGGGTTTAGGGTTAGGGTTTGTGTTACGGTTTGGGTTAAGGTTAGGTTTAGGGTTATGGTTAGGAATAGGGTTATGGTTAGGGTTTGGGTTAGGGTTAGGGTTAGGATTAGGGTTTGGTTAATGTTCGGGTTAGGGTTAGTTTTTGGGTTAGGGTTAGGGTTAGGATTAGGGTTAGGGTTAGGTTTAGGTTTAGGGTTTGGGTAAGGGTTAGGGTTCGGGTTAGGGTTAGTGTTAGGGTAAGGGTTAGGGTTTGGTTTAGGGTTAGTGTTATATTTTGGGTTAAGTTTCGGGTTAGGATAAGGGTTAGGGTTAGGGTTAGGGTTAGGGTTTGGGTTAGGGTTAGGGTTAGGGTTTGAGTTAGGTTTAGGGTTAGGGTTAGGGTTAGGGTTAGGGTTAGGATTAGAGTTAGGGTTAGGGTTAGGTTTTGGGTTAGTGTTAGGGTTAGTGTTAGTGTTAGTGTAAGTGTTTGGTTAAGGGTAGGGTTTAGGGTAAGGGTAAGGGTATGGGTTTTCGTTAGGGTTAGTTTTTGGGTTAGGGTTAGGGTTAGGATTAGGGTTAGGTTTAGGGTTAGGGTTAGGGTTAGGGTTAGGATTAGGGTTACGTTTAGGTTTTGTGTTAGGGTTAGGGTTAGGTTTAATGTTAGGGTTTTGATTAGGGTTAGGGTTAGGAATAGAGTTAGATTTAGCAATTTGGTTTGGGTTAATGTTAGGGTTAGGATTTGCGTTAGTGTTAGGGTTAGGGTTAGTGTTAGGGTTTGTGTTTGGGTTAGGGTTAGGGTTAGGGTTAGGTTTAGGTTTTTGGTTAGGTTTAGGGTTAGGGTTAGGGTTTGGGTTAGGGTTAGGGTTAGCGTGAAGGTTATGTTTAGGGTATTGGTTAGGGTTAGGGTTTAGGGTTAGTGTTAGGAATAGGGTTAGGGTTAGGGTTAGGGTTTAGGTTAGTGTTAGGAATATGGTTAGGGTTAGGGTTATTGTTAGGGTTTGGCTTAGTGTTTGGGTTAGTGTTAGGGTTCGAGTTAGGGTTAGAGTTTGAGTTAGGGTTAGGTTTAGGGTTAGGGTTTGGGTTAGGGTTTGGTTTAAGGTTAGGTTTAGGGTTAGGGTTAGGAATAGGGTTAGGGTTAGGGTTTGGGTTAGGGTTAGGGTTAGGATTAGGGTTTGGGTTAGGGTTCGAGTTAGGGTTAGTTTTTGGGTTAGGGTTAGGGTTAGGATTAGGGTTAGGGTTAGGTTTAGGTTTAGGGTTTGGGTAAGGGTTAGGGTTTGGGTTAGGGTTAGGGTTTGGGTTAGGGTTTGAGTTAAGTTTAGGTTTAGGGTTAATGTTAGGAATAGGGTTAGGGTTAGGGTTTGGGTTAGGGTTAGGGTTAGGATTAGGGTTTGGGTTAGGGTTCGAGTTAGGGTTAGTTTTTGGGTTAGAGTTAGGGTTACGGTTAGGGTTTGTTTAGGGTTAAGGTTAGGATTAGGGTTTGGGTTAGGGTTAGGGTTAGCGTGAGGGTTATGTTTAGGGTATTGGTTAGGGTTAGGGTTTAACGTTAGGGTTAGGGTTAGGGATACGGTTAGGTTTAGTCTTAGGAATAGGATAAGGGTTAGGGTTATTGTTAGGTTTTGGGTTAGGGTTTGGACTAGGGTTAGGTTTAGGTTTTGGGTTAGGGTTAGAGTTAGGCTTAGAGTTTGAGTTAGGGTTAGGGTTAGGGTTAGGGATAGGGTTTGGGTTAGGGTTTAGGGTTAGGGTTTGGGTTACGGTTTGGGTTAAGTTTCGGTTTAGGGTTATGGTTAATAATAGGGTTATGGTTAGGGTTTGGGTTAGGGTTAGGGTTAGGATTAGGGTTTGGGTTAATGTTCGGGTTAGGGTTAGTTTTTGGGTTAGGGTTAGGGTTAGGATTAGGGTTAGGGTTAGGTTTAGGTTTAGTGTTTGGGTAAGGGTTAGGGTTCGGTTTAGGGTTAGGGTTAGGGTTAGGGTTTGGTTTAGGGTTAGTGTTTTATTTTGGGTTAAGTTTCGGGTTAGGATAAGAGTTAGGGTTAGGGTTAGGGTTAGGGTTTGGGTTAGGGTTAGTGTTAGGGTTTGAGTTAGGGTTAGGGTTAGGGTTAGGGTTAGGGTTAGGATTAGAGTTAGGGTTAGGGTTAGGTTTTGGGTTAGTGTTAGGGTTAGTGTTAGTGTTAGTGTTAGTGTTTGTGTTAGGGTTAGGTTTAGGGTTAGGGTTAGGGTTTGGTTTATCGTTAGGGTTAGTTTTTGGGTTAGGGTTAGGGTTAGGATTAGGGTTAGGGTTAGGGTTAGGGTTAGGGTTAGGGTTAGGGTTAGGGTTAGGATTAGGGTTACGTTTAGGTTTTGTGTTAGGGTTAGGGTTAGGTTTAATGTTAGGGTTTTGATTAGGGTTAGGGTTAGGATTAGAGTTAGATTTAGGAATTTGGTTTGGGTTAATGTTAGGGTTAAGATTTGGGTTAGTGTTAGGGTTAGGGTTAGTGTTAGGGTTTGTGTTAGGGTTAGTCTTAGGGTTTGGGTTAGGGTTAGGGTTAGGGTTAGGTTTAGGTTTTTGGTTAGGTTTAGGGTTAGGGTTAGGGTTTGGGTAAGGGTTAGGGTTAGCGTGAAGGTTATGTTTAGGGTATTGGTTAGGGTTAGGGTTTAGGGTTAGTGTTAGGAATAGGGTTAGGGCTAGGATTAAGGTTAGTGTTAGGAATAGGTTTAGGGTTAGGGTTATTGTTAGGGTTTGGGTTAGTGTTTGGGTAAGGGTTAGGGTTGGAGTTAGGGTTAGAGTTTGAGTTAGGGTTAGGGTTAGGGTTAGGGTTTGGGTTAGGGTTTGGGTTAAGGTTAGGTTTAGGGTTAGGGTTAGGAATAGGGTTAGGGTTAGGGTTTGGGTTAGGGTTAGGGTTAGGATTAGGGTTTGGGTTAGGTTTAGGGTTAGGTTTAGGGTTTTTGTTAGGGTTAGGGTTAGCGTGAAAGTTATGTTTAGGGTATTGGTTAGGGTTAGGGTTTAGGTTTAGTGTTAGGAATAGGTTAGGGTTAGGATTAAGGTTAGTGTTAGGAATAGGGTTAGGGTTAGGGTTATTGTTACGGTTTGGGTTAGTGTTTGGGTTAGGGTTAGGGTTCGAGTTAGGCTTAGAGTTTGAGTTAGGGTTAGGGTTAGGGTTAGGGTTTGGGTTAGGGATTGGGTTAAGATTAGGTTTAGGGTTAGGGTTAGGAATAGGGTTAGGGTTAGGGTTTGGGTTAGGGTTAGGGTTAGGATTAGGGTTTGGGTTAGGATTTGAGTTAGGGTTAGTTTTTGGGTTAGGGTTAGGGTTAGGATTAGGGTTAGGGTTAGGTTTAGGTTTAGGGTTTGGGTAAGGGTTAGGGTTTGGGTTAGGGTTAGGGTTAGGGTAGGGGTTAGGGTTAGGGTTTGGTTTAGGGTTAGTGTTATTTTTTGGGTTAGGTTTAGGGTTAGGATAAGGGTTAGGGTTAGGTTTAGGGTTAGGGTTTGGGTTAGGGTTAGGCTTAGTGTTTGAGATAGGGTTAGGGTTAGGGTTATGGTTATGGTTAGGGTTAGGGTTAGGGTTTGGGTTATCGTTAGTGTTAGTTTTTGGGTTAGGGTTAGGGTTAGGATTAGGGTTAGGGTTAGGGTTAGTGTTAGGGCTAGGATTAGGGTTATGTTTAGGGTTAGGTTTAGGGTTAGGGTTTTGGTAAGGGTTAGGGTTTGGGTTACGTTTAGGGTTAGGGTTAGGGTTAGTGTTTGTTTTAGGGTTAGTGTTATTTTTTGTGTTACGTTTAGGGTTAGGATAAGGGTTAGGGTTAGGTTTAGGGTTAGGGTTTGAGTTAGGGTTAGTTTTAGGGTTAGGGTTAGGGTTAGGGTTAGGGTTAGGGTTAGGATTAGAGCAAGATTTAGGGTTTTGGTTTCGTTTAGGGTTAGGGTTAGGGTTTGGGTTAGTGTTAGGGTTAGTGTTAGGGTTAGTCTTAGGGTTTGGGTTAGGGTTAGGGTTAGGGTTTGGGTTACGTTTAGGTTTTGTGTTAGGGTTAGGGTTAGGTTTAATGTTAGGGTTTTGATTAGGGTTAGGGTTAGGATTAGAGTTAGATTTAGGAATTTGGTTTGGGTTAATGTTAGGGTTAGGATTTGGGTTAGTGTAGGGTTAGGGTTAGTGTTAGGGTTTGTGTTTGGGTTAGGGTTAGGGTTAGGGGTTAGGTTTAGGTTTTTGGTTAGGTTTAGGGTTAGGGTTAGGGTTTGGGTAAGGGTTAGGGTTAGCGTGAAGGTTATGTTTAGGGTATTGGTTAGGGTTAGGGTTTAGGGTTAGTGTTAGGAATAGGGTTAGGGTTAGGATTAAGGTTAGTGTTAGGAATAGGGTTAGGGTTAGGGTTATTGTTAGGGTTTGGGTTAGTGTTTGGGTTAGGGTTAGGGTTGGAGTTAGGGTTAGAGTTTGAGTTAGGGTTAGGGTTTGGGTTAGGGTTTGGGTTAAGGTTAGGTTTAGTGTTAGGGTTTAGGAATAGTGTTAGGGTTAGGGTTTGGGTTAGGGTTAGGGTTAGGATTAGGGTTTGGGTTAGGTTTAGGGTTAGGGTTAGGGTTTTTGTTAGGGTTAGGGTTAGCGTGAAGGTTATGTTTAGGGTATTGGTTAGGGTTAGGGTTTAGGTTTAGTGTTAGGAATAGGGTTAGGGTTAGGATTAAGGTTAGTGTTAGGAATAGGGTTAGGGTTAGGGTTATTGTTAGGGTTTGGGTTAGTGTTTGGGTTAGGGTTAGGGTTCGAGTTAGGGTTAGAGTTTGAGTTAGGGTTAGGGTTAGGGTTAGGGTTTGGGTTAGGGTTTGGGTTAAGATTAGGTTTAGGGTTAGGGTTAGGAATAGGGTTAGGGTTAGGGTTTGGGTTAGGGTTAGGGTTAGGATTAGGGTTTGGGTTAGGATTTGAGTTAGGGTTAGTTTTTGGGTTAGGGTTAGGGTTTAGGATTAGGGTTAGGGTTAGGTTTAGGTTTAGGGTTTGTGTAAGGGTTAGGGTTTGGGTTAGGGTTAGGGTTAGGGTAGGGGTTAGGGTTAGGGTTTGGTTTAGGGTTAGTGTTATTTTTTGGGTTAGGTTTAGGGTTAGGATAAGGGTTAGGGTTAGGTTTAGGGTTAGGGTTTGGGTTAGGGTTAGGGTTAGTGTTTGAGATAGGGTTAGGGTTAGGGTTATGGTTATGGTTAGGGTTAGGGTTAGGATTAGGGTTAGGGTTAGGGTTTGGGTTAGTGTTAGGGCTAGGATTAGGGTTATGTTTAGGGTTAGGTTTAGGTTTAGGGTTTTGGTAAGGGTTAGGGTTTGGGTTACGTTTAGGGTTAGGGTTAGGGTTAGTGTTTGTTTTAGGGTTAGTGTTATTATTTGTGTTACGTTTAGGTTAGGATAAGGGTTAGGGTTAGGTTTAGGGTTAGGGTTTGAGTTAGGGTTAGTTTTAGGGTTAGGGTTAGGGTTAGGGATAGGGTTAGGATTAGAGTAAGGGTTAGGGTTTTGGTTTCGTTTAGGGTTAGGGTTAGGGTTTGGGTTAGTGTTAGGGTTAGTGTTAGGGTTAGTCTTAGGGTTTGGGTTAGGGTTAGGGTTAGGGTTAGGGTTAGGGTTAGGGGTTGGGTTTGTGTTAGGGTTAGGGTTAGGGTTAGGATTAGGGTTAGGGTTAGGGTTAGGATTAGGGTTAGGTTTAGATTTTGGGTTAGGATTAGGGTTAGGTTTAATATTAGGGTTTTGATTAGGGTTAGGGTTATGATTAGAGTTAGGTTTAGGGTTTTGGTTTGGGTTAATGTTAGGGTTAGGATTTCGGTTAGTGTTAGGGTTAAGGTTAGTGTTAGGGTTAGGGTCTGGGTTAGGGTTAGGGTTAGGGTTCGAGTTAGGGTTAGTTTTTGGGTTAGGGTTAGGGTTAGGGTTAGGGTTTGGTTTAGGGTTAGGGTTAGGTTTAGGGTTTGGGTTAGGGTTAGGGTTAGCGTGAGGGTTATGTTTAGGGTATTGGTTAGGGTTAGGGTTTAGGTTTAGTGTTAGGAATAGGGTTAGGGTTAGGGTTAGGGTTAAGGTTAGTGTTAGGAATATGGTTAGGTTAGGGTTATTGTTAGGGTTTGGCTTAGTGTTTGGGTTAGGGTTAGGGTTCGAGTTAGGGTTAGAGTTTGAGTTAGGGTTAGGGTTAGGATTAGGGTTTGGGTTAGGGTTTAGTTTAAGTTTAGGTTTAGGGTTAGGGTTAGGAATAGGGTTAGGGTTAGGGTTTGGGTTAGGGTTAGGGTTAGGATTAGGGTTTGGGTTAGGGTTCGAGTTAGGGTTAGTTTTTGGGTTAGGGTTAGGGTTAGGATTAGGGTTAGGGTTAGGTTTAGGTTTAGGGTTTGGGTAAGGGTTAGGGTTTGGGTTAGGGTTAGGGTTTGGGTTAGGGTTTGAGTTAAGGTTAGGTTTAGCGTTAATGTTAGGAATAGGGTTAGGGTTAGGGTTTGGGTTAGGGTTAGGGTTAGAATTAGGGTTTGGGTTAGGGTTCAAGTTAGGGTTAGTTTTTGGGTTAGAGTTAGGGTTAGGGTTAGGGTTTGTTTAGGGTTAGGGTTAGGGTTAGGGTTTGGGTTAGGGTTAGGGTTAGCCTGAGGGTTATGTTTAGGGTATTGGTTAGGGTTAGGGTTTAATGTTAGGGTTAGGGTTAGGGTTAGGGTTACGGTTAGATTTTGTCTTAGGAATAGGGTTAGGGTTACGGTTATTGTTAGGGTTTGGGTTAGGGTTTGGACTAGGGTTAGGTTTAGGTTTTGGGTTAGGGTTAGAGTTAGGGTTAGAGTTTGAGTTAGGGTTAGGGTTAGGGTTAGGGATAGGGTTTGGGTTAGGGTTTAGGGTTAGGGTTTGTGTTACGGTTTGGGTTAAGGTTAGGTTTAGGGTTATGGTTAGGAATAGGGTTATGGTTAGGGTTTGGGTTAGGGTTAGGGTTAGGATTAGGGTTTGGTTAATGTTCGGGTTAGGGTTAGTTTTTGGGTTAGGGTTAGGGTTAGGATTAGGGTTAGGGTTAGGTTTAGGTTTAGGGTTTGGGTAAGGGTTAGGGTTCGGGTTAGGGTTAGTGTTAGGGTAAGGGTTAGGGTTTGGTTTAGGGTTAGTGTTATATTTTGGGTTAAGTTTCGGGTTAGGATAAGGGTTAGGGTTAGGGTTAGGGTTAGGGTTTGGGTTAGGGTTAGGGTTAGGGTTTGAGTTAGGTTTAGGGTTAGGGTTAGGGTTAGGGTTAGGGTTAGGATTAGAGTTAGGGTTAGGGTTAGGTTTTGGGTTAGTGTTAGGGTTAGTGTTAGTGTTAGTGTTAGTGTTTGGTTTAGGGTTAGTTTTAGGGTTAGGGTTAGGGTTTGGGTTTTCGTTAGGGTTAGTTTTTGGGTTAGGGTTAGGGTTAGGATTAGGGTTAGGTTTAGGGTTAGGGTTAGGGTTAGGGTTAGGATTAGGGTTACGTTTAGGTTTTGTGTTAGGGTTAGGGTTAGGTTTAATGTTAGGGTTTTGATTAGGGTTAGGGTTAGGAATAGAGTTAGATTTAGCAATTTGGTTTGGGTTAATGTTAGGGTTAGGATTTGCGTTAGTGTTAGGGTTAGGGTTAGTGTTAGGGTTTGTGTTTGGGTTAGGGTTAGGGTTAGGGTTAGGTTTAGGTTTTTGGTTAGGTTTAGGGTTAGGGTTAGGGTTTGGGTTAGGGTTAGGGTTAGCGTGAAGGTTATGTTTAGGGTATTGGTTAGGGTTAGGGTTTAGGGTTAGTGTTAGGAATAGGGTTAGGGTTAGGGTTAGGGTTAAGGTTAGTGTTAGGAATATGGTTAGGGTTAGGGTTATTGTTAGGGTTTGGCTTAGTGTTTGGGTTAGTGTTAGGGTTCGAGTTAGGGTTAGAGTTTGAGTTAGGGTTAGGTTTAGGGTTAGGGTTTGGGTTAGGGTTTGGTTTAAGGTTAGGTTTAGGGTTAGGGTTAGGAATAGGGTTAGGGTTAGGTTTTGGGTTAGGGTTAGGGTTAGGATTAGGGTTTGGGTTAGGGTTCGAGTTAGGGTTAGTTTTTGGGTTAGGGTTAGGGTTAGGATTAGGGTTAGGGTTAGGTTTAGGTTTAGGGTTTTTGTAAGGGTTAGGGTTTGGGTTAGGGTTAGGGTTTGGGTTAGGGTTTGAGTTAAGTTTAGGTTTAGGGTTAATGTTAGGAATAGGGTTAGGGTTAGGGTTTGGGTTAGGGTTAGGTTTAGGATTAGGGTTTGGGTTAGGGTTCGAGTTAGGGTTAGTTTTTATGTTAGAGTTAGGGTTAGGGTTAGGGTTTGTTTAGGGTTAAGGTTAGGATTAGGGTTTGGGTTAGGGTTAGGGTTAGCGTGAGGGTTATGTTTAGGGTATTGGTTAGGGTTAGGGTTTAACGTTAGGGTTAGGGTTAGGGATACGGTTAGGTTTAGTCTTAGGAATAGGATAAGGGTTAGGGTTATTGTTAGGTTTTGGGTTAGGGTTTGGACTAGGGTTAGGTTTAGGTTTTGGGTTAGGGTTAGAGTTAGGCTTAGAGTTTGAGTTAGGGTTAGGGTTAGGGTTAGGGATAGGGTTTGGGTTAGGGTTTAGGGTTAGGGTTTGGGTTACGGTTTGGGTTAAGTTTCGGTTTAGGGTTATGGTTAATAATAGGGTTATGGTTAGGGTTTGGGTTAGGGTTAGGGTTAGGATTAGGGTTTGGGTTAATGTTCGGGTTAGGGTTAGTTTTTGGGTTAGGGTTAGGGTTAGGATTAGGGTTAGGGTTAGGTTTAGGTTTAGTGTTTGGGTAGGGGATAGGGTTAGGTTTAGGGTTAGGGTTAGGGTTAGGGTTAGTGATAGGCTTAGGTTTAGTGTTAGTGTTTTATTTTGGTTAAGTTTCGGGTTAGGATAAGAGTTAGGGTTAGGGTTAGGGTTAGGGTTTGGGTTAGGGTTAGTGTTAGGGTTTGAGTTAGGGTTAGGGTTAGGGTTAGGGTTAGGGTTAGGATTAGAGTTAGGGTTAGGGTTAGGTTTTGGGTTAGTGTTAGGGTTAGTGTTAGTGTTAGTGTTAGTGTTTGTGTTAGGGTTAGGTTTAGGGTTAGGGTTAGGGTTTGGTTTATCGTTAGGGTTAGTTTTTGGGTTAGGGTTAGGGTTAGGATTAGGGTTAGGGTTAGGGTTAGGGTTAGGGTTAGGGTTAGGGTTAGGATTAGGGTTACGTTTAGGTTTTGTGTTAGGGTTAGGGTTAGGTTTAATGTTAGGGTTTTGATTAGGGTTAGGGTTAGGATTAGAGTTAGATTTAGGAATTTGGTTTGGGTTAATGTTAGGGTTAAGATTTGGGTTAGTGTTAGGGTTAGGGTTAGTGTTAGGGTTTGTGTTAGGGTTAGTCTTAGGGTTTGGGTTAGGGTTAGGGTTAGGGTTAGGTTTAGGTTTTTGGTTAGGTTTAGGGTTAGGGTTAGGGTTTGGGTAAGGGTTAGGGTTAGCGTGAAGGTTATGTTTAGGGTATTGGTTAGGGTTAGGGTTTAGGGTTAGTGTTAGGAATAGGGTTAGGGTTAGGATTAAGGTTAGTGTTAGGAATAGGTTTAGGGTTAGGGTTATTGTTAGGGTTTGGGTTAGTGTTTGGGTTAGGGTTAGGGTTGGAGTTAGGGTTAGAGTTTGAGTTAGGGTTAGGGTTAGGGTTAGGGTTTGGGTTAGGGTTTGGGTTAAGGTTAGGTTTAGGGTTAGGGTTAGGAATAGGGTTAGGGTTAGGGTTTGGGTTAGGGTTAGGGTTAGGATTAGGGTTTGGGTTAGGTTTAGGGTTAGGTTTAGGGTTTTTGTTAGGGTTAGGGTTAGCGTGAAAGTTATGTTTAGGGTATTGGTTAGGGTTAGGGTTTAGGTTTAGTGTTAGGAATAGGTTAGGGTTAGGATTAAGGTTAGTGTTAGGAATAGGGTTAGGGTTAGGGTTATTGTTACGGTTTGGGTTAGTGTTTGGGTTAGGGTTAGGGTTCGAGTTAGGCTTAGAGTTTGAGTTAGGGTTAGGGTTAGGGTTAGGGTTTGGGTTAGGGTTTGGGTTAAGATTAGGTTTAGGGTTAGGGTTAGGAATAGGGTTAGGGTTAGGGTTTGGGTTAGGGTTAGGGTTAGGATTAGGGTTTGGGTTAGGATTTGAGTTAGGGTTAGTTTTTGGGTTAGGGTTAGGGTTAGGATTAGGGTTAGGGTTAGGTTTAGGTTTAGGGTTTGGGTAAGGGTTAGGGTTTGGGTTAGGGTTAGGGTTAGGGTAGGGGTTAGGGTTAGGGTTTGGTTTAGGGTTAGTGTTATTTTTTGGGTTAGGTTTAGGGTTAGGATAAGGGTTAGGGTTAGGTTTAGGGTTAGGGTTTGGGTTAGGGTTAGGCTTAGTGTTTGAGATAGGGTTAGGGTTAGGGTTATGGTTATGGTTAGGGTTAGGGTTAGGGTTTGGGTTATCGTTAGTGTTAGTTTTTGGGTTAGGGTTAGGGTTAGGATTAGGGTTAGGGTTAGGGTTAGGGTTAGTGTTAGGGCTAGGATTAGGGTTATGTTTAGGGTTAGGTTTAGGGTTAGGGTTTTGGTAAGGGTTAGGGTTTGGGTTACGTTTAGGGTTAGGGTTAGGGTTAGTGTTTGTTTTAGGGTTAGTGTTATTTTTTGTGTTACGTTTAGGGTTAGGATAAGGGTTAGGGTTAGGTTTAGGGTTAGGGTTTGAGTTAGGGTTAGTTTTAGGGTTAGGGTTAGGGTTAGGGTTAGGGTTAGGATTAGAGCAAGATTTAGGGTTTTGGTCGTTTAGGGTTAGGGTTAGGGTTTGGGTTAGTGTTAGGGTTAGTGTTAGGGTTAGTCTTAGGGTTTGGGTTAGGGTTAGGGTTAGGGTTTGGGTTACGTTTAGGTTTTGTGTTAGGGTTAGGGTTAGGTTTAATGTTAGGGTTTTGATTAGGGTTAGGGTTAGGATTAGAGTTAGATTTAGGAATTTGGTTTGGGTTAATGTTAGGGTTAGGATTTGGGTTAGTGTTAGGGTTAGGGTTAGTGTTAGGGTTTGTGTTTGGGTTAGGGTTAGGGTTAGGGTTAGGTTTAGGTTTTTGGTTAGGTTTAGGGTTAGGGTTAGGGTTTGGGTAAGGGTTAGGGTTAGCGTGAAGGTTATGTTTAGGGTATTGGTTAGGGTTAGGGTTTAGGGTTAGTGTTAGGAATAGGGTTAGGGTTAGGATTAAGGTTAGTGTTAGGAATAGGGTTAGGGTTAGGGTTATTGTTAGGGTTTGGGTTAGTGTTTGGGTTAGGGTTAGGGTTGGAGTTAGGGTTAGAGTTTGAGTTAGGGTTACGGTTTGGGTTAGGGTTTGGGTTAAGGTTAGGTTTAGGGTTAGGGTTAGGAATAGGGTTAGGGTTAGGGTTTGGGTTAGGGTTAGGGTTAGGATTAGGGTTTGGGTTAGGTTTAGGGTTAGGGTTAGGGTTTTTGTTAGGGTTAGGGTTAGCGTGAAGGTTATGTTTAGGGTATTGGTTAGGGTTAGGGTTTAGGTTTAGTGTTAGGAATAGGGTTAGGGTTAGGATTAAGGTTAGTGTTAGGAATAGGGTTAGGGTTAGGGTTATTGTTAGGGTTTGGGTTAGTGTTTGGGTTAGGGTTAGGGTTCGAGTTAGGGTTAGAGTTTGAGTTAGGGTTAGGGTTAGGGTTAGGGTTTGGGTTAGGGTTTGGGTTAAGATTAGGTTTAGGGTTAGGGTTAGGAATAGGGTTAGGGTTAGGGTTTGGGTTAGGGTTAGGGTTAGGATTAGGGTTTGGGTTAGGATTTGAGTTAGGGTTAGTTTTTGGGTTAGGGTTAGGGTTAGGATTAGGGTTAGGGTTAGGTTTAGGTTTAGGGTTTGTGTAAGGGTTAGGGTTTGGGTTAGGGTTAGGGTTAGGGTAGGGGTTAGGGTTAGGGTTTGGTTTAGGGTTAGTGTTATTTTTTGGGTTAGGTTTAGGGTTAGGATAAGGGTTAGGGTTAGGTTTAGGGTTAGGGTTTGGGTTAGGGTTAGGGTTAGTGTTTGAGATAGGGTTAGGGTTAGGGTTATGGTTATGGTTAGGGTTAGGGTTAGGGTTAGGGTTTGGGTTATCGTTAGTGTTAGTTTTTGGGTTAGGGTTAGGGTTAGGATTAGGGTTAGGGTTAGGGTTTGGGTTAGTGTTAGGGCTAGGATTAGGGTTATGTTTAGGGTTAGGTTTAGGTTTAGGGTTTTGGTAAGGGTTAGGGTTTGGGTTACGTTTAGGGTTAGGGTTAGGGTTAGTGTTTGTTTTAGGGTTAGTGTTATTATTTGTGTTACGTTTAGGGTTAGGATAAGGGTTAGGGTTAGGTTTAGGGTTAGGGTTTGAGTTAGGGTTAGTTTTAGGGTTAGGGTTAGGGTTAGGGATAGGGTTAGGATTAGAGTAAGGGTTAGGGTTTTGGTTTCGTTTAGGGTTAGGGTTAGGGTTTGGGTTAGTGTTAGGGTTAGTGTTAGGGTTAGTCTTAGGGTTTGGGTTAGGGTTAGGGTTAGAGTTAGGGTTAGGGTTAGGGGTTGGGTTTGTGTTAGGGTTAGGGTTAGGGTTAGGATTAGGGTTAGGGTTAGGGTTAGGATTAGGGTTAGGTTTAGATTTTGGGTTAGGATTAGGGTTAGGTTTAATATTAGGGTTTTGATTAGGGTTAGGGTTAGGATTAGAGTTAGGTTTAGGGTTTTGGTTTGGGTTAATGTTAGGGTTAGGATTTCGGTTAGTGTTAGGGTTAAGGTTAGTGTTAGGGTTAGGGTCTGGGTTAGGGTTAGGGTTAGGGTTAGGGTTCGAGTTAGGGTTAGTTTTTGGGTTAGGGTTAGGGTTAGGGTTAGGGTTTGGTTTAGGGTTAGGGTTAGGTTTAGGGTTTGGGTTAGGGTTAGGGTTAGCGTGAGGGTTATGTTTAGGGTATTGGTTAGGGTTAGGGTTTAATATTAGGGTTAGGAATAGGGTTAGGGTTAGGGTTAGGGTTAGGGTTAGTCTTAGTAATAGGGTTAGGGTTAGGGTTAATGTTAGGGTTTGGGTTAGGGTTTGGATTAGGGTTAGGTTTAGGTTTTGGGTTAGGGTTCGAGTTAGGGTTAGAGTTTGAGTTAGGGTTAGGGTTACGGTTAGGGTTAGGGTTAGGGTTAGGGTTTGAGTTATTGTTAGGGTTAGTTTTTGGGTTAGGGTTAGGGTTAGGATTAGGGTTAGGGTTAGATTTAGGGTTAGGGTTTGGGTTAGGGTTAGGGTTAGGTTTAGGGTTTGAGTTAGGGTTAGGTTTAGGGTTAGGGTTTGGGTTAGGGTTAGGGTTAGGGTTAGGGTTAGGGGTTGGGTTTGTGTTAGGGTTAGAGTTAGGGTTAGGATTAGGGTTAGGGTTTGGGTTAGGATTAGGGTTAGGTTTAGGTTTTGGGTTAGGGTTAGGGTTAGGTTTAATGTTAAGGTTTTGATTAGGGTTAGGGTTAGGATTAGAGTTAGGTTTAGGGTTTTGGTTTGGGTTAATGTTAGGGTTAGGATTTGGGTTAGTGTTAGGGTTAGGGTTAGTGTTAGGGTTAGGGTTTGGGTTACGGTTAGGGTTAGGTTTAGGTTTAGGTTTTTGGTTAGGTTTAGGGTTAGGGTTAGGGTTAGGGTTAGCGTGAAGGTTATGTTTAGGGTATTGGTTAGGGTTAGGGTTTATGGTTAGGGTTAGGAATAGATTTAGGGTTAGGGATAGGGTTAGGGTTAGTGTTAGGAATAGTGTTAGGGTTAGGGTTATTGTTAGGTTTTGGGTTAGTGTTTGGGTTAGGGTTAGGTTTCGAATTAGGGTTCGAGTTTGAGTTAGGGTTAAGTTTAGGGTTAGGGTTTGGGTTTGGGTTTGAGTAAAGGTTAGGTTTAGGGTTAGGATTAGGAATAGGGTTAGGGTTAGGGTTTGGGTTAGGGTTAGGGTTAGGATTAGAGTTTGGGTTAGGGTTCGAGTTAGGGTTAGTTTTTGGGTTAGGGTTAGGGTTAGGAATAAATTAGGGTTAGGTTTAGGTTTAGGGTTTGGGTAAGGGTTAGGGTTAGGGTTAGGGTTAGGGTTTCGTTTAGGGTTAGTGTTATTTTTTGGGTTAGGTTTAGGGTTAGGATAAGGGTTAGGGTTAGGTTTAGGGTTAGGGCTTGGTTTAGGGTTAGGGTTAGTGTTTGAGTTAGGGTTAGGGTTAGGGTTAGGCTTAGTTTAGGGTTAGGGGTAGGATTTGAGTTAGGGTTTGGGTTAGGGTTAGGGTTAGGGTTAGGGTTAGGGTTAGGGTTAGGGTTTGGTTTAGGGTTCGAGTTAATGTTTGTTTTTGGGTTAGGGTTAGTGTTAGGTTTAGGATATGGTTTAGGGTTCGAGTTAGGGTTAGTTTTTGGGTTAGGGTTAGGGTTAGGTTTAGGGTTTGTGTGAGGGTTAGGGTTATGGTTAGGGTTAGGGTTAGGGTTACGATTAGCGTGAGGGTTATGTTTACGGTATTGGTTAGGGTTAGGGTTTAATGTTAGGGTTAGGAATAGGGTTAGGGTTAGGTTTAGGGTTAGGGTTAGGGTTAGTCTTAGGAATAGGGTTAGGGTTAGGGTTATTGTTAGGGTTTGGGTTAGGGTTTGGATTAGGGTTAGGTTTAGGTTTTGGGTTAGGGTTCGAGTTGGGGTTAGAGTTTGAGTTATGGTTAGGGTTAGGGTTAGGGATAGGGTTTGGGTTAGGGTTTAGGGTTAGGGTTTGGGTTAGTGTTTGGTTTAAGGTTAGGTTTATGGTTATGGTTAGGGTTAGGGTTAGGGTTAGGGTTAGGATTAGGGTTTGGGTTAGAGTTAGAATTAGGATTTGGGTTAGGTTTAGGTTTTGGGTTAGGGTTAGGTTTAGGGTTAGGTTTACTTTTTGGGTTAGGGTTAGGGTTAGGTTTAGGATTACGGTAAGGGTTAGTGTTAGGGTTGGGGTTTGGGTTAGAGTTAGGGTTTGGGTTAGGGTTAGGTTTAGGGTTAGTGTTTGAGTGAAGGTTAGGGTTAGGGTTAGGTTTAGGAATAGGGTTAGGGTTAGGGTTAGAGTTACGGTTAGGGTTAGGAATAGGTTTAGGGTTAGGGTTAGTATTAGAGTTAAGGTTAGGGTTTTGGTTTGGTTTAGGGTTAGGGTTTGGGTTAGTTTTAGGGTTATTGTTAGTGTTACTGTTAGGGTTTGGGTTAGCGTTAGGGTTAGGGTTAGGGTTTGAGTTATTGTTAGGGTTAGTTTTTGGGTTAGGGTTAGGGTTAGATTTAGGGTTAGGGTTTGGGTTAGGGTTAGGGTTAGGTTTAGGGTTTGAGTTAGGGTTAGGTTTAGGGTTAGGGTTTGGGTTAGGGTTAGGGTTAGGGTTGGGGTTGGGGGTGGGGTTTGGGTTAGGCTATGAGTTAGGGTGAGGCTCAGGGTTAGGGTTTGGGTTAGGATTAGGGTTAGGTTTAGGTTTTGGGTTAGGGTAAGGGTTAGGTTTAATGTTAAGGTTTTGATTAGGGGTAGGGTTAGGATTAGAGTTAGGTTTAGGGTTTTGGTTTGGGTTAATGTTAGGGTTAGGATTTGGGTTAGTGTTAGGGTTACGGTTAGTGTTAGAGTTAGGGTTTGCGTTACGGTGAGGGTTAGGTTTAGGTTTAGTTTTTTGGTTAGGTTTAGGGTTAGGGTTAGGGTTAGCGTTAGCGTGAAGGTTATGTTAAGGGTATTGGTTAGGGTTAGGGTTTAGGGTTAGGGTTAGGAATAGGTTTAGGGTTAGGGATAGGGTTAGGGTTAGTGTTAGGAATAGTGTTAGGGTTAGGGTTATTGTTAGGTTTTGGGTTAGTGTTTGGGTTAGGGTTAGGTTTCGAATTAGGGTTAGAGTTTGAGTTAGGGTTAAGTTTAGGGTTAGGGTTTGGGTTTGGGTTTGAGTAAAGGTTAGGTTTAGGGTTAGGATTAGGAATAGGGTTAGGGTTAGGGTTTGGGTTAGGGTTTGGGTAAGGGTTAGGGTTAGGGTTAGGGTTAGGGTTTGGTTTAGGGTTAGTGTTATTTTTTGGGTTAGGTTTAGGGTTAGGATAAGGGGTAGGGTTAGGTTTAGGGGTAGGGCTTGGTTTAGGGGGAGGGTTAGTGTTTGAGTTAGGGTTAGGGTTAGGGTTAGGCTTAGTTTAGGGTTAGGGTTAGGATTTGGGTTAGGGTTTGGGTTAGGGTTAGGGTTAGGGTTAGGGCTAGGGTTAGGGTTAGGGTTTGGGTTAGGGTTTGGGTTAAGGTTAGGTTTAGGGTTAATGTTAGGAATAGGGTTAGGGTTAGGGTTTGGTTTAGGGTTAGGTTTAGGATTAGGGATTGGGTTAGGGTTCGAGTTAGGGTTAGTTTTTGGGTTAGGGTTAGGGTTAGGTTTAGGTTTTGGTTAAGGGTTAGGGTTAGGGTTAGGGTTTGGGTTAGGGTTTGGGTTAGGGTTAGGATTAGCGTGAGGGTTATGTTTACGGTATTGGTTAGGGTTAGGGTTTAATGTTAGGGTTAGGAATAGGGTTACGGTTAGGGTTAGGGTTAGGGTTAGTCTTAGGAATAGGATTAGGGTTAGGGTTATTGTTAGGGTTTGGGTTAGGGTTTGGATTAGGGTTAGGTTTAGGTTTTGGGTAAGGGTTCGAGTTAGGGTTAGAGTTTGAGTTAGGGTTAGGCTTAGGGTTAGGGATAGGGTTTGGGTTAGGGTTTAGGTTTAGGGTTTGGGTTAGGGTTTGGTTTAAGGTTAGGTTTAGGGTTATGGTTAGGATTAGGGTTAGGGTTAGGGTTAGGATTAGGGTTTGGGTTAGGGTTAGTATTAGGATTTGGGTTAGGGTTAGGTTTTGGGTTAGGGTCAGGTTTAGGGTTAGGTTTACTTTTTGGGTTAGGGTTATTGTTAGGTTTAGGATTCCGGTAAGGGTTAGTGTTAGGGTTGGGGTTTGGGTTAGAGTTAGGGTTTGGGTTAGGGTTAGGTTTAGGGTTAGTGTTTGGGTTAAGGTTAGGGTTAGGGTAAGGGTTAGGAATAGGGTTAGGGTTAGGGTTAGAGTTTCGGTTAGGGTTAGGAATAGGTTTAGGGTTAGGGTTAGGATTAGAGTTAGGGTTAGGGTTTTGGTTTGGTTTAGGGTTAGGGTTTGGGTTAGTTTTAGGGTTAGTGTTAGTGTTAGTGTTAGGGTTTGGGTTAGCGTTAGGGTTAGGGTTAGGGTTAGGGTTTGCCTAGTTGTTAGGGTTAGTTTTTGGGTTAGGGTTAGGGTTAGGATTAGGGTTAGGGTTAGATTTAGGGTTAGGGTTTGGGTTAGGGTTAGGGTTAGGTTTAGGGTTTGAGTTAGGGTTAGGTTTAGGGTTAGGGTTTGGGTTAGGGTTAGGGTTAGGGTTAGGGGTTGGGTTTGTGTTAGGGTTAGAATTAGGGTTAGGATTAGGGTTAGGGTTAGGGTTAGGATTAGGGTTAGGTTTAGGTTTTGGGTTAGGGTTAGGGTTAGGTTTAATGTTAAGGTTTTGATTAGGGTTAGGGTTAGGATTAGAGCTAGGTTTAGGGTTTTGGTTTGGGTTAATGTTAGGGTTAGGATTTGGGTTAGTGTTAGGGTTAGGGTTAGTGTTAGGGTTAGGGTTTGGGTTACGGTTAGGGTTAGGTTTAGGTTTAGGTTTTTAGTTAGGTTTAGGGTTAGGGTTAGGGTTAGGGTTAGCGTGAAGATTATGTTTAGGGTATTGGTTAGGGTTAGGGTTTAGGGTTAGGGTTATGAATAGGTTTAGGGTTAGGGATGGGGTTAGGGTTAGTGTTAGGAATAGTGTTAGGGTTAGGGTTATTGTTAGGGTTTGGGTTAGTGTTTGGGTTAGGGTTAGGTTTCGAATTAGGTTTAGAGTTTGAGTTAGGGTTAAGTTTATGGTTATGGTTTGGGTTTGGGTTTGAGTAAAGGCTAGGTTTAGGGTTAGGATTAGGAATAGGGTTAGGCTTAGGGTTTGGGTTAGGGTTAGGGTTAGGATTAGAGTTTGGGTTAGGGTTCGAGTTAGGGTTAGTTTTTGGGTTAGGGTTAGGGTTAGGAATAAATTAGGGTTAGGTTTAGGTTTAGGGTTTGGTTAAGGGTTAGGGTTAGGGTTAGGGTTAGGGTTTGGTTTAGGGTTAGTGTTATCTTTTGGGTTAGGTTTAGGGTTAGGATAAGGGTTAGGGTTAGGTTTAGGGTTAGGGCTTGGTTTAGGGTTAGGGTTAGTGTTTGAGTTAGGGTTAGGGTTAGGGTTAGGCTTAGTTTAGGGTTAGGGTTAGGATTTGGGTTAGGGTTTGGGTTAGGGTTAGGGTTAGGGTTAGGGTTAGGGTTAGGGTTAGGGATAGGGTTTGGGTTAGGGTTTAGGTTTAGGGTTAGGGTTAGGGTTTGGTTTAGGGTTAGGTTTGGGATAGGGGATTGGGTTAGGGTTCGAGTTAGGGTTAGTTTTTGGGTTAGGGTTAGGGTTAGGTTTAGGGTTTGGATTAGGGTTAGGGTTAGGGTTAGGGTTAGCGTGAGGGTTATGTTTACGGTATTGGTTAGGCTTAGGTTTTAATGTTAGGGTTAGGAATAGGGTTAGGGTTAGGGTTAGGGTTAGGGTTAGTCTTAGGAATAGGGATAGGTTTAGGGTTATTGTTAGGGTTTGGGTTAGCGTTTGAATTAGGGTTAGGTTAGATTTTGGGTTAGGGTTAGAGTTAGGGTTAGAGTTTGAGTTAGGGTTAGGGTTAGGGTTAGGGATAGGGTTTGGGTTAGGGTTTAGGTTTAGGGTTTGGGTTAGGGTTTGGGTTAAGGTTAGGTTTAGGGTCATGGTTAGGAATAGTGTTATGGTTAGGGTTTGGGTTAGGGTTAGGGTTAGGATTAGGGTTTGGGTTAAGGTTCGGGTTAGGGTTAGTTTTTGGGTTAGGGTTAGGGTTAGGGTTAGGGTTATATTTTGGGTTAGGTTTACGGTTAGGATAAGGGTTAGGGTTAGGGTTAGGGTTAGGGTTTGGGTTAGGGTTAGGGCTAGGGTTTGAGTTAGAGTTAGGGTTAGGGTTTTCGTTAGGGTTAGGATTAGGGTTAGGTTTAGGTTTAGGGTTTGGTTAAGGGTTAGGGTTTGGGTTAGGTTTAGGGTTAGGTTTAGGGTTAGGGTTTGGTTTAGGGTTAGTGTTATTTTTTGTGTTAGGTTTAGGGTTAGGGTTAGGGTTAGGGTTTGAGTTAGGGTTAGGGTTAGGGTTAGGGTTTGGGTTAGGTTTAGGGTTTGGGTAAGGGTTAGGGTTAGGGTTTGGGTTAGGGTTAGGGTTAGGATTAGAGTTTGGGTTTGGGTTCGAGTTAGGGTTAGTTTTTGGGTTAGGGTTAGGGTTAGGAATAGATTAGGGTTAGGTTTAGGTTTAGGGTTTGGGTAAGGGTTAGGGTTAGGGTTAGGGTTAGGGTTAGGGTTAGTTTTAGAGTTACGGTTAGGGTTAGGAATAGGTTTAGGGTTAGGGTTAGGATTAGAATTCGGGTTAGGGTTTTGGTTTGGTTTAGGGTTAGGGTTA
>CM069524.1:110000-112500 GCA_035773235.1 Eospalax fontanierii | reverse complement strand
GTTTGGGTTAGGGTTCGAGTTAGGGTTAGTTTTTGGGTTAGGGTTAGGGTTAGGATTAGGGTTAGGGTTAGGTTTAGGTTTAGGGTTTGTGTAAGGGTTAGGGTTAGGGTTAGGGTTAGGGTTAGGGTTAGGATTAGGGTTAGGTTTAGGTTTTGGGTTACGGTTAGGTTTACGTTTAATGTTAGGGTTTTGATTAGGGTTAGGGTTAGTATTAGTGTTAGATTTAGGGTTTTGGTTTTGGTTAATGTTAGCGTTAGGTTTTGGGTTAGGGTTAGGGTTAGGGTTAGTGTTAGTGTTTGGGTTTGGGTTAGAGTTAGGGTTAGGGTTAGGTTTAGGTTTTTGGTTAGGTTTAGGGTTAGGGTTAGGGTTTGGGTTAGGGTTAGGGTTAGCGTGAAGATTATGTTTAGGGTATTGGTTAGGGTTAGGGTTTAGGGTTAGTGTTAGGAATAGTGTTAGGGTTAGGGTTAGGGTTAAGGTTAGTGTTAGGGATATAGTTAGGGTTAGGGTTATTGTTAGCGTTTGGGTTAGTGTTTGGGTTAGGGTTAGGGTTCGAATGAGGGTTAGAGTTTGAGTTAGGGTTAAGTTTAGGGTTAGGGTTTGGGTTAGGGTTTGGGTTAAGGTTAGGTTTAGGGTTAGGATTAGGAATAGGGTTAGGGTTAGGGTTTGGGTTAGGGTTAGGGTTAGGATTAGAATTTGGGTTAGGGTTCGAGTTAGGGTTAGTTTTTGGGTTAGGGTTAGGTTTAGGATTAGATTAGGGTTAGATTTAGGTTTAGGATTTGGGTAAGGGTTAGTGTTAGGGTTAGGGTTAGGGTTTGGTTTAGGGTTAGTGTTATTTTTTGATTTAGGTTTAGGGTTAGGATAAGGGTTAGGGTTAGGTTTAGGGTTAGGGTTTGGTTTAGGGTTAGGGTTACTGTTTGAGTTAGTGTTAGGTTTAGGGTTAGGGTTAGTTTAGGGTTAGGGTTCGGATTTGGGTTAGGGTTTGGGTTAGGGTTAGGGTTAGGGTTAGGGTTAGGGTTAGGGTTAGGGTTTGGGTTAGGGTTTGGGTTAAGGTTAGGTTTAGGGTTAATGTTAGGAATTGGGTTAGGGTTAGGGTTTGGGTTAGGGTTAGGGTTAGGATTAGGGTTTGGGTTAGAGTTCGAGTTAGGGGTAGTTTTTGGGTTAGAGTTAGGGTTAGGGTTAGTGTTTGGGTTAGGGTTAGGGTTAGGGTTAGGGTTTGTGTTAGGGTTAGGGTTAGGGTTAGCGTCAGGGTTATGTTTAGGGTATTGGTTAGGGTTAGGGTTTAATGTTAGGGTTAGGAATAGGGTTAGGGTTAGGGTTAGGGTTAGTCTTAGGAATAGGGTTAGCGTTCGGGTTCTTGTTAGGGTTTGGGTTAGGGTTTGGATTAGGGTTAGGTTTAGGTTTTGGGTTAGGGTTAGAGTTAGGGTTAGAGTTTGTGTTAGGGTTAGGGTTAGGGTTAGGGACAGGGTTTGGGTTAGGGTTTAGGGTTAGAATTTGTGTTAGGGTTTGGGTTAAAGTTAGGTTTAGGGTTATGTTTAGGAATAGGGTTATGGTTAGGGTTTGGGCTAGGGTTAGGGTTAGGATTAGGGTTTGGGTTAAGGTTCGGATTAGGGTTAGTTTTTGGGTTAGGGTTAGGGTTAGGATTAGGGTTAGGGTTAGGTTTAGGTTTAGGGTTTGGGTAAGGGTTAGGGTTTGGGTTAGGGTTAGGGTTAGTGTTAGGGATAGGGTTTGGTTTAGGGTTAGTGTTATATTTTGTGTTAAGTTTAGGGTTAGGATAAGGGTTAGGGTTAGTGTTAGGGTTACGGTTTGGGTTAGGGTTTGGGTTAGGGGTAGAGTTAGAGTTAGGGTTAGGGTTAGGGTTAGGGTTAGGGTTAGGGTTAGGATTAGAGTTAGGGTTAGGGTTAGAGTTTGGGTTGGTGTTAGGGTTAGTGTTAGTGTTAGTGTTAGTGTTTGGGTTAGGGTTAGGGTTAGGGTTAGGGTTTGGGTTATCGTTAGGGTTAGTTTTTGGGTTAGGGTTAGGGTTAGGATTAGGGTTAGGTTTAGGGTTAGGGTTAGGGTTAGGGTTAGGGTTAGGATTAGGGTTAGGTTTAGGTATTGGTTTAGGGTTAGGGTTAGGTTTAATGTTAGGGTTTTGATTAGGGTTAGGGTTAGGATTAGAGTTAGATTTAGGGCTATGGTTTGGGTTAATGTTAGGGTTAGGATTTGGGTTAGTGATAGGGTTGGGGTTAGTGTTGGGTTTAGGGTTTGGGTTAGGGTTGGGGTTAGGGGTGGGTTTAGGTTTTTGGTTAGGTTTAGGGTTAGGGTAAGGGTTTGGGTTAGGGTTAGGGATAGCGTGAAGGTTATGTTTAGGGTATTGGTTAGGGTGAGAGTTTAGGGTTAGTGTTAGGAATAGGATTAGGGTTAGGTTTAGGGTTAGGGTTAAGGTTAGTGTTAGGAATAGGGTTAGGGTTAGGGTTATTGTTAGGGTTTGGGTTAGCGTTTGGGTTAGGGTTAGGGTTCGAAT
>CM069524.1:102500-105000 GCA_035773235.1 Eospalax fontanierii | reverse complement strand
TAGGTTTAAGATTAGGATAAGGGTTAGGGTTAGGGTTAGGGTTAGGTTTTGGGTTAGGGTTAGGGTTAGGGTTTGAGTTAGGGTTAGGTTTAGGGTTAGGGTTAGGGTTAGGGTTAGGATTAGAGTTAGGGTTAGGGTTAGGGTCTGGGTTATTGTTAGAGTTAGAGTTAGTGTTAGTGTTAGGGTTTGGGTTAGGTTTAGGGTTAGTGTTATTTTTTGTGTTAGGTTTAGGTTTAGGGTTAGGGTTAGGGTTTGAGTTAGGGTTAGGGTTAGGGTTAGGGTTTGGGTTAGGTTTAGGGTTTGGGTAAGGGTTAGGGTTAGGGTTTGGGTTAGGGTTAGGGTTAGGATTAGAGTTTGGGTTAGGGTTCGAGTTAGGGTTAGTTTTTGGGTTAGGGTTAGGGTTAGGAATAGATTAGGGTTAGGTTTAGGTTTAGCGTTTGGGTAAGGGTTAGGGTTAGGGTTAGGGTTAGGGTTAGGGTTAGTTTTAGAGTTACGGTTAGGTTTAGGAATAGGTTTAGGGTTAGGGTTAGGATTAGAGTTCGGGTTAGGGTTTTGGTTTGGTTTAGGGTTAGGGTTAGGGTTTGGGTTAGTGTTAGGGTTAGTGTTAGTGTTAGTGTTAGTGTTAGGGTTTGGGTTAGGTTTAGGGTTACGGTTAGGGTTAGGTTTTGGGTTATTGTTAGGGTTAGTTTTTGGGTTAGGGTTTTGGTTAGGATTAGGGTTAGGGTTAGATTTAGGGTTAGGGTTTGGGTTACGGTTAGGGTTAGGGTTAGGGTTTGAGTTAGGGTTAGGTTTAGGGTTAGGGTTTGGGTTAGGGTTAGGGTTAGGTTTAGGGGTTGGGTTTGTGTTAGGGTTAGGGTTAGCGTGAGGGTTTTGTTTAGGGTGTTGGTTAGGGTTAGGGTTTAGGGTTAGGGTTAGGAATAGGTTTAGGGTTAGGGATAGTGTTAGGGTTAGTGTTAGGAATAGTGTTAGGGTTAGGGTTATTGTTAGGGTTTGGGTTAGTGTTTGTGTTAGGGTTAGGTTTCGAATTAGGGTTAGAGTTTGAGTTAGGGTTAAGTTTAGGGTTAGGGTTTGGGTTTGGGTTTGAGTAAAGGTTAGGTTTAGGGTTAGTATTAGGAATAGGGTTAGGGTTAGGGTTTGGGTTAGGGTTAGGTTTAGGATTAGAGTTTGGGTTAGGGTTCGAGTTAGGGTTAGTTTTTGGGTTAGGGTTAGGGTTAGGAATAGATTAGGGTTAGGTTTAGGTTTAGGGTTTGGTTTAGTGTTAGGGTTTGGGTTAAGGTTAGGTTTAGGGTTAGGGTTAGGAATAGGGTTAGGGTTAGGGTTTGGGTTAGGATTAGGGTTTGGGTTAGCTTTCGAGTTAGGGTTAGTTTTTGGGTTAGGGTTAGCGTTAGGATTAGGGTTAGGGTTAGGTTTAGGTTTAGGGTTTGGGTAAGAGTTAGGGTTTGGGTTAGGCTTAGGGTTTGGGTTAGGGTTTGGGTTAAGGTTAGGTTTAGGGTTAATGTTAGGAATTGGGTTAGGGTTAGGGTTTGGGTTAGGGTTAGGGTTAGGATTAGGGTTTGGGTTAGAGTTTGAGTTAGGGGTAGTTTTTGGGTTAGAGTTAGGGTTAGGGTTAGTGTTTGGGTTAGGGTTAGGGTTAGGGTTAGTGTTTGGGTTAGGGTTAGGGTTAGCGACAGGGTTATGTTTAGGATATTGGTTAGGGTTAGGGTTTAATGTTAGGGTTAGGAATAGGGTTAGGGTTAGGGTTAGGGTTAGGGTTAGGCTTAGTCTTAGGAATAGGGTTAGCGTTCGGTTTCTTGTTAGGGTTTGGGTTAGGGTTTGGATTAGGGTTAGGTTTAGGTTTGGGTTAGGGTTAGAGTTAGGGTTAGAGTTTGTGTTAGGGTTAGGGTTAGGGTTAGGGACAGGGTTTGGGTTAGGGTTTAGGGTTAGAATTTGTGTTAGGGTTTGGGTTAAAGTTAGGTTTAGGGTTATGTTTAGGAATAGGGTTATGGTTAGGGTTTGGGCTAGGGTTAGGGTTAGGATTAGGGTTTGGGTTAAGGTTCGCATTAGGGTTAGTTTTTGGGTTAGGGTTAGGGTTAGGATTAGGGTTAGGGTTAGGTTTAGGTTTAGGGTTTGGGTAAGGGTTAGGGTTTGGGTTAGGGTTAGGGTTAGTGTTAGGGATAGGGTTTGGTTTAGGGTTAGTGTTATGTTTTGTGTTAAGTTTATGGTTAGGATAAGGGTTAGGGTTAGGGTTAGGGTTACGGTTTGGGTTAGGGTTAGGGTTAGGGTTTGAGTTAGGGTTAGGGTTAGGGTTAGGGTTAGTGTTAGGATTAGAGTTAGGGTTAGGGTTAGTGTTTGGGTTAGTGTTAGGGTTAGTGTTAGTGTTAGGGTTAGTGTTTGGGTTAGGGTTAGGGTTAGGGTTAGGGTTAGGGTTTGGGTTATCGTTAGGGTTAGTTTTTGGGTTAGGGTTAGGGTTAGGATTAGGGTTAGCTTTAGGGTTAGGGTTAGGGTTAGGGTTAGGGTTAGG
>CM069524.1:85000-100000 GCA_035773235.1 Eospalax fontanierii | reverse complement strand
GGGTTAGGTTTAGGGTTAGGATTAGGGTTTGGGTTAGGGTTCGAGTTAGGGTTAGTTTTTGGGTTAGGGTTAGGGTTAGGATTAGGGTTAGGGTTAGGTTTAGGTTTAGGGTTTGGGTAAGGGTTAGGGTGTGGGTAGGGTTAGGGTTAAGGTTAGGGTTAGGGTTAGGGTTAGATTTAGGCTGTGGTTTAGGGTTAGTGTTATTTTTTGGGTTAGGTTTAGGGTTAGGATAAGGGGTTAGGCTTAGGTTTAGGGTTAGGGTTTGGGTTAGGGTTAGGGTTAGTGTTTGAGATAGGGTTAGGGTTAGGGTTATGGTTAGGGTTAGGGTTTGGGTTAACGTCAGTGTTAGTTTTTTGGGTTAGGGTTAGGGTTAGGATTAGGGTTAGGGTTAGGGTTAGGGTTTAGGGGTTAGTGTTAGGATTAGGGTTAGGGTTAGGGTTAGGTTTAGGTTTAGGGTTTGGGTAAAGTTTAGGGTTTCTGTTAGGTTAGGGTTAGGGTTAGGGTTAGGGTTTGGTTTAGGGTTAGTGTTATATTTTGTGTTAGGTTTAGGGTTAGGATAAGGGTTAGGGTTAGGTTTAGGGTTAGCGTTTGAGTTAGGGTTAGGGTTAGGGTTAGGGTTAGGGTTAGGATTAGGGTTAGGTTTAGGGTTTTGGGTTACGTTAGGTTTACGTTTAATGTTAGGGTTTTGATTAGGGTTAGGGTTAGGATTAGACTTAGATTTAGGGTTTTGGTTTTGGTTAATGTTAGCGTTAGGATTTGGGTTAGGGTTAGGGTTAGTGTTAGTGTTTGGGTTTGGGTTAGGGTTAGGGATAGGGTTAGGTTTAGGTTTTTGGTTAGGTTTAGGGTTAGGGTTAGGGTTTGGGTTAGGGTTAGGGTTAGCGTGAAGGTTATGTTTAGGGTATTGGTTAGGGTTAGGGTTTAGGGTTAGTGTTAGGAATAGTGTTAGGGTTAGGGTTAGGGTTAAGGTTAGTGTTAGGGATATAGTTAGGGTTAGGGTTATTGTTAGGGTTTGGGTTAGTGTTTGGGTTAGGGTTAGGGTTCGAATTAGGGTTAGAGTTTGAGTTAGGGTTAAGTTTAGGGTTAGGGTTTGGGTTAGGGTTTGGGTTAAGGTTAGGTTTAGGGTTAGGATTAGGAATAGGGTTAGGGTTAGGGTTTGGGTTAGGGTTAGGGTTAGAATTAGAGTTTGGGTTAAGGGTTCGAGTTAGGGTTAGTTTTTTGGGTTAGGGTTAGGTTTAGGATTAGATTAGGGTTAGGTTTAGGTTTAGGATTTGGGTAAGGGTTAGTGTTAGGGTTAGGGTTAGGGTTTGGTTTAGGGTTAGTGTTATTTTTTGATTTAGATTTAGGGTTAGGATAAGGGGTTAGGGTTAGGTTTAGGGTTAGGGTTTGGTTTAGGGTTAGGGTTACTGTTTGAGTTAGGGTTAGGGTTAGGGTTAGGGTTAGTTTAGGGTTAGGGTTAGGATTTGGGTTAGGGTTTGGGTTAGGGTTAGGGTTAGGGTTAGGGTTAGGGTTAGGGTTAGGGTTTGGGTTAGGGTTTGGGTTAAGGTTAGGTTTAGGGTTAATGTTAGGAATAGGGTTAGGGTTAGGGTTTGGTTTAGGGTTAGAGTTAGGATTAGGGTTTGGGTTAGGTTTCGAGTTAGGGTTAGTTTGTGGGTTAGGGTTAGGTTTAGGGTTTGGGTTAGGGTTAGGGTTAGGGTTAGGGTTAGGGTTAGGGTTAGGATTAGGGTTAGGTTTAGGTTTTGGGTTAGGGTTAGGGTTAGGTTTAATGTTAGGGTTTTGATTAGGGTTAGGGTTAGGATTAGAGTTAGATTTAGGGCTTTGCTTTGGCTTAATGTTAGGGTTAGGATTTGGGTTAGTGTTAGGGTTAGCGTTAGTGTTAGGGTTTGGGTTTGGGTTAGGGTTAAGGTTAGGGTTAGGTTTAGGTTTTTGGTTAGGTTGAGGCTTAGGGTTAGGGTTTCGGTTAGGGTTAGGGTTAGCGTGAAGGTTATGTTTTAGGGTATTGGTTAGGATTAGGGTTTAGGTTTAGTGTTAGGAATAGGGTTAGGGTTAGGGTTAGGGTTAGGTTTAAGGTTTGTGTTAGGAATAGGGTTAGGGTTTGGGTTAAGGTTCGGGTTAGGGTTAGTTTTTGGGTTAGGGTTAGGGTTAGGATTAGGGTTAGGGTTAGGTTTAGGTTTAGGGTTTGGGTAATGGTTAGGGTTTGTTTTAGGTTAGGGTTAGGGTTAGGGTTAGGGTTTGGTTTAGGGTTAGTGTTATATTTTGGGTTAGGTTTAAGATTAGGATAAGGGTTAGGGTTAGGATTTGGGTTAGGGTTAGGGTTAGGGTTTGAGTTAGGGTTAGGGTTAGGGTTAGGATTAGAGTCAGGGTTAGGGTTAGGGTTTGGGTTATTGTTAGAGTTAGAGTTAGTGTTAGTGTTAGGGTTTGGGTGAGGTTTAGGGTTAAGGTTAGGGTTAGGGTTTGGGTTATCGTTAGGGTTAGTTTTTGGGTTAGGGTTAGGGTTAGGATTAGGGTTAGCGTTAGGGTTAGGGTTAGGGTTAGGGTTAGGGTTAGGGTTAGGATTAGGGTTAGGTTTAGGTTTTGGGTTAGGGTTAGGGTTAGGTTTAATGTTAGGGTTTTGATTAGGGTTAGGGTTAGGATTAGAGTTAGATTTAGGGCTTTGGTTTGGGTTAATGTTAGGGTTAGGATTTGGGTTAGTGTTAGGGTTAGGTTTAGTGTTCGGGTTTGGCTTTGGGTTAGGGTTAGGGTTAGGGTTAGGTTTAGGTTTTTGGTTAGGTTTAGGGTTAGGGTTAGGGTTTGGGTTAGGGTTAGGTTTAGCGTGAAGGTTATGTTTAGGGTATTGGTTAGGGTTAGGGTTTAGGGTTAGTGTTAGGAATAGGGTTAGTGTTAGGCTTAGGGTTAGGTTTAAGGTTAATGTTAGGAATAGGGTTAGGGTTAGGGTTATTGTTAGCGTTTGGGTTAGTGTTTGGGTTAGGGTTAGGGTTCGAGTTAGGGTTAGAGTTTGGGTTAGGGTTAGGGTTAGGGTTAGGGTTTGGGTTAGGGTTTGGGTTAAGGTTAGGTTTAGGTTTAGGTTTAGGAATAGGGTTAGGGTTATTGTTTGGGTTAGGGTTAGGGTTAGGATTAGGGTTTGGGTTAGGGTTCGAGTTAGGGTTAGTTTTTGGGTTAGGGTTAGTGTTAGGATTAGGGTTAGGGTTAGGTTTAGGTTTAGGGTTTGGGTAAGGGTTAGGGTTTGGGTATGGTTAGGGTTAAGGTTAGGGTTAGGGTTAGGGTTAGATTTAGGCTGTGGTTTAGGGTTAGTGTTATTTTTTGGGTTAGGTTTAGGGTTAGGATAAGGGTTAGGGTTAGGTTTAGGGTTAGGGTTTGTTTTAGGGTTAGGGTTAGTGTTTGAGATAGGGTTAGGGTTAGGTTTATGGTTAGGGTTAGGGTTTGGGTTAACGTCAGTGTTAGTTTTTGGGTTAGGGTTAGGGTTAGGATTTGGGTTAGGGTTAGGGTTAGGGTTAGGGTTAGTGTTAGTGTTAGGATTAGGGTTAGGGTTAGGGTTAGTATTAGGGTTAGCGTTTGAGTTAGGGTTAGGGTTAGGGTTAGGGTTAGGGTTAGGATTAGGGTTAGGATTAGAGTTAGGGTTAGGGTTCTGGTTTGGTTTAGGGTTAGGGTTAGGGTTTGGGTTAGTGTTAGGGTTAGTGTTAGTGTGAGTGTTAGGGTTTGGGTTAGGGTTAGGGTTAGGGTTAGGGTTAGGGTTAGGGTTTGGGTTATAGTTAGGGTTAGTTTTTATGTTAGGGTTAGTGTTAGGATTATGGTTAGGGTTAGATTTAGGGTTAGGGTTTGGGTTAGGGTTAGGGTTAGGTTTTGAGTAAGGGTTAGGTTTAGGGTTAGGGTTTGGGTTAGGGTTAGGGTTAAGGTTAGGGGTTGGGTTTGTGTTAGGGTTAGGGTTAGGGTTAGGATTAGGGTTAGGGTTAGGGTTAGGATTAGGGTTAGGTTTAGGTTTTGGGTTAGGGTTAGTGTTAGGTTTAATGTTAGGGTTTTGATTAGGGTTAGGGTTAGGATTAGAGTTAGGTTTAGGGTTTTGGTTTGGGTTAATGTTAGGGTTAGGATTTGAGTTAGTGTTAGGGATAGGGTTAGGGTTTGTTTTAGGGTTAGGGTTAGGGTTAGGTTTAGTTTTTTGGTTACGTTTAGGGTTAGGGTTAGCGTTTGGGTTAGGGTTAGGGTGAGCGTGAAGGTTATGTTTAGGTTATTGGTTAGGGTTAGGGTTTAGGGATAGGGTTAGGAATAGGTTTAGGGTTAAGGTTAGGGTTAGGGTTAGTGTTAGGAATAGGGTTAGGGTTAGGGTTTGGGTTAGGGTTAGGGTTAGGATTAGGGTTTGGGTTAGGGTTCGAGTTAGGGTTAGTTTTTGGGTTAGGATTAGTGTTAGGGTTAGGGTTTGGGTTAGGGATAGGTTTAGGGTTAGGGTTTGGGTTATGGTTAGGGTTTTGGCTTGGTTTAGGGTTAGGGTTAGGGTTTGGGTTAGTGTTAGGTTTAGTGTTAGTGTTAGTATTAGGGTTTGGGTTAGGGATAGGGTTAGGGTTAGGGTTTGGGTTATCATTAGGGTTAGGGTTAGGGTTAGGGTTTGTTTTAGGGTTAGGG
Organism: Eospalax fontanierii; assembly: GCA_035773235.1. Taxonomy (NCBI): domain Eukaryota; kingdom Metazoa; phylum Chordata; class Mammalia; order Rodentia; family Spalacidae; genus Eospalax; species Eospalax fontanierii. Next base: position 95,389 of record CM069524.1, on the reverse strand, counting down.
TTAGGGTTAGGTTTAGTTTTTTGGTTACGTTTAGGGTTAGGGTTAGTGTTTGGGTTAGGGTTAGGGTTAGCTTTAAGGTTAGTGTTAAGAATATGGTTAGGGTTAGGGTTATTGTTAGGGTTAGGGTTAGGTTTAATGTTAGGGTTTTGATTAGGGTTAGGGTTAGGATTAGAGTTAGATTTAGGGCTTTGGTTTGGGTTAATGTTAGGGTTAGGATTTGGGTTAGTGTTAGGGTTGGGTTTAGTGTTCGAGTTTGGCTTTGGGTTAGGGTTAGGGTTAGGGTTAGGTTTAGGTTTAGGTTTTTGGTTAGGTTTAGGGTTAGGGTTAGGGTTTGGGTTAGGGTTAGGTTTAACGTGAAGGTTATGTTTAGGGTATTGGTTAGGGTTAGGGTTTAGGGTTAGTGTTAGGAATAGGGTTAGTGTTAGGGTTAGGGTTAGGTTTAAGGTTAGTGTTAGGAATAGGGTTAGGGTTTGGGTTATTGTTAGGGTTTGGGTTAGTGTTTGGGTTAGGGTTAGGGTTCGAGTTAGGGTTAGAGTTTGAGTTAGGGTTAGGGTTAGGGTTAGGGTTTGGGTTAGGGTTTGGGTTAAGGTTAGGTTTAGGTTTAGGTTTAGGAATAGGGTTAGGGTTATTGTTTGGGTTAGGTTTAGGTTTAGGATTAGGGTTTGGGTTAGGGTTCGAGTTAGGGTTAGTTTTTGGGTTAGGGTTAGGGTTAGGATTAGGGTTAGGGTTAGGTTTACGTTTAGGGTTTGGGTAAGGGTTAGGGTTTGGGTAGGGTTAGGGTTAAGGTTAGGGTTAGGGTTAGGGTTAGATTTAGGCTGTGGTTTAGGGTTAGTGTTATTTTTTGGGTTAGGTTTAGGGTTAGGATAAGGGTTAGGCTTAGGTTTAGGGTTAGGGTTTGGGTTAGGGTTAGGGTTAGTGTTTGAGATAGGGTTAGGGTTAGGGTTATGTTTAGGGTTAGGGTTTGGGTTAACGTCAGTGTTAGTTTTTGGGTTAGGGTTAGGGTTAGGATTAGGGTTAGGGTTAGGGTTAGGGTTAGGGTTAGTGTTAGGATTAGGGTTAGGGTTAGGGTTAGGTTTAGGTTTAGGGTTTGGGTAAAGTTTAGGGTTTCTGTTAGGTTAGGGTTAGGGTTAGGGTTAGGGTTTGGTTTAGGGTTAGTGTTATATTTTGTGTTAGGTTTAGGGTTAGGATAAGGGTTAGGGTTAGGTTTAGGGTTAGCGTTTGAGTTAGGGTTAGGGTTAGGGTTAGGGTTAGGGTTAGGATTAGGGTTAGGTTTAGGTTTTGGGTTACGGTTAGGTTTACGTTTAATGTTAGGGTTTTGATTAGGGTTAGGGTTAGGATTAGACTTAGATTTAGGGTTTTGGTTTTGGTTAATGTTAGCGTTAGGATTTGGGTTAGGGTTAGGGTTAGTGTTAGTGTTTGGGTTTGGGTTAGGGTTAGGGATAGGGTTAGGTTTAGGTTTTTGGTTAGGTTTAGGGTTAGGGTTAGGGTTTGGGTTAGGGTTAGGGTTAGCGTGAAGGTTATGTTTAGGGTATTGGTTAGGGTTAGGGTTTAGGGTTAGTGTTAGGAATAGTGTTAGGGTTAGGGTTAGGGTTAAGGTTAGTGTTAGGGATATAGTTAGGGTTAGGGTTATTGTTAGGGTTTGGGTTAGTGTTTGGGTTAGGGTTAGGGTTCGAATTAGGGTTAGAGTTTGAGTTAGGGTTAAGTTTAGGGTTAGGGTTTGGGTTAGGGTTTGGGTTAAGGTTAGGTTTAGGGTTAGGATTAGGAATAGGGTTAGGGTTAGGGTTTGGGTTAGGGTTAGGGTTAGAATTAGAGTTTGGGTTAGGGTTCGAGTTAGGGTTAGTTTTTGGGTTAGGGTTAGGTTTAGGATTAGATTAGGGTTAGGTTTAGGTTTAGGATTTGGGTAAGGGTTAGTGTTAGGGTTAGGGTTAGGGTTTGGTTTAGGGTTAGTGTTATTTTTTGATTTAGATTTAGGGTTAGGATAAGGGTTAGGGTTAGGTTTAGGGTTAGGGTTTGGTTTAGGGTTAGGGTTACTGTTTGAGTTAGGGTTAGGGTTAGGGTTAGGGTTAGTTTAGGGTTAGGGTTAGGATTTGGGTTAGGGTTTGGGTTAGGGTTAGGGTTAGGGTTAGGGTTAGGGTTAGGGTTAGGGTTTGGGTTAGGGTTTGGGTTAAGGTTAGGTTTAGGGTTAATGTTAGGAATAGGGTTAGGGTTAGGGTTTGGTTTAGGGTTAGAGTTAGGATTAGGGTTTGGGTTAGGTTTCGAGTTAGGGTTAGTTTGTGGGTTAGGGTTAGGTTTAGGGTTTGGATTAGGGTTAGGGTTAGGGTTAGGGTTAGGGTTTGGGTTAGGATTAGGGTTAGGTTTAGGTTTTGTGTTAGGGTTAGGGTTAGGTTTAATGTTAGGGTTTTGATTAGGGTTAGGGTTAGGATTAGAGTTAGATTTAGGGCTTTGGTTTGGGTTAATGTTAGGGTTAGGATTTGGGTTAGTGTTAGGGTTAGGGTTAGTGTTAGGGTTTGGGTTTGGGTTAGGGTTAAGGTTAGGGTTAGGTTTAGGTTTTTGGTTAGGTTGAGGCTTAGGGTTAGGGTTTCGGTTAGGGTTAGGGTTAGCGTGAAGGTTATGTTTAGGGTATTGGTTAGGATTAGGGTTTAGGTTTAGTGTTAGGAATAGGGTTAGGGTTAGGGTTAGGGTTAGGTTTAAGGTTTGTGTTAGGAATAGGGTTAGGGTTTGGGTTAAGGTTCGGGTTAGGGTTAGTTTTTGGGTAGGGGTTAGGGTTAGGATTGGGGTTGGGGTTAGGTTTAGGTTTGGGGTTTGGGTAATGGTTAGGGTTTGTTTTAGGTTAGGGTTAGGGTTAGGGTTAGGGTTTGGTTTAGGGTTAGTGTTATATTTTGGGTTAGGTTTAAGATTAGGATAAGGGTTAGGGTTAGGATTTGGGTTAGGGTTAGGGTTAGGGTTTGAGTTAGGGTTAGGGTTAGGGTTAGGATTAGAGTCAGGGTTAGGGTTAGGGTTTGGGTTATTGTTAGAGTTAGAGTTAGTGTTAGTGTTAGGGTTTGGGTGAGGTTTAGGGTTAAGGTTAGGGTTAGGGTTTGGGTTATCGTTAGGGTTAGTTTTTGGGTTAGGGTTAGGGTTAGGATTAGGGTTAGCGTTAGGGTTAGGGTTAGGGTTAGGGTTAGGGTTAGGGTTAGGATTAGGGTTAGGTTTAGGTTTTGGGTTAGGGTTAGGGTTAGGTTTAATGTTAGGGTTTTGATTAGGGTTAGGGTTAGGATTAGAGTTAGATTTAGGGCTTTGGTTTGGGTTAATGTTAGGGTTAGGATTTGGGTTAGTGTTAGGGTTAGGTTTAGTGTTCGGGTTTGGCTTTGGGTTAGGGTTAGGGTTAGGGTTAGGTTTAGGTTTTTGGTTAGGTTTAGGGTTAGGGTTAGGGTTTGGGTTAGGGTTAGGTTTAGCGTGAAGGTTATGTTTAGGGTATTGGTTAGGGTTAGGGTTTAGGGTTAGTGTTAGGAATAGGGTTAGTGTTAGGGTTAGGGTTAGGTTTAAGGTTAATGTTAGGAATAGGGTTAGGGTTAGGGTTATTGTTAGGGTTTGGGTTAGTGTTTGGGTTAGGGTTAGGGTTCGAGTTAGGGTTAGAGTTTGAGTTAGGGTTAGGGTTAGGGTTAGGGTTTGGGTTAGGGTTTGGGTTAAGGTTAGGTTTAGGTTTAGGTTTAGGAATAGGGTTAGGGTTATTGTTTGGGTTAGGGTTAGGGTTAGGATTAGGGTTTGGGTTAGGGTTCGAGTTAGGGTTAGTTTTTGGGTTAGGGTTAGTGTTAGGATTAGGGTTAGGGTTAGGTTTAGGTTTAGGGTTTGGGTAAGGGTTAGGGTTTGGGTATGGTTAGGGTTAAGGTTAGGGTTAGGGTTAGGGTTAGATTTAGGCTGTGGTTTAGGGTTAGTGTTATTTTTTGGGTTAGGTTTAGGGTTAGGATAAGGGTTAGGGTTAGGTTTAGGGTTAGGGTTTGTTTTAGGGTTAGGGTTAGTGTTTGAGATAGGGTTAGGGTTAGGTTTATGGTTAGGGTTAGGGTTTGGGTTAACGTCAGTGTTAGTTTTTGGGTTAGGGTTAGGGGTAGGATTTGGGTTAGGGTTAGGGTTAGGGTTAGGGTTAGTGTTAGTGTTAGGTTTAGGGTTAGGGTTAGGGTTAGGTTTAGGGTTAGCGTTTGAGTTAGGGTTAGGGTTATGGTTAGGGTTAGGGTTAGGATTAGGGTTAGGATTAGAGTTAGGGTTAGGGTTTTGGTTTGGTTTAGGGTTAGGGTTAGGGTTTGGGTTAGTGTTACGGTTAGTGTTAGTGTGAGTGTTAGGGTTTGGGTTAGGGTTAGGGTTAGGGTTAGGGATAGGGATAGGGTTAGGGTTTGGGTTATAGTTAGGGTTAGTTTTTATGTTAGGGTTAGTGTTAGGATTATGGTTAGGGTTAGATTTAGGGTTAGGGTTTGGGTTAGGGTTAGGGTTAGGTTTTGAGTAAGGGTTAGGTTTAGGGTTAGGGTTTGGGTTAGGGTTAGGGTTAAGGATAGGGGTTGTGTTTGTGTTAGGGTTAGGGTTAGGGATAGGATTAGGGTTAGGGTTAGGGTTAGGATTAGGGTTAGGTTTAGGTTTTGGGTTAGGGTTAGTGTTAGGTTTAATGTTAGGGTTTTGATTAGGGTTAGGGTTAGGATTAGAGTTAGGTTTAGGGTTTTGGTTTGGGTTAATGTTAGGGTTAGGATTTGAGTTAGTGTTAGGGTTAGGGTTAGGGTTAGGGTTAGGGTTTGTTTTAGGGTTAGGGTTAGGGTTAGGTTTAGTTTTTTGGTTACGTTTAGGGTTAGGGTTAGCGTTTGGGTTAGGGTTAGGGTGAGCGTGAAGGTTATGTTTAGGTTATTGGTTAGGGTTAGGGTTTAGGGATAGGGTTAGGAATAGGTTTAGGGTTAAGGTTAGGGTTAGGGTTAGTGTTAGGAATAGGGTTAGGGTTAGGGTTTGGGTTAGGGTTAGGGTTAGGATTAGGGTTTGGGTTAGGGTTCGAGTTAGGGTTAGTTTTTGGGTTAGGATTAGTGTTAGGGTTAGGGTTTGGGTTAGGGATAGGTTTAGGGTTAGGGTTTGGGTTATGGTTAGGGTTTTGGCTTGGTTTAGGGTTAGGGTTAGGGTTTGGGTTAGTGTTAGGTTTAGTGTTAGTGTTAGTATTAGGGTTTGGGTTAGGGATAGGGTTAGGGTTAGGGTTTGGGTTATCATTAGGGTTAGTTTTTGGGTTAGGGTTAGGGTTAGGGTTAGGGTTAGGGTTAGGATTAGGGTTTTGGTTAGGTTTAGGGTTAGGGTTAGTGTTTGGGTTAGGGTTAGGGTTAGCGTTAAGGTTAGTGTTAAGAATATGGTTAGGGTTAGGGTTATTGTTAGGGTTTGTCTTAGTGTTTGGGTAAGGGTTAGGGTTCGAGTTAGGGTTAGAGTTTGAGTTAGGGTTAGGGTTAGGTTAGGGTTTGGGTTAGGGTTTGGGTTAAGGTTAGGTTTAGGGTTAGGGTTAGGAATAGTGTTAGGGTTAGGGTTTGTTTTATGGTTAGGGTTAGGATTAGGGTTTGGGTTAGGGTTCGAGTTAGGGTTAGTTTTTGGGTTAGGGTTAGGGTTAGGATTAGGGTTAGGGTTAGGGTTAGGTTTAGGTTTAGGGTTTGGGTAAGGGTTAGGGTTTGGGTTAGGGTTAGGGTTAGGGTTAGGGTTAGGGTTTGGTTTAGGGTTAGTGTTATTTTTTGGGTTAGGATTTGGGTTAGGATAAGGGTTAGGGTTAGGTTTAGGGTTAGGGTTTGGGTTAGGGTTAGGGTTAGTGTTTGACTTAGGGTTAGGGTTAGGGTTATGGTTAGGGTCACGGTTAGGGTTAGGATTTGGGTTAGGGTTTCGGTTAGGGTTAGGGTTAGGGTTAGGGTTTGCGTTAGGGTGAGGGTTAGGGTTAGGGTTAGGGTTTGAGTTAGGGTTAGGGTTAGGGTTAGGATTAGAGTCAGGGTTAGGGTTAGGGTTTGGGTTATTGTTAGAGTTAGAGTTAGTGTTAGTGTTAGGGTTTGGGTGAGGTTTAGGGTTAAGGTTAGGGTTAGGGTTTGGGTTATCGTTAGGGTTAGTTTTTGGGTTAGGGTTAGGGTTAGGATTAGGGTTAGCGTTAGGGTTAGGGTTAGGGTTAGGGTTAGGGTTAGGGTTAGGATTAGGGTTAGGTTTAGGTTTTGGGTTAGGGTTAGGGTTAGGTTTAATGTTAGGGTTTTGATTAGGGTTAGGGTTAGGATTAGAGTTAGATTTAGGGCTTTGGTTTGGGTTAATGTTAGGGTTAGGATTTGGGTTAGTGTTAGGGTTAGGTTTAGTGTTCGGGTTTGGCTTTGGGTTAGGGTTAGGGTTAGGGTTAGGTTTAGGTTTTTGGTTAGGTTTAGGGTTAGGGTTAGGGTTTGGGTTAGGGTTAGGTTTAGCGTGAAGGTTATGTTTAGGGTATTGGTTAGGGTTAGGGTTTAGGGTTAGTGTTAGGAATAGGGTTAGTGTTAGGGTTAGGGTTAGGTTTAAGGTTAATGTTAGGAATAGGGTTAGGGTTAGGGTTATTGTTAGGGTTTGGGTTAGTGTTTGGGTTAGGGTTAGGGTTCGAGTTAGGGTTAGAGTTTGAGTTAGGGTTAGGGTTAGGGTTAGGGTTTGGGTTAGGGTTTGGGTTAAGGTTAGGTTTAGGTTTAGGTTTAGGAATAGGGTTAGGGTTATTGTTTGGGTTAGGGTTAGGGTTAGGATTAGGGTTTGGGTTAGGGTTCGAGTTAGGGTTAGTTTTTGGGTTAGGGTTAGTGTTAGGATTAGGGTTAGGGTTAGGTTTAGGTTTAGGGTTTGGGTAAGGGTTAGGGTTTGGGTATGGTTAGGGTTAAGGTTAGGGTTAGGGTTAGGGTTAGATTTAGGCTGTGGTTTAGGGTTAGTGTTATTTTTTGGGTTAGGTTTAGGGTTAGGATAAGGGTTAGGGTTAGGTTTAGGGTTAGGGTTTGTTTTAGGGTTAGGGTTAGTGTTTGAGATAGGGTTAGGGTTAGGTTTATGGTTAGGGTTAGGGTTTGGGTTAACGTCAGTGTTAGTTTTTGGGTTAGGGTTAGGGTTAGGATTTGGGTTAGGGTTAGGGTTAGAGTAAGGGTTAGGTTTAGGGTTAGGGTTTGTGTTAGGGTTAGGGTTAGGGTTAGGGGTTGGGTTTGTGTTAGGGTTAGGGTTAGGGTTAGGATTAGGGTTAGGGTTAGGGTTAGGATTAGAGTTAGGGTTAGGGTTTTGGTTTGGTTTAGGGTTAGGGTTAGGGTTTGGGTTAGTGTTAGGGTTAGTGTTAGTGTGAGTGTTAGGGTTTGGGTTAGGGTTAGGGTTAGGGTTAGGGTTAGGGTTAGGGTTAGGGTTTGGGTTATAGTTAGGGTTAGTTTTTATGTTAGGGTTAGTGTTAGGATTATGGTTAGGGTTAGATTTAGGGTTAGGGTTTGGGTTAGGGTTAGGGTTAGGTTTTGAGTAAGGGTTAGGTTTAGGGTTAGGGTTTGGGTTAGGGTTAGGGTTAGGGTTAGGGGTTGGGTTTGTGTTAGGGTTAGGGTTAGGGTTAGGATTAGGGTTAGGGTTAGGGTTAGGATTAGGGTTAGGTTTAGGTTTTGGGTTAGGGTTAGTGTTAGGTTTAATGTTAGGGTTTTGATTAGGGTTAGGGTTAGGATTAGAGTTAGGTTTAGGGTTTTGGTTTGGGTTAATGTTAGGGTTAGGATTTGAGTTAGTGTTAGGGTTAGGGTTAGGGTTAGGGTTAGGGTTTGTTTTAGGGTTAGGGTTAGGGTTAGGTTTAGTTTTTTGGTTACGTTTAGGGTTAGGGTTAGCGTTTGGGTTAGGGTTAGGGTGAGCGTGAAGGTTTTGTTTAGGTTATTGGTTAGGGTTAGGGTTTAGGGATAGGGTTAGGAATAGGTTTAGGGTTAAGGTTAGGGTTAGGGTTAGTGTTAGGAATAGGGTTAGGGTTAGGGTTTGGGTTAGGGTTAGGGTTAGGATTAGGGTTTGGGTTAGGGTTCGAGTTAGGGTTAGTTTTTGGGTTAGGATTAGTGTTAGGGTTAGGGTTTGGGTTAGGGATAGGTTTAGGGTTAGGGTTTGGGTTATGGTTAGGGTTTTGGCTTGGTTTAGGGTTAGGGTTAGGGTTTGGGTTAGTGTTAGGTTTAGTGTTAGTGTTAGTATTAGGGTTTGGGTTAGGGATAGGGTTAGGGTTAGGGTTTGGGTTATCATTAGGGTTAGTTTTTGGGTTAGGGTTAGGGTTAGGGTTAGGGTTAGGGTTAGGATTAGGGTTTTGGTTAGGTTTAGGGTTAGGGTTAGTGTTTGGGTTAGGGTTAGGTTTAGCGTTAAGGTTAGTGTTAAGAATATGGTTAGGGTTAGGGTTATTGTTAGGGTTTGTCTTAGTGTTTGGGTAAGGGTTAGGGTTCGATTTAGGGTTAGAGTTTGAGTTAGGGTTAGGGTTAGGTTAGGGTTTGGGTTAGGGTTTGGGTTAAGGTTAGGTTTAGGGTTAGGGTTAGGAATAGTGTTAGGGTTAGGGTTTGTTTTATGGTTAGGGTTAGGATTAGGGTTTGGGTTAGGGTTCGAGTTAGGGTTAGTTTTTGGGTTAGGGTTAGGGTTAGGATTAGGGTTAGGGTTAGGGTTAGGTTTAGGTTTAGGGTTTCGGTAAGGGTTAGGGTTTGGGTTAGGGTTAGGGTTAGGGTTAGGGTTAGGGTTTGGGTTAGGGTTAGTGTTATTTTTTGGGTTAGGTTTAGGGTTAGGATAAGGGTTAGTGTTAAGTTTAGGGTTAGGGTTTGTGGTAGGGTTAGGGTTAGTGTTTGACTTAGGGTTAGGGTTAGGGTTATGGTTAGGGTCACGGTTAGGGTTAGGATTTGGGTTAGGGTTTCGGTTAGGGTTAGGGTTAGGGTTAGGGTTTGCGTTAGGGTGAGGGTTAGGGTTAGGGTTTGTGTTATTGTTAGGGTTAGGGTTAGGGTTAGGCTTAGGGTTTGGGTTAGGGTTAGGGTTAGTGTTAGAGGTTGGATTTGTGTTAGGGTTAAGGTTAGGGTTAGGATTAGAGTTAGGGTTAGCGTTAGGATTAGAGTTAGGTTTAGGATTAGAGTTAGAGTTAGGGTTAGGGTTTTGGTTTGGGTTAGGGTTAGGGTTAGCATTTGGGTTAGTGTTAGGGTTAGGGTTAGTGGTAGGGTTAGGGTTTGGGTTAGGGTTAGGGTTAGCGTTATGATTAGGGTTTGAGTTAGGGTTAGGTTAGTGTTAGGGTTAGGGTTTGGGTTAGGGTTAGGTTTAGGTTTAGGTTTGAGTTTGACTTAGGTTTAGGCTTAGCCTTAGGATTAAGGTTATGGTTAGTCTTATGGTTTGGGTTAGGGTTAGGGTTAGGGTTAGGGTTTGGGATAGGGTTAGGGTTAGGGTTAGGGTTTGGGTTAGGGTTAGAGTTAGGTTTAGGATTAGGGTTAGGCTTAGGATTTGGGTTAGGGTTAGGTTTTGCGTTAGGGTTCGGTTTAGGGTTAGGTTTACTTTTTGGCTTAGGGTTAGGGTTAGGTTTAGGATTACGGTTAGGGTTAGTGTTAGGGTTAGGATTTGGGATAGGGTTAGGGTTTGATTAGGGTTTGGGTTAGGGTTAGGTTTAGGGTTAGGGTTTGGGTTAAGGTTAGGGTTACGGTTAGGGTTAGGAATCGGGTTAGGGTTAGGGTTAGGGGTACGGTTAGGGTTAGGAAAAGGGTTAGGGTTAGGGTTATTGTTAGGGTTTGGGTTAGAGTTTGTGTTAGGGTTAGGTTTAGGTTTTGGGTTCGGGTTAGAGTTAGGGTTATGGTTAGGGTTTGAGTTAGGGTTAGGGTTAGGGTTAGGGTTAGGGTTTGGGTTAGGGTTAAGGTTAGGTTTAGGGTTTTAGTTTGAGTAAGGATTAGGGTTAGCATTAGGGTTAAGGTTAGGGTTAGGGATAGGGTTTGGGTTTCGGTTATGATTAGGGTTAGGGTTAGGGTTAGTGATAGTGTTAGGGTTAGGCTTAGTGTTAAGGTTAGTGTTTGGGTTAGGGTTAGGTTTTGGGTTAGGTTTTCGGTTAGGGTTAAGTTTAGGGTTTGGTTTTGGGTTAGGTTTAAGGTTAGGGATAGCATTAGGCTTAGGTTTAGGATTCGGGTTAGGGTTAGGGTTTGGGTTAAAGTTAGGTTTAGGGTTAGGGTTAGGGTTCGGGTTACGGTTATGATTAGGGTTTGGGTAAGGTTTAGCGTTAGGTTTAGGGTTAGGGTTTTGGTTAAGGTTAGGGTTAGGGTTTGGGTTTCGGTTAGGTTTAGGGTTAGGGTTAGGGTTAGGGGTAGTGTTAGGGTTAGGGTGTAGATTAGGGGTAGGGTTAGTATTAGGGTTATGATTAGGGTTAAGTTTAGGGTTTGTGTTTGGGTTAGGGTTTGGGTTAGGATTAGGGTTAGGTTAAGGTTTTGGGTT
>CM069524.1:40000-82500 GCA_035773235.1 Eospalax fontanierii | reverse complement strand
TAGGGTTAGGATAAGGGTTAGGGTTAGGTTTAGGGTTAGGGTTTGTTTTAGGGTTAGGGTTAGTGTTTGAGATAGGGTTAGGGTTAGGTTTATGGTTAGGGTTAGGGTTTGGGTTAACGTCAGTGTTAGTTTTTGGGTTAGGGTTAGGGTTAGGATTAGGGTTAGGGTTAGGGTTAGGGTTAGGGTTAGTGTTAGTGTTAGGATTAGGGTTAGGGTTAGGGTTAGGTTTAGGGTTAGCGTTTGAGTTAGGGTTAGGGTTAGGGTTAGGGTTAGGATTAGTGTTAGGGTTAGGATTTGAGTTAGGGTTAGGGTTTCGGTTTGGGTTAGGGTTAGGGTTAGGGTTAGGGTTAGGGTTAGGGTTAGGGTTAGGGTTAGGGTTAGGGTTAGGGTTAGGGTTAGGGTTAGGGTTAGGGTTAGGGTTTGTTTTAGGGTTAGGGTTAGGGGTTAGGTTTAGTTTTTTGGTTACGTTTAGGGGTTTGGGTTAGCGTTTGGGTGGTAGGGGTTAGGGTGAGCGTGAAGGTTTTTGTTTAGGTTATTGGTTAGGGTTAGGGTTTAGGGATAGGGTTAGGAATAGGTTTAGGGTTAAGGTTAGGGTTAGGGTTAGTGTTAGGAATAGGGTTAGGGTTAGGGTTTGGGTTAGAGTTAGGGTTAGGATTAGGGTTTGGGTTAGGGTTCGAGTTAGGGTTAGTTTTTGGGTTAGGATTAGTGTTAGGGTTAGGGTTTGGGTTAGGGATAGGTTTAGGGTTAGGGTTTGGGTTAGGGTTAGGGTTTTGGCTTGGTTTAGGGTTAGGGTTAGGGTTTGGGTTAGTGTTAGGTTTAGTGTTAGTGTTAGTATTAGGGTTTGGGTTAGGGATAGGGTTAGGGTTAGGGTTTGGGTTATCATTAGGGTTAGTTTTTGGGTTAGGGTTAGGGTTAGGGTTAGGGTTAGGGTTAGGATTAGGGTTTTGGTTAGGTTTAGGGTTAGGGTTAGTGTTTGGGTTAGGGTTAGGTTTATCGTTAAGGTTAGTGTTAAGAATATGGTTAGGGTTAGGGTTATTGTTAGGGTTTGTCTTAGTGTTTGGGTAAGGGTTAGGGTTCGATTTAGGGTTAGAGTTTGAGTTAGGGTTAGGGTTAGGTTAGGGTTTGGGTTAGGGTTTGGGTTAGGTTAGGTTTAGGGTTAGGGTTAGGAATAGTGTTAGGGTTAGGGTTTGTTTTATGGTTAGGGTTAGGATTAGGGTTTGGGTTAGGGTTCGAGTTAGGGTTAGTTTTTTGGTTAGGGTTAGGGGTTAGGATTAGGGTTAGGGTTAGCGTTAGGTTTAGGTTTAGGGTTTGGGTAAGGGTTAGGGTTTGGGTTAGGGTTAGGGTTAGGGTTAGGGTTAGGGTTTGGTTTAGGGTTAGTGTTATTTTTTGGGTTAGGTTTAGGGTAAGGATAAGGGTTAGGGTTAGGTTTAGGGTTAGGGTTTGGGTTAGGGTTAGGGTTAGTGTTTGACTTAGGGTTAGGGTTAGGGTTATGGTTAGGGTCACGGTTAGGGTTAGGATTTGGGTTAGGGTTTCGGTTAGTGTTAGGGTTAGGGTTAGGGTTTGCGTTAGGGTGAGGGATAGGGTTAGGGTTTGAGTTATTGTTAGGGTTAGGGGTTAGGGTTAGGCTTAGGGTTTGGGTTAGGGTTAGGGTTAGTGTTAGAGGTTGGGTTTGTGTTAGGGTTAAGGTTAGGGTTAGGATTAGGGTTAGGGTTAGCGTTAGGATTAGAGTTAGGTTTAGGATTAGAGTTAGAGTTAGGGTTAGGGTTTTGGTTTGGGTTAGGGTTAGGGTTAGCATTTGGGTTAGTGTTAGGGTTAGGGTTAGTGGTAGGGTTAGGGTTTGGGTTAGGGTTAGGGTTAGCGTTATGATTAGGGTTTGAGTTAGGGTTAGGTTAGTGTTAGGGTTAGGGTTTGGGTTAGGGTTAGGTTTAGGTTTAGGTTTGAGTTTGACTTAGGTTTAGGCTTAGCCTTAGGATTAAGGTTATGGTTAGTCTTATGGTTTGGGTTAGCGTTAGGGTTAGGGTTAGGGTTTGGGATAGGGTTAGGGTTAGGGTTAGGGTTTGGGTTAGGGTTAGAGTTAGGTTTAGGATTAGGGTTAGGATTAGGATTTGGGTTAGGGTTAGGTTTTGCGTTAGGGTTCGGTTTAGGGTTAGGTTTACTTTTTGGCTTAGGGTTAGGGTTAGGTTTAGGATTACGGGTTAGGGTTAGTGTTAGGGTTAGGATTTGGGATAGGGTTAGGGTTTGATTAGGGTTTGGGTTAGGGTTAGGTTTAGGGTTAGGGTTTGGGTTAAGGTTAGGGTTACGGTTAGGGTTAGGAATCGGGTTAGGGTTAGGGTTAGGGTTACGGTTAGGGTTAGGAAAAGGGTTAGCGTTAGGGTTATTGTTAGGGTTTGGGTTAGAGTTTGTGTTAGGGTTAGGTTTAGGTTTTGGGTTCGGGTTAGAATTAGGGTTATGGTTAGGGTTTGAGTTAGGGTTAGGGTTAGGGTTAGGGTTAGGGTTTGGGTTAGGGTTAAGGTTAGGTTTAGGGTTTTAGTTTGAGCAAGGATTAGGGTTAGCATTAGGGTTAAGGTTAGGGTTAGGGATAGGGTTTGGGATTCGGTTATGATTAGGGTCAGGGTTAGGGTTAGTGATAGTGTTAGGGTTAGGCTTAGTGTTAAGGTTAGTGTTTGGGTTAGGGTTAGGTTTTGGGTAAGGTTTTCGGTTAGGGTTAAGTTTAGGGTTTGGTTTTGGGTTAGGTTTAAGGTTAGGGATAGCGTTAGGCTTAGGTTTAGGGTTCGGGTTAGGGTTAGGGTTTGGGTTAAAGTTAGGTTTAGGGTTAGGGTTAGGGTTCGGGTTACGGTTATGATTAGGGTTTGGGTAAGGTTTAGCGTTAGGTTTAGGGTTAGGGTTTTGGTTAAGGTTAGGGTTAGGGTTTGGGTTTCGGTTAGGTTTAGGGTTAGGGTTAGGGTTAGAGTTAGAGTAAGGGTTAGTGTGAGAATTAGGCTTAGGCTTACTATTAGGGTTATGATTAGGGTTAAGTTTAGGGTTTGTGTTTGGGTTAGGGTTTGGGTTAGGATTAGGGTTAGGTTAAGGTTTTGGGTTAGGGTTAGGGTTAGGTTTAATGTTAGGGTTTTGATTAGGGTTAGGGTTAGGATTAGAGTTAGGTTTAGTGTTTTGGTTTGGGTTAATGTTAGGGTTAGGATTTGGGTTAGTGTTAGGGTTAGGGTTAGTGTTAGGGTTAGGGTTTGGGTTAGGGTTAGGGTTAGGTTTAGGTTTTTGGTTAGGTTTAGAGTTAGGGTTAGGGTTTGGGTTAGGGTTAGGTTTAGCGTGAAGGTTTTATTTAGGGTATTGTTTAGGGTTAGGGTTTAGGGTTAGGTTTAGGAATAGGGTTAGGTTTAGGGTTAGGGTTAGGGTTAGTGTTAGGAATAGTGTTAGGGTTATTGTTAGGGTTTGGGTTAGTGTTTGGGTTAGGGTTAGGTTTCGAGTTAGGGTTAGAGTTTGATTTAGGGTTAAGTTTAGGGTTAGGGTTAGGGGTTAGGATTAGATTAGGGTTAGGTTTAGGTTTAGGGTTTGGGTAAGCGTTAGGGTTAGGGTTAGGGATAGGGTTTGGTTTAGGGTTAGGTATAGGATTACGGTTTGGGTTAGGGTTCGAGTTAGGGTTTGTTTTTGGGTTAGGGTTAGGGTTAGGATTAGATTAGGGTTAGGTTTAGGTTTAGGGTTTGAATAAGGGTTAGGGTTAGGGTTAGGGTTAGGGTTTGGTTTAGGGTTAGTGTTATTTTTTGGGTTAGGTTTAGGGTTAGGATTAGGGTTAGGGTTAGGTTTAGGGTTAGGGTTTGGGTTAGGGTTAGGGTTAGTGTTTGAGGTTAGGGTTAGGGTTAGGATTAGGGTTAGGGTTAGGATTTGGGTTAGGATTTGGGTTAGGGTTTGGGTTAGGGTTAGGGTTAGGGTTTGGCTTAGGGTTAGGGTTAAGGTTAGGGTTAGGGTTTGGGTTAGGGTTTGGCTTAGGTTAGGTTTAGGGTTAATGTTAGGAATAGGGTTAGGGTTAGGGTTTGGGTTAGGGTTAGGCTTAGGATTAGGGTTTGGGTTAGTGTTCGAGTTAGGGTTAGTTTTTGGTTTAGGTTTAGGGTTAGGGTTAGGGTTTTTGTTAGGGTTAGCGTTAGGGTTAGGGTTTGGGTTAGGGTTAGGGTTAGGGTGAGGGTTATGTTTAGGGTATTCCTTAGGGTTAGGGTTTAGGGTTAGGGTTAGGAATTGAGTTAGGTTTAGGGTTAGTGTTAGGGTTAGTGTTAGGAATAGGGTTAGGGTTAGGGTTATTGTTAGGGTTTGGGTTAGCGTTTGGATTAGGGTTAGGTTTAGTTTTGGGTTAGGGTTAGAGTTAGGGTTAGAGATTGAGTTAGGGTTAGGGTAAGGGTTAGGGATAGGTTTTGGGTTAGGGTTTAGGGTTAGGGTTTGATTAGGGTTTGGGTTAAGGTTAGGTTTAGGGTTATGGTTAGGAATAGGGTTAGGGTTAGGGTTAGGGTTAGGGTTAGGATTAGGGTTAGGTTTAGGGTTAGGGTTAGGGTTAGGGTTAGGGTTAGGGTTTGGGTTAGGGTTAGGGTTAAGTTTAGTGTTAGGAAAAAGGTTAGGGTTAGGGTTATTGTTAGGGTTTGGGTTAGTGTTTGGGTTAGGGTTAGGGTTCGAGTTAGGGTTAGAGTTTGAGTTAGGGTTAGGGTTTGGGTTAGGGTTTGAGTTAAGGTTAGGTTTAGGGTTAGGGTTAGGAATAGGGTTAGGGTTATTGTTTGGGTTAGGGTAAGGTTTAGGTTTAGGGTTTGGGTAAGGGTTAGAGTTAGTGTTAGGGTTAGTGTTAGTGTTAGTGTTAGGGTTTGGGTTAGGGTTGGGGTTAGGGTAAGGGTTAGGGTTTGTGTTATTGTTAGGGTTAGTTTTTGGGTTAGGGTTAGTGTTAGGATTATGGTTAGGCTTAGATTTAGGGTTAGGGTTTGGGTTTAGGGTTAGGGTTAGGTTTTGAGTTAGGGTTAGGTTTAGGGTTAGGGTTTGGGTTAGGGTTAGGGTTAGGGTTAGGGGTTGGGTTTGTGTTAGGGTTAGGGTTAGGGTTAGGATTAGGGTTAGGTTTAGGGTTAGGATTAGGGTTATGTTTAGGTTTTGAGTTAGGGTTAGGGTTAGGTTTAATGTTAGGGTTTTGATTAGGGTTAGGGTTAGGATTAGAGTTTGGTTTAGGGTTTTGTTTTGGCTTAATGTTAGGGGTAGGATTTGGGTTAGTGTTAGGGTTAGGGTAAGTGTTAGTGTTGGGGTTTGGTTTAGGGTTAGCTTTAGGGTTAGGTTTAGGTTTTTGGTTAGGTTTAGGGTTAGGGTTTGGGTTAGGGTTAGGGTTAGCGTGAAGGTTATGTTTAGGGTGTTGGTTAGGGTTAGGGTTTAGGGATAGGGTTAGGAATAGGGTTAGGGTTAAGGTTAGGGTTAGGGTTAGTGTTAGGAATAGGGTTAGGTTTAGGGTTTGGGTTAGGGTTAGGGTTAGGATTAGGGTTTGGGTTAGGGTTCGAGTTAGGGTTAGTTTTTGGTTTAGGATTAGGGTTAGGGTTAAGGTTTGGGTTAGGGATAGGTTTAGGGTTAGGGTTTGGGTTAGGGTTAGGGTTAGCGTGAGGGTTATGTTTAGGGAATTGGTTACGGTTAGGGTTTAGGGTTAGGGTTAGGATTAGGGTTTGGGTTAGGGTTCGAGTTAGGGTTTGTTTTTGGGTTAGGGTTAGGGTTAGGATTAGATTAGGGTTAGGTTTAGGTTTAGGGTTTGGGTAAGGCTTAGGGTTAGGGTTAGGGTTAGGGTTTGGTTTAGGGTTAGTGTTATTTTTTGGGTTTGGTTTATGGTTAGGATAAGGGTTAGGGTTAGGTTTAGGGTTAGGGTTTGGGTTAGGGTTAGGTTTAGTGTTTGAGTTAGGGTTAGGGTTATGGTTAGGGTAAGGATTTGGGTTAGGTTTTGGGTTAGGATTTGGGTTAGGATTTGGGTTAGGGTTTGGATTAGGGTTAGGGTTAGGGTTAGGGTTAGTGTTTGGATTAGGGTTAGGGTTAGGGTTTGGGTTAGGGTTTTTGTTAGGGTTTGGGTTAAGGTTAGGTTTAGGGTTAATGTTAGGAATAGGGTTAGGGTTAGGGTTTGGGTTAGGGTTAGGATTAGGATTAGGGTTTGGGTTAGGGTTCGAGTTAGGGTTAGTTTTTGGTTTAGGTTTAGGGTTAGAGTTAGGGTTTTTGTTAGGGTTAGCGTTAGGGTTAGGGTTTGGGTTAGGGTTAGGGTTAGGGTGAGGGTTATGTTTAGGGTATTCCTTAGGGTTAGTGTTTAGGGTTAGGGTTAGGAATAGGGTTAGGGTAAGGGTTATTGTTAGGGTTTGGGTTAGGGTTTGGATTAGGTTTAGTTTTAGGTTTTGAGTTTGGGGAAGAGCAAGGGTAAGTGATTGAGTTAGGGTTAGGGTAAGGGTTAGGGATAGGGTTTGGGTTAGGGTTTAGGGTTAGGGTTTGTGTTAGGGTTTGGGTTAAGGTTAGGTTTAGGGTTATGGTTAGGAATAGGGTTAGGGTTAGCTTTTGGGTTAGGGTTAGTGTTAGGATTAGGGTTTGGGTTAGGGTTCGAGTTAGGGTTAGTTTTTGGGTTAGGGTTAGGGTTAGGATTAGGTTTAGGGTTAGGTTTAGGTTTAGGGTTTGGGTAAGTGTTAGGGTTTGGGATAGGGTTAGGGTTAGGGTTAGGTTTAGGTTTTTGGTTAGGTTTAGGGTTAGGGTTTGGGTTAGGGTTTCGGTTAAGGTTAGGTTTAGGGTTAGGGTTAGGAATAGGGTTAGGTTTAGGGTTTGGGTTAGCGTTAGGGTTAGGATTAGGGTTAGGTTTAGGGTTAGGGTTAGGGTTAGGGTTAGGGTTAGGGTTTGGGTTAGGGTTAGGGTTAAGTTTAGTGTTAGGAATAGCTTTAGGGTTAGGGTTATTGTTAGGGTTTGGGTTAGTGTTTGGCTTAGGGTCAGGGTTCGAGTTAGGGTTAGAGTTTGAGTTAGGGTTAGGGTTAGGGTTAGGGTTTGGGTTAGGGTTTGAGTTAAGGTTAGGTTTAGGGTTAGTGTTAGGAATAGGGTTAGGGTTATTGTTTGGGTTAGGGTTAGGTTTAGGTTTAGGGTTTGGGTAAGGGTTAGAGTTAGTGTTAGGGTTAGTGTTAGTGTTAGTGTTAGGGTTTGGGTTAGGGTTAGGGTTAGGGTAAGGGTTAGGGTTTGTGTTATTGTAAGGGTTAGTTTTTGGGTTAGGGTTAGTGTTAGGATTATGGTTAGGCTTAGATTTAGGGTTAGGGTTTGGGTTTAGGGTTAGGGTTAGGTTTTGAGTAAGGGTTAGGTTTAGGGTTAGGGTTTGGGTTAGGGTTAGGGTTAGGGTTAGGGGTTGGGTTTGTGTTAGGGTTAGGGTTAGGGTTAGGATTAGGGTTAGGGTTAGGGTTAGGATTAGGGTTACGTTTAGGTTTTGAGTTAGGGTTAGGGTTAGGTTTAATGTTAGGGTTTTGATTAGGGTTAGGGTTAGGATTAGAGTTTGGTTCAGGGTTTTGGTTTGGGTTAATGTTAGGGTTAGGATTTGGGTTAGTGTTAGGGTTAGGGTTAGTGTTAGGGTTGGGGTTTGGTTTAGGGTTAGCGTTAGGGTTAGGTTTAGGTTTTTGGTTAGGTTTAGGGTTAGGTTTAGAGTTTGGGTTAGGGTTTGGGTTAAGGTTAGGTTTAGGGTTAGGGTTAGGAATAGGGTTAGGGTTATTGTTTGGGTTAGGGTTAGTGTTAGGGTTGGGGTTTGGGTTAGGGTTCGAGTTAGGGTTAGTTTTTGGGTTAGGGTTAGGGTTAGGATTAGGTTTATGGTTTGGGTAAGGGTTAGGGTTTGGGTTAGGGTTAGGGTTTGGGTTAGGGTTTGAGTTAAGGTTAGGTTTAGAGTTAATGTTAGGAATAGGGTTAGGGTTAGGGTTTGGGTTAGGGTTAGGGTTAGGATTAGAGTTTGGGTTAGGGTTCGAGTTAGGGTTAGTTTTTGGGTTAGAGTTAGGGTTAGGGTTAGGGTTTGTTTAGGGTTTGGGTTAGGGTTAGGGTTAGCGTGAGGGTTATGTTTAGGGTATTGGTTAGGGTTAGGGTTTAATGTTAGGGTTAGGGTTAGGGTTAGGGATACGGTTAGGTTTAGTCTTAGGAATAGGATAAGGGTTAGGGTTATTGTTAGGTTTTGGGTTAGGGTTTGGAATAGGGTTAGGTTTAGGTTTTGGGTTAGGGTTAGAGTTAGTGTTAGAGTTTGAGTTAGGGTTAGGGTTAGGGTTAGGGATAGGGTTTGGGTTAGGGTTTAGGGTTAGGGTTTCGGTTACGGTTTGGGTTAAGGTTAGGTTTAGGGTTATGGTTAGGAATAGGGTTATGGTTAGGGTTTGGGTTAGGGTTAGGTTTAGGATTAGGGTTTGGGTTAATGTTCGGGTTAGGGTTAGTTTTTGGGTTAGGGTTAGGGTCAGGATTAGGGTTAGGGTTAGGTTTAGGTTTAGGGTTTGGGTAAGGGTTAGGGTTCGGTTTAGGGTTAGGGTTAGGGTTAGGGTTAGGGTTTGGTTTAGGGTTAGTGTTATATTTTGGGTTAAGTTTCGGGTTAGGATAAGAGTTAGGGTTAGGGTTAGGGTTAGGGTTTGGGTTAGGGTTAGGGTTAGGGTTTGAGTTAGGGTTAGGGTTAGGGTTAGGGTTAGGGTTAGGATTAGAGTTAGGGTTAGGGTTAGGTTTTGGGTTAGTGTTAGGGTTAGTGTTAGTGTTAGTGTTAGTGTTTGGGTTAGGGTTAGGGTTAGGGTTTGGTTTATCGTTAGGGTTAGTTTTTGGGTTATGGTTAGGGTTAGGATTAGGTTTCGGGTTAGGGTTAGGGTTAGGGTTAGGGTTAGGATTAGGGTTACGTTTAGGTTTTGTGTTAGTGTTAGGGTTAGGTTTAATATTAGGGTTTTGATTAGGGTTAGGGTTAGGATTAGAGTTAGATTTAGGAATTCGGTTTGGGTTAATGTTAGGGTTAGGATTTGGGTTAGTGTTAGGGTTAGGGTTAGTGTTAGGGTTTGTGTTTGGGTTAGGGTTAGGGTTAGGGTTAGGTTTAGGTTTTTGGTTAGGTTTAAGGTTAGGGTTAGGGTTTGGGTTAGGGTTAGGGTTAGCGTGAAGGTTATGTTTAGGGTATTGGTTAGGGTTAGGGTTTAGGGTTAGTGTTAGGAATAGGGTTAGGGTTAGGTTTAAGGTTAGTGTTAGGAATAGGGTTAGGGTTAGGGTTATTGTTAGGGTTTGGGTTAGTGTTTGGGTTAGGGTTAGGGTTGGAGTTAGGGTTAGAGTTTGAGTTAGGGTTAGGGTTAGGGTTAGGGTTAGGGTTAGGGTTTGGGTTAAGTTTAGGTTTAGGGTTAGGGTTAGGAATAGGGTTAGGGTTAGGGTTTGGGTTAGGGTTAGGGTTAGGATTAGGGTTTGGGTTAGGTTTAGGGTTAGGGTTAGGGTTTGAGTTAGGGTTAGGTTTAGCGTGAAGGTTATGTTTAGGGTATTGGTTAGGGTTAGGGTTTAGGTTTAGTGTTAGGAATAGAGTTAGGGTTAGGATTAAGGTTAGTGTTAGGAATAGGGTTAGGGTTAGGGTTATTGTTAGGGTTTGGGTTATTGTTTGGGTTAGTGTTAGGGTTCGAGTTAGGGTTAGAGTTTGAGTTAGGTTTAGGGTTAGGGTTAGGGTTTTGGTTAAGGTTAGGTTTAGGGTTAGGGTTAGGAATAGGGTTAGGGTTAGGGTTTGGGTTAGGGTTAGGGTTAGGATTAGGGTTTGGGTTAGGGTTTGAGTTAGGGTTAGTTTTTGGGTTAGGGTTAGGGTTAGGATTAGGGTTAGGGTTAGGTTTAGGTTTAGGGTTTGGGTAAGGGTTAGGGTTTGGGTTAGGGTTAGGGTTAGGGTTGGGGTTAGGGTTAGGTTTTGGTTTAGGGTTAGTGTTATTTTTTGGGTTAGGTTTAGGATTAGGATAAGGGTTAGGGTTAGGTTTAGGGTTAGGGTTTGGGTTAGGGTTAGGGTTAGTGTTTGAGATAGGGTTAGGGTTAGGGTTATGGTTAGGGTTAGGATTAGAGTAAGGGTTAGGGTTTTGGTTTGGTTTAGGGTTAGGGTTAGGGTTTGGGTTAGTGTTAGGGTTAGTGTTAGTGTTAGTCATAGGGTTTGGGTTAGGGTTAGGGTTATGGTTAGGGTTAGGGTTAGGGGTTGGGTTTGTGTTAGGGTTAGGGTTAGGGTTAGGGTTAGGATTAGAGTAAGGGTTAGGGTTTTGGTTTGGTTTAGGGTTAGGGTTAGGGTTTGGGTTAGTGTTAGGGTTAGTGTTAGTGTTAGTCTTAGGGTTTGGGTTAGGGTTAGGGTTAGGGTTAGGGTTAGGGTTAGGGGTTGGGTTTGTGTTAGGGTTAGGGTTAGGGTTAGGATTAGGGTTAGGGTTAGGATTAGGGTTAGGTTTAGATTTTGGGTTAGGGTTAGGGTTAGGTTTAATATCAGGGTTTTGATTAGGTTAGGGTTAGGATTAGAGTTAGGTTTAGGGTTTTGGTTTGGGTTAATGTTAGGGTTAGGATTTGGGTTAGTGTTAGGGTTAGGGTTAGTGTTAAGGTTAGGGTCTGGGTCAGAGTTAGGGTTAGGTTTAGGGTTCGAGTTAGGGTTAGTTTTTGGGTGAGTGTTAGGGTTAGGGTTAGGGTTTGGTTTAGGGTTAGGGTTAGGGTTAGGGTTTGGGTTAGGGATACGGTTAGCGTGAGGGTTATGTTTAGGGTATTGGTTAGGGTTAGGGTTTAATATTAGGGTTAGGAATAGGGTTAGGGTTAGGGTTAGGGTTAGGGTTAGTCTTAGGAATAGGGTTAGTGTTAGGGTTATTGTTAGGGTTTGGGTTAGGTTTTGGATTAGGGTTAGGTTTAGGTTTTGGGTTAGGGTTCGAGTTAGGGTTAGAGTTTGAGTTAGGGTTAGGGTTACGGTTAGGGATAGGGTTTGGGTTAGGGTTTGGTTTAAGGTTAGGTTTAGGGTTATGGTTAGGGTTAGGGTTAGGGTTAGGGTTAGGATTAGGGTTTGGGTTAGGGTTAGGATTAGGATTTGGGTTAGGGTTAGGTTTTGGGTTAGGGTTAGGTTTAGGGTTAGGTTTACTTTTTGGGTTAGGGTTAGGGTTAGGTTTAGGATGACGGTAAGGGTTAGTGTTAGGGTTGGGGTTTGGGTTAGAGTTAGGGTTTGGGTTAGGGTTAGGTTTAGGCTTAGTGTTTGGGTTAAGGTTAGGGTTAGGGTTAGGGTTAGGAATAGGGTTAGGGTTAGGGTTAGAGCTACGGTAAGGGTTAGGAATAGGTTTAGGGTTAGGGTTAGGATTAGAGTAAGGGTTAGGGTTTTGGTTTGGTTTAGGTTTAGGGTTTGGGTTAGTATTAGGGTTAGTGTTAGTGTTAGTGTTAGGGTTTGGGTTAGGGTTAGGGTTAGGGTTAGGTTTACGGTTTGGGTTATTGTTAGGGTTAGTTTTTGGGTTAGGGTTAGGGTTATGATTAGGGTTAGAGTTAGATTTAGGGTTAGGGTTTGGGTTAGGGTTAGGGTTAGGTTTAGGGTTTGAGTTAGGGTTAGGTTTAGGGTTAGGGTTTGGGTTAGGGTTAGGGTTAGGGTTAGGGTTAGGGGTTGGGTTTGTGTTAGGGTTAGATTTAGGGTTAGGATTAGGGTTAGGGTTAGACTTAGGATTAGGGTTAGGTTTAGGTTTTGGGTTAGGGTTAGGGTTAGGTTTAATGTTAAGGTTTTGATTAGGGTTAGGGTTAGGATTAGAGTTAGGTTTAGGGTTTTGGTTTGGGTTAATGTTAGGGTTAGGATTTGGGTTAGTGTTAGGGTTAGGGTTAGTCTTAGGGTTAGGGTTTGGGTTACGGTTAGGGTTAGGTTTAGGTTTAGGTTTTTGGTTAGGTTTAGGGTTAGGGTTAGGGTTAGGGTTAGCGTGAAGGTTATGTTTAGGGTATTGGTTAGGGTTAGGGTTTAGGGTTAGGGTTAGGAATAGGTTTAGGGTTAGGGATAGGGTTAGGGTTAGTGTTAGAAATAGTGTTAGGGTTAGGGTTATTGTTAGGGTTTGGGTTAGATTTTGGGTTAGGGTTAGGTTTCGAATTAGGGTTAGAGTTTCAGTTAGGGTTAAGTTTAGGGTTAGGGTTTGGGTTTGTTTTTGAGTAAAGGTTAGGTTTAGGGTTAGGATTAGGAATAGGGTTAGGGTTAGGGTTTGGGTTAGGGTTAGGGTTAGGATTAGAGTTTGGGTTAGGGTTCGAGTTAGGGTTAGTTTTTGGGTTAGGGTTAGGGTTAGGAATAAATTAGGGTTAGGTTTAGGGTTAGGGTTTGGGTAAGGGTTAGGGGTAGGGTTAGGGTTAGGGTTTGGTTTAGGGTTAGTGTTATTTTTTGGGTTAGGTTTAGGGTTAGGATAAGGGTTAGGGTTAGGTTTAGGGTTAGGGCTTGGTTTAGGGTTAGGGTTAGTGTTTGAGTTAGGGTTAGGGTTAGGGTTAGGCTTAGTTTAGGGTTAGGGTTAGGATTTGGGTTAGGGTTTGGGTTAGGGTTAGGGTTAGGGTTAGGGTTAGGGTTAGGGTTAGGGTTTGGGTTAGGGTTTGGGTTAAGGTTAGGTTTAGGGTTAATGTTAGAAATAGGGTTAGGGTTAGGGTTTGGTTTAGGGTTAGGTTTAGGATTAGGGATTGGGTTAGGGTTCGAGTTAGGGTTAGTTTTTGGGTTAGGGTTAGGGTTAGGTTTAGGGTTTGGGTTAGGGTTAGGGTTAGGGTTAGGTTTTGGGTTAGGGTTAGGATTAGCGGGAGGGGTATGTTTACGGTATTGGTTAGGGGTAGGGTTTAATGTTAGGGTTAGGAATAGGGTTAGGATTAGGGTTAGGGTTAGCGTTAGTCTTAGGAATAGTGTTAGGGTTAGGGTTATTGTTAGGGTTTGGGTTAGGGTTTGGATTAGGGTTAGGTTTAGGTTTTGGGTTAGGGTTCGAGTTAGGGTTAGAGTTTGAGTTAGGGTTAGGGTTAGGGTTAGGGATAGGTTTTGGGTTAGGGTTTAGGGTTAGGGTTTGGGTTAGGGTTTGGTTTAAGGTTAGGTTTAGGGTTATGGTTAGGGTTAGGGTTAGGGTTAGGGTTAGGGTAAGGATTAAGGTTTGGGTTAGGGTTAGGATTAGGATTTGGGTTAGGGTTAGGTTTTGGGTTAGGGTTAGGTTTAGGGTTAAGTTTACTTTTTGGGTTAGGGTTAGGGTTAGGTTTAGGATTACGGTAAGGGTTAGTGTTAGGGTTGGGGTTTGGGTTAGAGTTAGGGTTTGGGTTAGGGTTAGGTTTAGGGTTAGTGTTTGGGTTAAGGTTAGGGTTAGGGTTAGGATTAGGAATAGGGATAGGGTTAGGGCTAGAGTTACGGTTAGGGTTAGGAATAGGTTTAGGTTTAGGGTTAGGATTAGAGTTAGGGTTAGGGTTTTGGTTTGGTTTAGGGTTAGGGTTTGGGTTAGTTTTAGGGTTAGTGTTAGTGTTAGTGTTAGTGTTAGGGTTTGGGTTAGCGTTAGGGTTAGGGTTACGGTTAGGGTTTGCGTTATTGTTAGGGTTAGTTTTTGGGTTAGGGTTAGGATTAGGATTAGGGTTAGGGTTAGATTTAGGGTTAGGGTTTGGGTTAGGGTTAGGGTTAGGTTTAGGGTTTGAGTTAGGGTTAGGTTTAGGGTTAGGGTTTGGTTTAGGGTTAGGGTTAGGGTTAGGGTTAGGGGTTGGGTTTGTGTTAGGGTTAGAGTTAGGGTTAGGATTAGGGTTAGGGTTAGGGTTAGGATTAGGGTTAGGTTTAGGTTTTGGGTTAGGGTTAGGGTTAGGTTTAATGTTAAGGTTTTGATTAGGGTTAGGGTTAGGATTAGAGTTAGGTTTAGGGTTTTGGTTTGGGTTAATGTTAGGGTTAGGATTTGGGTTAGTGTTAGGGTTAGGGTTAGTGTTAGGGTTAGGGTTTGGGTTACGGTTAGGGTTAGGTTTAGGTTTAGGTTTTTGGTTAGGTTTAGGGTTAGGGTTAGGGTTAGGGTTAGCGTGAAGGTTATGTTTAGGGTATTGGTTAGGGTTAGGGTTTAGGGTTAGGGTTAGGAATAGGTTTAGGGTTAGGGATAGGGTTAGGGTTAGTGTTAGGTATAGTGTTAGTGTTAGGGTTATTGTTAGGGTTTGGGTTAGTGTTTGGGTTAGGGTTAGGTTTCGAATTAGGGTTAGAGTTTGTGTTAGGGTTAAGTTTAGGGTTAGGGTTTGGGTTTGGGTTTGAGTAAAGGTTAGGTTTAGGGTTAGGATTAGGAATAGGGTTAGGGTTAGGGTTTGGGTTAGGGTTAGGGTTAGGATTAGAGTTTGGGTTAGGGTTCGAGTTAGGGTTAGTTTTTGGGTTAGGGTTAGGGTTAGGAATAGATTAGGGTTAGGTTTAGGTTTAGGGTTTGGGTAAAGGTTAGGGTTAGGGTTAGGGTTAGGGTTTGGTTTAGGGTTAGTGTTATTTTTTGGGTTAGGTTTAGGGTTAGGATAAGGGTTAGGGTTAGGTTTAGGGTTAGGGCTGGTTTAGGGTTAGGGTTAGTGTTTGAGTTAGGGTTAGGGTTAGGGTTAGGCTTAGTTTAGGGTTAGGGTTAGGATTTGGGTTAGGGTTTGGGTTAGGGTTAGGGTTAGGGTTAGGGTTAGGGTTAGGGTTGGGGTTTGGGTTAGGGTTTGGGTTAAGGTTAGGTTTAGCGTTAATGTTAGGAATAGGGTTAGGGTTAGGGTTTGGTTTGGGGTTAGGTTTAGGATTAGGGATTGGGTTAGGGTTCGAGTTAGGGTTAGTTTTTGGGTTAGGGTTAGGGTTAGGTTTAGGGTTTGGGTTAGGGTTAGGGTTAGGGTTAGGGTTTGGGTTAGGGTTAGGGTTAGCGTAAGGGTTATGTGTACGGTGTTGGTTAGAGTAAGGGTTTAATGTTAGGGTTAGGAATAGGGTTAGGGTTCGGGTTAGGGTTAGGGTTAGTCTTAGGAATAGGGATAGGGTTAGGGTTATTGTGAGGGTTTGGGTTAGCGTTTGAATTAGGGTTAGGTTTAGATTTTGGGTTAGGGTTAGAGTTAGGGTTAGAGTTTGAGTTAGGGTTAGGGTTAGGGTTAGGGATAGGGTTTGGGTTAGGGTTTAGGTTTAGGGTTTGGGTTAGGGTTTGGGTTAAGGTTAGGTTTAGGGTTATGGTTAGGAATAGTGTTATGGTTAGGGTTTGGGTTATGGTTAGGGTTAGGATTAGGGTTTGGGTTAAGGTTCGGGTTAGGGTTAGTTTTTGGGTTAGGGTTAGGGTTAGGGTTAGGGTTAGTGTTATATTTTGGGTTAGGTTTACGGTTAGGATAAGGGTTAGGGTTAGGGTTAGGGTTAGGGTTTGGGTTTGGGTTAGGGTTAGGGTTAGGGTTTGAGTTAGAGTTAGGGTTAGGGTTAGGGTTAGGGTTAGGATTAGGGTTAGGTTTAGGTTTAGGGTTTGGGTAAGGGTTAGGGTTTGGGTTAGGTTTAGGGTTAGGGTTTGGTTTAGGTTTAGTGTTATTTTTTGTGTTAGGTTTAGGGTTAGGGTAAGGGTTAGGGTTAAGTTTAGGGTTAGGGTTTGAGTTAGGGTTAGGGTGAGGGTTAGGGGTAGGGTTAGGGTTAGGGTTAGGGTTAGGGTTTGCGTTATTGTTAGGGTTAGTTTTTGGGTTAGGGTTAGGGTTAGGATTAGGGTTAGGGTTAGATTTAGGGTTAGGGTTTGGGTTAGGGTTAGGGTTAGGTTTAGGGTTTGAGTTAGGGTTAGGTTTAGGGTTAGGGTTTGGGTTAGGGTTAGGGTTAGGGTTAGGGTTAGGGGTTGGGTTTGTGTTAGGGTTAGAGTTAGGGTTAGGATTAGGGTTAGGGTTAGGGTTAGGATTAGGGTTAGGTTTAGGTTTTGGGTTAGGGTTAGGGTTAGGTTTAATGTTAAGGTTTTGATTAGGGTTAGGGTTAGGATTAGAGTTAGGTTTAGGGTTTTGGTTTGGGTTAATGTTAGGGTTAGGATTTGGGTTAGTGTTAGGGTTAGGGTTAGTGTTAGGGTTAGGGTTTGGGTTACGGTTAGGGTTAGGTTTAGGTTTAGGTTTTTGGTTAGGTTTAGGGTTAGGGTTAGGGTTAGGTTTAGCGTGAAGGTTATGTTTAGTGTATTGGTTAGAGTTAGGGTTTAGGGTTAGGGTTAGGAATAGGTTTAGGGTTAGGGATAGGGTTAGGGTTAGTGTTAGGTATAATGTTAGGGTTAGGGTTATTGTTAGGGTTTGCGTTAGTGTTTGGGTTAGGGTTAGGTTTCGAATTAGGGTTAGAGTTTGAGTTAGGGTTAAGTTTAGGGTTAGGGTTAGGGTTTAGGTTTAGGGTATGGGTTAGGGTTTGGGTTAAGGTTAGGTTTAGGGTTATGGTTAGGAATAGTGTTATGGTTAGGGTTTGGGTTAGGGTTAGGGTTAGGATTAGGGTTTGGGTTAAGGTTCGGGTTAGGGTTAGTTTTTGGGTTAGGGTTAGGGTTAGGATTAGGGTTAGGGTTAGGTTTAGGTTTAGGGTTTGGGTAAGGGTTAGGGTTTGGGTTAGGGTTAGGGTTAGTGTTAGGGTTAGGGTTTGGTTTAGGGTTAGTGTTATATTTTGTGTTAAGTTTAGGGTTAGGATAAGGGTTAGGGTTAGGGTTTGGGTTTTGGTTTGTGTTAGGGTTAGGGTTGGGGTTTTGGTTAGGTTTAGGGTTAGGGTGAGGGTTTGGGTTAGGGTTTGAGTTAGGGTTAGGATTAGAGTTAGTGTTAGGGTTAGAGTTTGGGTTAGGGTTAGGGTTAGTGTTAGTGTTAGTGTTAGTGTTTGGGTTAGGGTTAGGGTTAGGGTTAGGGTTAGGGTTTGGGTTATCGTTAGGGTTAGTTTTTGGGTTAGGGTTAGGTTTAGGATTAGGATTAGGTTTAGTGTTAGGGTTAGGGTTAGGGTTAGGGTTAGGATTAGGGTTAGGTTTAGGTTTTGGGTTAGGGTTAGGGTTAGGTTTAATGTTAGGGTTTTGATTAGGGTTAGGGTTAGGATTAGAGTTAGATTTAGGGCTATGGTTTGGGTTAATGTTAGGGTTACGATTTGGGTTAGTGTTAGGGTTAGGGTTAGTGTTAGGGTTTGGGTTTGTGTTAGGGTTAGGGTTAGGGTTAGGTTAGGTTTTTGGTTAGGTTTAGGGTTAGGGTTTTGGTTTGGTTTAGGGTTAGGGTTTGGGTTAGTATTAGGGTTAGTGTTAGTGTTAGTGTTAGGGTTTGGGTTAGGGTTAGGGTTAGGGTTAGGTTTACGGTTTGGGTTATTGTTAGGGTTAGTTTTTGGGTTAGGGTTAGGGTTAGGATTAGGGTTAGAGTTAGATTTAGGGTTAGGGTTTGGGTTAGGGTTAGGGTTAGGTTTAGGGTTTGAGTTAGGGTTAGGTTTAGGGTTAGGGTTTGGGTTAGGGTTAGGGTTAGGGTTAGGGTTAGGGGTTGGGTTTGTGTTAGGGTTAGATTTAGGGTTAGGATTAGGGTTAGGGTTAGAGTTAGGATTAGGGTTAGGTTTAGGTTTTGGGTTAGGGTTAGGGTTAGGTTTAATGTTAAGGTTTTGATTAGGGTTAGGGTTAGGATTAGAGTTAGGTTTAGGGTTTTGGTTTGGGTTAATGTTAGGGTTAGGATTTGGGTTAGTGTTAGGGTTAGGGTTAGTCTTAGGGTTAGGGTTTGGGTTACGGTTAGGGTTAGGTTTAGGTTTAGGTTTTTGGTTAGGTTTAGGGTTAGGGTTAGGGTTATGGTTAGCGTGAAGGTTATGTTTAGGGTATTGGTTAGGGTTAGGGTTTAGGGTTAGGGTTAGGAATAGGTTTAGGGTTAGGGATAGGGTTAGGGTTAGTGTTAGGAATAGTGTTAGGGTTAGGGTTATTGTTAGGGTTTGGGTTAGATTTTGGGTTAGGGTTAGGTTTCGAATTAGGGTTAGAGTTTGAGTTAGGGTTAAGTTTAGGGTTAGGGTTTGGGTTTGTTTTTGAGTAAAGGTTAGGTTTAGGGTTAGGATTAGGAATAGGGTTAGGGTTAGGGTTTGGGTTAGGGTTAGGGTTAGGATTAGAGTTTGGGTTAGGGTTCGAGTTAGGGTTAGTTTCTGGGTTAGGGTTAGGGTTAGGAATAAATTAGGGTTAGGTTTAGGGTTAGGGTTTGGGTAAGGGTTAGGGTTAGGGTTAGGGTTAGGGTTTGGTTTAGGGTTAGTGTTATTTTTTGGGTTAGGTTTAGGGTTAGGATAAGGGTTAGGGTTAGGTTTAGGGTTAGGGCTTGGTTTAGGGTTAGGGTTAGTGTTTGAGTTAGGGTTAGGGTTAGGGTTACGCTTAGTTTAGGGTTAGGGTTAGGATTTGGGTTAGGGTTTGGGTTAGGGTTAGGGTTAGGGTTAGGGTTAGGGTTAGGGTTAGGGTTTGGGTTAGGGTTTGGGTTAAGGTTAGGTTTAGGGTTAATGTTAGAAATAGGGTTAGGGTTAGGGTTTGGTTTAGGGTTAGGTTTAGGATTAGGGATTGGGTTAGGTTTCGAGTTAGGGTTAGTTTTTGGGTTAGGGTTAGGGTTAGGTTTAGGGTTTGGGTTAGGGTTAGGGTTAGGGTTAGGGTTTGGGTTAGGGTTAGGATTAGCGTGAGGGTTATGTTTACGGTATTGGTTAGGGTTAGGGTTTAATGTTAGGGTTAGGAATAGGGTTAGGATTAGGGTTAGGGTTAGGGTTAGTCTTAGGAATAGGGTTAGGGTTAGGGTTATTGTTAGGGTTTGGGTTAGGGTTTGGATTAGGGTTAGGTTTAGGTTTTGGGTTAGGGTTCGAGTTAGGGTTAGAGTTTGAGTTAGGGTTATGGTTAGGGTTAGGGATAGGTTTTGGGTTAGGGTTTAGGGTTAGGGTTTGGGTTAGGGTTTGGTTTAAGGTTAGGTTTAGGGTTATGGTTAGGGTTAGGGTTAGGGTTAGGGTTAGGGTAAGGATTAAGGTTTGGGTTAGGGTTAGGATTAGGATTTGGGTTAGGGTTAGGTTTTGGGTTAGGGTTAGGTTTAGGGTTAAGTTTACTTTTTGGGTTAGGGTTAGGGTTAGGTTTAGGATTACGGTAAGGGTTAGTGTTAGGGTTGGGGTTTGGGTTAGAGTTAGGGTTTGGGTTAGGGTTAGGTTTAGGGTTAGTGTTGGGGTTAAGGTGAGGGTTAGGGTTGGGATTAGGAATAGGGTTAGGGATAGGGTTAGAGTTACGGTTAGGGTTAGGAATAGGTTTAGGTTTAGGGTTAGGATTAGAGTTAGGGTTAGGGTTTTGGTTTGGTTTAGGGTTAGGGTTTGGGTTAGTTTTAGGGTTAGTGTTAGTGTTAGTGTTAGTGTTAGGGTTTGGGTTAGCGTTAGGGTTAGGGTTAGGGTTAGGGTTTGCGTTATTGTTAGGGTTAGTTTTTGGGTTAGGGTTAGGATTAGGATTAGGGTTAGGGTTAGATTTAGGGTTAGGGTTTGGGTTAGGGTTAGGGTTAGGTTTAGGGTTTGAGTTAGGGTTAGGTTTAGGGTTAGGGTTTGGTTTAGGGTTAGGGTTAGGGTTAGGGTTAGGGGTTGGGTTTGTGTTAGGGTTAGAGTTAGGGTTAGGATTAGGGTTAGGGTTAGGGTTAGGATTAGGGTTAGGTTTAGGTTTTGGGTTAGGGTTAGGGTTAGGTTTAATGTTAAGGTTTTGATTAGGGTTAGGGTTAGGATTAGAGTTAGGTTTAGGGTTTTGGTTTGGGTTAATGTTAGGGTTAGGATTTGGGTTAGTGTTAGGGTTAGGGTTAGTGTTAGGGTTAGGGTTTGGGTTACGGTTAGGGTTAGGTTTAGGTTTAGGTTTTTGGTTAGGTTTAGGGTTAGGGTTAGGGTTAGGGTTAGCGTGAAGGTTATGTTTAGGGTATTGGTTAGGGTTAGGGTTTAGGGTTAGGGTTAGGAATAGGTTTAGGGTTAGGGATAGGGTTAGGGTTAGTGTTAGGTATAGTGTTAGTGTTAGGGTTATTGTTAGGGTTTGGGTTAGTGTTTGGGTTAGGGTTAGGTTTCGATTTAGGGTTAGAGTTTGTTTTAGGGTTAAGTTTAGGGTTAGGGTTTGGGTTTGGGTTTGAGCAAAGGTTAGGTTTAGGGTTAGGATTAGGAATAGGGTTAGGGTTAGGGTTTGGGTTAGGGTTAGGGTTAGGATTAGAGTTTGGGTTAGGGTTCGAGTTAGGGTTAGTTTTTGGGTTAGGGTTAGGGTTAGGAATAGATTAGGGTTAGGTTTAGGTTTAGGGTTTGGGTAAAGGTTAGGGTTAGGGTTAGGGTTAGGGTTTGGTTTAGGGTTAGTGTTATTTTTTGGGTTAGGTTTAGGGTTAGGATAAGGGTTAGGGTTAGGTTTAGGGTTAGGGCTGGTTTAGGGTTAGGGTTAGTGTTTGAGTTAGGGTTAGGGTTAGGGTTAGGCTTAGTTTAGGGTTAGGGTTAGGATTTGGGTTAGGGTTTGGGTTAGGGTTAGGGTTAGGATTAGGGTTAGGGTTAGGGTTGGGGTTTGGGTTAGGGTTTGGGTTAAGGTTAGGTTTAGCGTTAATGTTAGGAATAGGCTTAGGGTTAGGGTTGGGTGTAGGGTTAGGTTTAGGATTAGGGATTGGGTTAGGGTTCGAGTTAGGGTTAGTTTTTGGGTTACGGTTAGGGTTAGGTTTAGGGTTTGGGTTAGGGTTAGGGTTAGGGTTAGGGTTTGGGTTAGGGTTAGGGTTAGCGTGAGGGTTATGTTTACGGTATTGGTTAGGGTAAGGGTTTAATATTAGGGTTAGGAATAGGGTTAGGGTTAGGGTTAGGGTTAGGGTTAGTCTTAGGAATAGGGATAGGGTTAGGGTTATTGTTAGGGTTTGGGTTAGCGTTTGAATTAGGGTTAGGTTTAGATTTTGGGTTAGGGTTAGAGTTAGGGTTAGAGTTTGAGTTAGGGTTAGGGTTAGGGTTAGGGATAGGTTTTGGGTTAGGGTTTAGGTTTAGGGTTTGGGTTAGGGTTTGGGTTAAGGTTAGGTTTAGGGTTATGGTTAGGAATAGTGTTATGGTTAGGGTTTGGGTTATGGTTAGGGTTAGGATTAGGGTTTGGGTTAAGGTTCGGGTTAGGGTTAGTTTTTGGGTTAGGGTTAGGGTTAGGGTTAGGGTTAGGGTTAGTGTTATATTTTGGGTTAGGTTTACGGTTAGGATAAGGGTTAGGGTTAGGGTTAGGGTTAGGGTTTGGGTTTGGGTAAGGGTTAGGGTAGGGGTTTGAGTTAGAGTTAGGGTTGGGGTTAGGGTTAGGGTTAGGATTAGGGTTAGGCTTAGGTTTAGGGTTTGGGTAAGGGTTAGGGTTTGGGTTAGGTTTAGGGTTAGGGTTAGGGTTAGGGTTTGGTTTAGGTTTAGTGTTATTTTTTGTGTTAGGTTTAGGGTTAGGGTAAGGGTTAGGGTTAGGTTTAGGGTTAGGGTTTGAGTTAGGGTTAGGGTTAGGGTTAGGGGTAGGGTTAGGGTTAGGGTTAGGGTTAGGGTTAGGGTTTGCGTTATTGTTAGGGTTAGTTTTTGGGTTAGGGTTAGGGTTAGGATTAGGGTTAGGGTTAGATTTAGGGTTAGGGTTTGGGTTAGGGTTAGGGTTAGGTTTAGGGTTTGAGTTAGGGTTAGGTTTAGGGTTAGGGTTTGGGTTAGGGTTAGGGTTAGGGTTAGGGTTAGGGGTTGGGTTTGTGTTAGGGTTAGAGTTAGGGTTAGGATTAGGGTTAGGGTTAGGGTTAGGATTAGGTTTAGGTTTAGGTTTTGGGTTAGGGCTAGGGTTAGGTTTAATGTTAAGGTTTTGATTAGGGTTAGGGTTAGGATTAGAGTTAGGATTAGGATTTTGGTTTGGGTTAATGTTAGGGTTAGGATTTGGGTTAGTGTTAGGGTTAGGGTTAGTGTTAGGGTTAGGGTTTGGGTTACGGTTAGGGTTAGGTTTAGGTTTAGGTTTTTGGTTAGGTTTAGGGTTAGGGTTAGGGTTAGGTTTAGCGTGAAGGTTATGTTTAGTGTATTGGTTAGGGTTAGGGTTTAGGGTTAGGGTTAGGAATACGTTTAGGGTTAGGGATAGGGTTAGGGTTAGTGTTAGGTATAGTGTTAGGGTTAGGGTTATTGTTAGGGTTTGCGTTAGTGTTTGGGTTAGGGTTAGGTTTCGAATTAGGGTTAGAGTTTGAGTTAGGGTTAAGTTTAGGGTTAGGGTTAGGGTTTAGGTTTAGGGTTTGGGTTAGGGTTTGGGTTAAGGTTAGGTTTAGGGTTATGGTTAGGAATAGTGTTATGGTTAGGGTTTGGGTTAGGGTTAGGGTTAGGATTAGGGTTTGGGTTAAGGTTCGGGTTAGGGTTAGTTTTTGGATTAGGGTTAGGGTTAGGATTAGGGTTAGGGTTAGGTTTAGGTTTAGGGTTTGGTTAAGGGTTAGGGTTTGGGTTAGGGTTAGGGTTAGTGTTAGGGTTAGGGTTTGGTTTAGGGTTAGTGTTATATTTTGTGTTAAGTTTAGGGTTAGGATAAGGGTTAGGGTTAGGGTTAGGGTTACGGTTTGGGTTAGGGTTAGGGTTAGGGTTTGAATTAGGGTTAGGGTTAGGGTTAGGGTTAGGGTTAGGGTTAGGGTTAGGGTTAGGATTAGAGTTAGGGTTAGGGTTAGAGTTTGGGTTAGTGTTAGGGTTAGTGTTAGTGTTAGTGTTAGTGTTTGGGTTAGGGTTAGGGTTAGGGTTAGGGTTAGGGTTTGGGTTATCGTTAGGGTTAGTTTTTGGGTTAGGGTTAGGGTTAGGATTAGGATTAGGTTTAGTGTTAGGGTTAGGGTTAGGGTTAGGGTTAGGATTAGGGTTAGGTTTAGGTTTTGGGTTAGGGTTAGGGTTAGGTTTAATGTTAGGGTTTTGATTAGGGTTAGGGTTAGGATTAGAGTTAGATTTAGGGCTATGGTTTGGGTTAATGTTAGGGTTACGATTTGGGTTAGTGTTAGGGTTAGGGTTAGTGTTAGGGTTTGGGTTTGTGTTAGGGTTAGGGTTAGGGTTAGGTTAGGTTTTTGGTTAGGTTTAGGGTTAGGGTTAGGGTTTGGGTTAGGGTTAGGGTTAGCGTGAAGGTTATGTTTAGGGTATTGGTTAGGGTTAGAGTTTAGGGTTAGTGTTAGGAATAGGATTAGGGTTAGGTTTAGGGTTAGGGTTAAGGTTAGTGTTAGGAATACCGTTAGGGTTAGGGTTATTGTTAGGGTTTGGGTTAGCGTTTGGGTTAGGGTTAGGGTTCGAATTAGTGTTAGAGTTTGAGTTAGGGTTAGGGTTAGGGTTAGGGTTTGGGATAGCGTTTGGGTTAAGGTTAGGTTTAGGGTTAGGATTAGGAATAGGGTTAGGGTTAGGGTTTGGGTTAGGGTTAGGGTTAGGATTAGAGTTTGGGTTAGGGTTCGAGATAGGGTTAGTTTTTGGGTTAGGGCTAGGGTGAGGGTTAGGGTTAGGGTTAGGGCTAGGAATAGGGTTAGGGTTAGGGTTTGTGTTAGGGTTAGGGTTAGGATTAGGGTTTGGGTTAGGGTTCGAGTTAGGGTTAGTTTTTGGGTTAGGGTTAGGGTTAGGATTAGGGTTAGGGTTAGGTTTAGGTTTAGGGTTTGGGTAAGGGTTAGGGTTTGGGTTAGGGTTAGGGTTAGTGTTGGGGTTAGGGTTAGGGTTTGGTTTAGGGTTAGTGTTATTTTTTGGTTTAGGTTTAGGGTTAGGATAAGGGTTAGGGTTAGGTTTAGGGTTAGGGTTTGGGTTAGGGTTAGGGTTAGTGTTTGAGATAGGGTTAGGGTTAGGGTTATGGTTAGGGTTAGGATTAGAATAAGTGTTAGGGTTTTGGTTTGGTTTAGGGTTAGGGTTAGGGTTTGGGTTAGTGTTAGGGTTAGTGTTAGTGTTAGTCATAGGGTTTGGGTTAGGGTTAGGGTTAGGGTTAGGGTTAGGGTTAGGGGTTGGGTTTGTGTTAGGGTTAGGGTTAGGGTTAGGGTTAGGATTAGAGTAAGGGTTAGGGTTTTGGTTTGGTTTAGGGTTAGGGTTAGGGTTTGGGTTAGTGTTAGGGTTAGTGTTAGTGTTAGTCTTAGGGTTTGGGTTAGGGTTAGGGTTAGGGTTAGGGTTAGGGTTAGGGGTTGGGTTTGTGTTAGGGTTAGGGTTAGGGTTAGGATTAGGGTTAGGGTTAGGATTAGGGTTAGGTTTAGATTTTGGGTTAGGGTTAGGGTTAGGTTTAATATCAGGGTTTTGATTAGGGTTAGGGTTAGGATTAGAGTTAGGTTTAGGGTTTTGGTTTGGGTTAATGTTAGGGTTAGGATTTGGGTTAGTGTTAGGGTTAGGGTTAGTGTTAAGGTTATGGTCTGGGTTAGGGTTAGGGTTAGGGTTAGGGTTCGAGTTAGGGTTAGTTTTTGGGTTAGTGTTAGGGTTAGGGTTAGGGTTTGGTTTAGGGTTAGGGTTAGGGTTAGGGTTATGTTAGGGATACGGTTAGCGTGAGGGTTATGTTTAGGGTATTGGTTAGGGTTAGGGTTTAATATTAGGGTTAGGAATAGGGTTAGGGTTAGGGTTAGGGTTAGGGTTAGTCTTAGGAATAGGGTTAGGGTTAGGGTTATTGTTAGGGTTTGGGTTAGGTTTTGGATTAGGGTTAGGTTTAGGTTTTGGGTTAGGGTTTGAGTTAGGGTTAGAGTTTGAGTTAGGGTTAGGGTTACGGTTAGGGATAGGGTTTGGGTTAGGGTTTGGTTTAAGGTTAGGTTTAGGGTTATGGTTAGGGTTAGGGTTAGGGTTAGGGTTAGGATTAGGGTTTGGGTTAGGGTTAGGATTAGGATTTGGGTTAGGGTTAGGTTTTGGGTTAGGGTTAGGTTTAGGGTTAGGTTTACTTTTTGGGTTAGGGTTAGGGTTAGGTTTAGGATTACGGTAAGGGTTAGTGTTAGGGTTGGGGTTTGGGTTAGAGTTAGGGTTTGGGTTAGGGTTAGGTTTAGGGTTAGTGTTTGGGTTAAGGTTAGGGTTAGGGTTAGGGTTAGGAATAGGGTTAGGGTTAGGGTTAGAGTTACGGTTAGGGTTAGGAATAGGTTTAGGGTTAGGGTTAGGATTAGAGTAAGGGTTAGGGTTTTGGTTTGGTTTAGGGTTAGGGTTTGGGTTAGTATTAGGCTTAGTGTTAGTGTTAGGGTTTGGGTTAGGGTTAGGGTTAGGGTTAGGTTTACGGTTTGGGTTATTGTTAGGGTTAGTTTTTGGGTTAGGGTTAGGGTTAGGATTAGGGTTAGGGTTAGATTTAGGGTTAGGGTTTGGGTTAGGGTTAGGGTTAGGTTTAGGGTTTGAGTTAGGGTTAGGTTTAGGGTTAGGGTTTGGGTTAGGGTTAGGGTTAGGGTTAGGGTTAGGGGTTGGGTTTGTGTTAGGGTTAGATTTAGGGTTAGGATTAGGGTTAGGGTTAGAGTTAGGATTAGGGTTAGGTTTAGGTTTTGGGTTAGGGTTAGGGTTAGGTTTAATGTTAAGGTTTTGATTAGGGTTAGGGTTAGGATTAGAGTTAGGTTTAGGGTTTTGGTTTGGGTTAATGTTAGGGTTAGGATTTGGGTTAGTGTTAGGGTTAGGGTTAGTCTTAGGGTTAGGGTTTGGGTTACGGTTAGGGTTAGGTTTAGGTTTAGGTTTTTGGTTAGGTTTAGGGTTAGGGTTAGGGTTAGGGTTAGCGTGAAGGTTATGTTTAGGGTATTGGTTAGGGTTAGGGTTTAGGGTTAGGGTTAGGAATAGGTTTAGGGTTAGGGATAGGGTTAGGGTTAGTGTTAGGAATAGTGTTAGGGTTAGGGTTATTGTTAGGGTTTGGGTTAGATTTTGGGTTAGGGTTAGGTTTCGAATTAGGGTTAGAGTTTGAGTTAGGGTTAAGTTTAGGGTTAGGGTTTGGGTTTGTTTTTGAGTAAAGGTTAGGTTTAGGGTTAGGATTAGGAATAGGGTTAGGGTTAGGGTTTGGGTTAGGGTTAGGGTTAGGATTAGAGTTTGGGTTAGGGTTCGAGTTAGGGTTAGTTTTTGGGTTAGGGTTAGGGTTAGGAATAAATTAGGGTTAGGTTTAGGGTTAGGTTTTGGGTAAGGGTTAGGGTTAGGGTTAGGGTTTGGTTTAGGGTTAGTGTTATTTTTTGGGTTAGGTTTAGGGTTAGGATAAGGGTTAGGGTTAGGTTTAGGGTTAGGGCTTGGTTTACGGTTAGGGTTAGTGTTTGAATTAGGGTTAGGGTTAGGGTTAGGCTTAGTTTAGGGTTAGGGTTAGGATTTGGGTTAGGGTTTGGGTTAGGGTTAGGGTTAGGGTTAGGGTTAGGGTTAGGGTTAGGGTTAGGGTTTCGTTTAGGGTTTGGGTTAAGGTTAGGTTTAGGGTTAATGTTAGAAATAGGGTTAGGGTTAGGGTTTGGTTTAGGGTTAGGTTTAGGATTAGGGATTGGGTTAGGGTTCGAGTTAGGCTTAGTTTTTGGGTTAGGGTTAGGGTTAGGTTTAGGGTTTGGGTTAGGGTTAGGGTTAGGGTTAGGGTTTGGGTTAGGGTTAGGATTAGCGTGAGGGTTATGTTTACGGTATTGGTTAGGGCTAGGGTTTAATGTTAGGGTTAGGAATAGGGTTAGGATTAGGGTTAGGGTTAGGGTTAGTCTTAGGAATAGGGTTAGGGTTAGGGTTATTGTTAGGGTTTGGGTTAGGGTTTGGATTAGGGTTAGGTTTAGGTTTTGGGTTAGGGTTCGAGTTAGGGTTAGAGTTTGAGATAGGGTTAGGGTTAGGGTTAGGGATAGGTTTTGGGTTAGGGTTTAGGGTTAGGGTTTGGGTTAGGGTTTGGTTTAAGGTTAGGTTTAGGGTTATGGTTAGGGTTAGGGTTAGGGTTAGGGTTTGGGTAAGGATTAAGGTTTGGGTTAGGGTTAGGATTAGGATTTGGGTTAGGGTTAGGTTTTGGGTTAGGGTTAGGTTTAGGGTTAAGTTTACTTTTTGGGTTAGGGTTAGGGTTAGGTTTCGGATTACGGTAAGGGTTAGTGTTAGGGTTGGGGTTTGGGTTAGAGTTAGGGTTTGGGTTAGGGTTAGGTTTAGGGTTAGTGTTTGGGTTAAGGTTAGGGTTAGGGTTAGGATTAGGAATAGGGTTAGGGTTAGGGTTAGAGTTACGGTTAGGGTTAGGAGTAGGTTTAGGTTTAGGGTTAGGATTAGAGTAAGGGTTAGGGTTTTGGTTTGGTTTAGGGTTAGGGTTTGGGTTAGTTTTAGGGTTAGTGTTAGTGTTAGGGTTAGTGTTAGGGTTTGGGTTAGCGTTAGGGTTAGGTTTAGGGTTAGGGTTTGCGTTATTGTTAGGGTTAGTTTTTGGGTTAGGGTTAGGATTAGGATTAGGGTTAGGGTTAGATTTAGGGTTAGGGTTTGGGTTAGGGTTAGGGTTAGGTTTAGGGTTTGAGTTAGGGTTAGGTTTAGGGTTAGGGTTTGGTTTAGGGTTAGGGTTAGGGTTAGGGTTAGGGGTTGGGTTTGTGTTAGGGTTAGAGTTAGGGTTAGGATTAGGGTTAGGGTTAGGGTTAGGATTAGGGTTAGGTTTAGGTTTTGGGTTAGGGTTAGGGTTAGGTTTAATGTTAAGGTTTTGATTAGGGTTAGGGTTAGGATTAGA
This sequence comes from Eospalax fontanierii, assembly GCA_035773235.1. Taxonomy (NCBI): domain Eukaryota; kingdom Metazoa; phylum Chordata; class Mammalia; order Rodentia; family Spalacidae; genus Eospalax; species Eospalax fontanierii. Next base: position 55,111 of record CM069524.1, on the reverse strand, counting down.
GTTAGGTTTAGGGTTTTGGTTTGGGTTAATGTTAGGGTTAGGATTTGGGTTAGTGTTAGGGTTAGGGTTAGTGTTAGGGTTAGGGTTTGGGTTACGGTTAGGGTTAGGTTTAGGTTTAGGTTTTTGGTTAGGTTTAGGGTTAGGGTTAGGGTTAGGGTTAGCGTGAAGGTTATGTTTAGGGTATTGGTTAGGGTTAGGGTTTAGGGTTAGGGTTAGGAATAGGTTTAGGGTTAGGGATAGGGTTAGGGTTAGTGTTAGGTATAGTGTTAGTGTTAGGGTTATTGTTAGGGTTTGGGTCAGTGTTTGGGTTAGGGTTAGGTTTCGAATTAGGGTTAGAGTTTGTGTTAGGGTTAAGTTTAGGGTTAGGGTTTGGGTTTGGGTTTGAGTAAAGGTTAGGTTTAGGGTTAGGATTAGGAATAGGGTTAGGGTTAGGGTTTGGGTTAGGGTTAGGGTTAGGATTAGAGTTTGGGTTAGGGTTCGAGTTAGGGTTAGTTTTTGGGTTAGGGTTAGGGTTAGGAATAGATTAGGGTTAGGTTTAGGTTTAGGGTTTGGGTAAAGGTTAGGGTTAGGGTTAGGGTTAGGGTTTGGTTTATGGTTAGTGTTATTTTTTGGGTTAGGTTTAGGGTTAGGATAAGGGTTAGGGTTAGGTTTAGGGTTAGGGCTGGTTTAGGGTTAGAGGTAGTGGTTGAGTTAGGGTTAGGGTTAGGGTTAGGCTTAGTTTAGGGTTAGGGTTAGGATTTGGGTTAGGGTTTGGGTTAGGGTTAGGGTTAGGGTTAGGGTTAGGGTTGGGGTTTGGGTTAGGGTTTGGGTTAAGGTTAGGTTTAGCGTTAATGTTAGGAATAGGGTTAGGGTTAGGCGTTGGTTTAGGGTTAGGTTTAGGATTAGGGATTGGGTTAGGGTTCGAGTTAGGGTTAGTTTTTGAGTTAGGGTTAGGGTTAGGTTTAGAGTTTGGGTTAGGGTTAGGGTTAGGGTTAGGGTTTGGGTTAGGGTTAGGGTTAGCGTGAGGGTTATGTTTACGGTATTGGTTAGGGTAAGGGTTTAATATTAGGGTTAGGAATAGGGTTATGGTTAGGGTTAGGGTTAGGGTTAGTCTTAGGAATAGGGATAGGGTTAGGGTTATTGTTAGGTTTTGGGTTAGCGTTTGAATTAGGGTTAGGTTTAGATTTTGGGTTAGGGTTAGAGTTAGGGTTAGAGTTTGAGTTAGGGTTAGGGTTAGGGTTAGGGATAGGGTTTGGGTTAGGGTTTAGGTTTAGGGTTTGGGTTAGGGTTTGGGTTAAGGTTAGGTTTAGGGTTATGGTTAGGAATAGTGTTATGGTTAGGGTTTGGGTTATGGTTAGGGTTAGGGTTAGGGTTTGGGTTAAGGTTCGGGTTAGGGTTAGTTTTTGGGTTAGGGTTAGGGTTAGGGTTAGGGTTAGGGTTAGTGTTATATTTTGGGTTAGGTTTCCGGTTAGGATAAGGGTTAGGGTTAGGGTTAGGGTTAGGGTTTGGGTTTGGGTTAGGGTTAGGGTTAGGGTTTGAGTTAGAGTTAGGGTTAGGGTTAGGGTTAGGGTTAGGATTAGGGTTAGGTTTAGGTTTAGGGTTTGGGTAAGGGTTAGGGTTTGGGTTAGGTTTAGGGTTAGGGTTAGGGTTAGGGTTTGGTTTAGGTTTAGTGTTATTTTTTGTGTTAGGTTTAGGGTTAGGGTAAGGGTTAGGGTTAGGTTTAGGGTTAGGGTTTGAGTTAGGGTTAGGGTTAGGGTTAGGGGTAGGGTTAGGGTTAGGGTTAGGGTTAGGGTTTGCGTTATTGTTAGGGTTAGTTTTTGGGTTAGGGTTAGGGTTAGGATTAGGGTTAGGGTTAGATTTAGGGTTAGGGTTTGGGTTAGGGTTAGGGTTAGGTTTAGGGTTTGAGTTAGGGTTAGGTTTAGGGTTAGGGTTTGGGTTAGGGTTAGGGTTAGGGTTAGGGTTAGGGGTTGGGTTTGTGTTAGGGTTAGAGTTAGGGTTAGGGTTAGATTAGGGTTAGGGTTAGGATTAGGGTTAGGTTTAGGTTTTGGGTTAGGGTTAGGGTTAGGTTTAATGTTAAGGTTTTGATTAGGGTTAGGGTTAGGATTAGAGTTAGGTTTAGGATTTTGGTTTGGGTTAATGTTAGGGTTAGGATTTGGGTTAGTGTTAGGGTTAGGGTTAGTGTTAGGGTTAGGGTTTGGGTTACGGTTAGGGTTAGGTTTAGGTTTAGGTTTTTGGTTAGGTTTAGGGTTAGGGTTAGGGTTAGGTTTAGCGTGAAGTTTATGTTTAGTGTATTGGTTAGGGTTAGGGTTTGGGCTTAGGGTTAGGAATAGGTTTAGGGTTAGGGATAGGGTTAGGGTTAGTGTTAGGTATAGTGTTAGGGTTAGGGTTATTGTTAGGGTTTGCGTTAGTGTTTGGGTTAGGGTTAGGTTTCGAATTAGGGTTAGAGTTTGAGTTAGGGTTAAGTTTAGGTTTAGGGTTAGGGTTTAGGTTTAGGGTTTGGGTTAGGGTTTGGGTTAAGGTTAGGTTTAGGGTTATGGTTAGGAATAGTGTTATGGTTAGGGTTTGGGTTAGGGTTAGGGTTAGGATTAGGGTTTGGGTTAAGGTTCGGGTTAGGGTTAGTTTTTGGGTTAGGGTTAGGGTTAGGATTAGGGTTAGGGTTAGGTTTAGGTTTAGGGTTTGGGTAAGGGTTAGGGTTTGGGTTAGGGTTAGGGTTAGTGTTAGGGTTAGGGTTTGGTTTAGGGTTAGTGTTATATTTTGTGTTAAGTTTCGGGTTAGGATAAGGGTTAGGGTTAGGTTTAGGGTTACGGTTTGGGTTAGGGTTAGGGTTAGGGTTTGAATTAGGGTTAGGGTTAGGGTTAGGGTTAGGGTTAGGGTTAGGGTTAGGGTTAGGATTAGAGTTAGGGTTAGGGTTAGAGTTTGGGTTAGTGTTAGGGTTAGTGTTAGTGTTAGTGTTAGTGTTTGGGTTAGGGTTAGGGTTAGGGTTAGGGTTAGGGTTTGGGTTATCGTTAGGGTTAGTTTTTGGGTTAGGGTTAGGGTTAGGATTAGGATTAGGTTTAGTGTTAGGGTTAGGATTAGGGTTAGGGTTAGGATTAGGGTTAGGATTAGGTTTTGGGTTAGGGTTAGGGTTAGGTTTAATGTTAGGGTTTTGATTAGGGTTAGGGTTAGGGTTAGGGTTAGGATTAGGGTTAGGTTTAGGTTTTGGGTTAGGGTTAGGGTTAGGTTTAATGTTAGGGTTTTGATTAGGGTTAGGGTTAGGATTAGAGTTAGATTTAGGGCTATGGTTTGGGTTAATGTTAGGGTTACGATTTGGGTTAGTGTTAGGGTTAGGGTTAGTGTTAGGGTTTGGGTTTGTGTTAGGGTTAGGGTTAGGGTTAGGTTAGGTTTTTGGTTAGGTTTAGGGTTAGGGTTAGGGTTTGGGTTAGGGTTAGGGTTAGCGTGAAGGTTATGTTTAGGGTATTGGTTAGGGTTAGAGTTTAGGGTTAGTGTTAGGAATAGGATTAGGGTTAGGTTTAGGGTTAGGGTTAAGGTTAGTGTTAGGAATAGGGTTAGGGTTAGGGTTATTGTTAGGGTTTGGGTTAGCGTTTGGGTTAGGGTTAGGGTTCGAATTAGTGTTAGAGTTTGAGTTAGGGTTAGGGTTAGGGTTAGGGTTTGGGATAGCGTTTGGGTTAAGGTTAGGTTTAGGGTTAGGGTTAGGAATAGGGTTAGGGTTAGGGTTTGGGTTAGGGTTAGGGTTAGGATAAGGTTTGGGCTAGGGTTCGAGTTAGGGTTAGTTTTTGGGTTAGGGTTAGGGTTAGGATTAGGGTTAGGGTTAGGTTTAGGTTTAGGGTTTGGGTAAGGGTTAGGGTTAGGATTAGGTTTAGGGTTAGGGTTAGGATTAGGGTTAGGTTTAGGTTTTGGGTTAGGGTTAGGTTTACGTTTAATGTTAGGGTTTTGATTAGGGTTAGGGTTAGGATTAGAGTTAGATTTAGGGTTTTGGTTTTGGTTAATGTTAGCGTTAGGATTTGGGTTAGGGTTAGGGTTAGTGTTAGGGTTTGGATTTGGGTTAGGGTTAGGGTTAGGGTTAGGTTTAGGTTTTTGGTTAGGTTTAGGGTTGGGGTTAAGGTTTGGGTTAGGGTTAGGGTTAGCGTGATGGTTATGTTTAGGGTATTGGTTAGGATTAGGGTTTAGGGTTAGTGTTAGGAATAGGGTTAGGGTTAGGGTTAGGGTTAAGGTTAGTGTTAGGAATATGGTTAGGGTTAGGGTTATTGTTAGGGTTTGGGTTAGTGTTTGGGTTAGGGTTAGGGTTCGAATTAGGGTTAGATTTTGAGTTAGGGTTAAGTTTAGGGTTAGGGTTTGGGTTAGGGTTTGGGTTAAGGTTAGGTTTAGGGTTAGGATTAGGAATAGGGTTAGGGTTAGGGTTTGGGTTAGGGTTAGGGTTAGGATTAGAGTTTGGGTTAGGGTTCGAGTTAGGGTTAGTTTTTGGGTTAGGGTTAGGTTTAGGATTAGATTAGGGTTAGGTTTAGGTTTAGGATTTGGGTAAGGGTTAGTGTTAGGGTTAGGGTTAGGGTTTGGTTTAGGGTTAGTGTTATTTTTTGACTTAGGTTTAGGGTTAGGATAAGGGTTAGGGTTAGGTTTAGGGTTAGGGTTTGGTTTAGGGTTAGGGTTACTGTTTGAGTTAGGGTTAGGGTTAGGGTTAGGGTTAGTTTAGGGTTAGGGTTAGGATTTGGGTTAGGGTTTGGGTTAGGGTTAGTGTTAGGGTTAGGGTTAGGGTTAGGGTTAGGGTTTGGGTTAGGGTTTGGGTTAAGGTTAGGTTTAGGGTTAATGTTAGAAATAGGGTTATGGTTAGGGTTTGGTTTAGGGTTAGAGTTAGGATTAGGGTTTGGGTTAGGTTTCGAGTTAGGGTTAGTTTTTGGGTTAGGGTTAGGTTTAGGGTTTGGGTTAGGGTTAGGGTTAGGGTTAGGGTTAGGGTTAGGGTTAGGATTAGGGTTAGGTTTAGGTTTTGGGTTAGGGTTAGGGTTATCTTTAGGATTACGGTTAGGGTTAGTGTTATGGTTAGGGTTTGGGTTAGAGTTAGGGTTTGATTAGGGTTTGGGTTAGGGTTAGGGTTAGGAATAGGGTTAGGGTTAGTTTTAGAGTTACGGTAAGGGTTAGGAATAGGTTTAGGGTTAGGGTTAGGATTAGAGTTAGGGTTAGGGTTTTGGTTTGGTTTAGGGTTAGGGTTAGGTTTTGGGTTATTGTTAGGGTTAGTTTTTGGGTTAGGGTTTTGGTTAGGATTAGGGTTAGGGTTAGATTTAGGGTTAGGGTTTGGGTTACGGTTAGGGTTAGGGTTAGGGTTTGAGTTAGGGTTAGGTTTAGGGTTAGGGTTTGGGTTAGGGTTAGGGTTAGGTTTAGGGGTTGGGTTTGTGTTAGGGTTAGGGTTAGCGTGAAGGTTATGTTTAGGGTGTTGGTTAGGGTTAGGGTTTAGGGTTAGGGTTAGGAATAGGTTTAGGGTTAGGGATACGGTTAGGGTTAGTGTTAGGAATAGTGTTAGGGTTAGGGTTATTGTTAGGGTTTGGGTTAATGTTTGGGTTAGGGTTAGGTTTCGAATTAGGGTTAGAGTTTGAGTTAGGGTTAAGTTTAGGGTTAGGGTTTGGGTTTGGGTTTGAGTAAAGGTTAGGTTTAGGGTTAGGATTAGGAATAGGTTTAGGGTTAGGGTTTGGGTTAGGGTTAGGTTTAGGATTAGAGTTTGGGTTAGGGTTCGAGTTAGGGTTAGTTTTTGGGTTAGGGTTAGGGTTAGGAATAGATTAGGGTTAGGTTTAGGTTTAGGGTTTGGTTAAGAGTTAGGGTTTGGGTTAGTGTTAGGGTTTGGGTTAAGGTTAGGTTTAGGGTTAGGGTTAGGAATAGGGTTAGGGTTAGGGATTGGGTTAGGATTAGGGTTTGGGTTAGCTTTCGAGTTAGGGTTAGTTTTTGGGTTAGGGTTAGGGTTAGGATTAGGGTTAGGGTTAGGTTTAGGTTTAGGGTTTGGGTAAGAGTTAGGGTTTGGGTTAGGCTTAGGGTTTGGGTTAGGGTTTGGGTTAAGGTTAGGTTTAGGATTAATGTTAGGAATTGGGTTAGGGTTAGGGTTTGGGTTAGGGTTAGGGTTAGGATTAGGGTTTGGGTTAGGGTTCGAGTTAGGTTTAGTTTTTGGGTTAGAGTTAGGGTTAGGGTTAGGGTTTGGGTTAGGGTTAGGGTTAGGGTTAGGGTTTGTGTTAGGGTTAGGGTTAGCGCGGAGGGTTATGTTTAGGGTATTGGCTAGGGTTAGGGGTTAATGTTAGGGTTAGGAATAGGGTTAGGGTTAGGGTTAGGGTTAGGTTTAGTCTTAGAAAAAGGGTTAGGGTTAGGGATATTGTTAGGGTTTGGGTTAGGGTTAGGGTTAGGGTTAGGGTTAGGGTTAGGGTTAGGGTTAGGGTTACGGTTTGGATTAGGGTTAGGGTTAGGGTTTGAGTTAGGGTTAGGGTTAGGGTTAGGGTTAGGGTTAGGGTTAGAGTTAGGGTTAGGATTAGAGTTAGGGTTAGGGTTAGAGTTTGGGTTAGTGTTAGGGTTAGTGTTAGTGTTAGTGTTAGTGTTTGGGTTAGGGTTAGGGTTAGGGTTAGGGTTAGGGTTTGGGTTATCGTTAGGGTTAGTTTTTGGGTTAGGGTTAGGGTTAGGATTAGGGTTAGGTTTAGTGTTAGGGTTAGGGTTAGGGTTAGGGTTAGGATTAGGGTTAGGTTTAGGTTTTGGGTTAGGGTTAGGGTTAGGTTTAATGTTAGGGTTTTGATTAGGGTTAGGATTAGGATTAGAGTTAGATTTAGGGCTATGGTTTGGGTTAATGTTAGGGTTACGATTTGGGTTAGTGTTAGGGTTAGGGTTAGTGTTAGGATTTGGGTTTGGGTTAGGGTTAGGGTTAGGGTTAGGTTTAGGTTTTAAGTTAGGTTTAGGGTTAGGGTTAGGGTTTGGGTTATTGTTAGGGTTAGTTTTTGGGTTAGGGTTTTGGTTAGGATTAGGGTTAGGGTTAGATTTAGGGTTAGGGTTTGGGTTACGGTTAGGGTTAGGGTTAGGGTTTGAGTTAGGGTTAGGTTTAGGGTTAGGCTTTGGGTTAGGGTTAGGGTTAGGTTTAGGGGTTGGGTTTGTGTTAGGGTTAGGGTTAGCGTGAAGGTTATGTTTAGGGTGTTGGTTAGGGTTAGGGTTTAGTGTTAGGGTTAGGAATAGGTTTAGGGTTAGGGATACGGTTAGGGTTAGTGTTAGGAATAGTGTTAGGGTTAGGGTTATTGTTAGGGTTTGGGTTAATGTTTGGGTTAGGGTTAGGTTTCGAATTAGTGTTAGAGTTTGAGTTAGGGTTAAGTTTAGGGTTAGGGTTTGGGTTTGGGTTTGAGTAAAGGTTAGGTTTAGGGTTAGGATTAGGAATAGGGTTAGGGTTAGGGTTTGGGTTAGGGTTAGGTTTAGGATTAGAGTTTGGGTTAGGGTTCGAGTTAGGGTTAGTTTTTGGGTTAGGGGTTAGGGTTAGGAATAGATTAGGGTTAGGTTTAGGTTTAGGGTTTGGTTAAGAGTTAGGGTTTGGGTTAGTGTTAGGGTTTGGGTTAAGGTTAGGTTTAGGGTTAGGGTTAGGAATAGGGTTAGGGTTAGGGTTTGGGTTAGGATTAGGGTTTGGGTTAGCTTTCGAGTTAGGGTTAGTTTTTGGGTTAGGGTTAGGGTTAGGATTAGGGTTAGGGTTAGGTATAGGTTTAGGGTTTGGGTAAGAGTTAGGGTTTGGGTTAGGCTTAGGGTTTGGGTTAGGGTTTGGGTTAAGGTTAGGTTTAGCATTAATGTTAGGAGTTGGGTTAGGGTTAGGGTTTGGGTTAGGGTTAGGGTTAGGATTAGGCTTTGGGTTAGGGTTCGAGTTAGGGTTAGTTTTTGGGTTAGAGTTAGGTTTAGGTTTAGTGTTTGGGTTAGGGTTAGGGTTAGGGTTAGGGTTTGGGTTAGGGTTAGGGTTAGCGTCAGGGTTATGTTTAGGGTATTGGTTAGGGTTAGGGTTTAATATTAGGGTTAGGAATAGGGTTAGGGTTAGGGGTTAGGGTTAGGGTTAGTCTTAGGAATAGGGTTAGCGTTCGGGTTCTTGTTAGGGTTTGGGTTAGGGTTAGGGTTAGGGTTAGGGTTAGGGTTAGGGTTAGGGTTACGGTTTGGATTAGGGTTAGGGTTAGGGTTTGAGTTAGGGTTAGGGTTAGGGTTAGGGTTAGGATTAGAGTTAGGGTTAGGGTTAGGATTAGAGTTAGGGTTAGGGTTAGAGTTTGGGTTAGTGTTAGGGTTAGTGTTAGTGTTAGTGTTAGTGTTTGGGTTAGGGTTAGGGTTAGGGTTAGGGTTAGGGTTTGGGTTATCGTTAGGGTTAGTTTTTCGGTTAGGGTTAGGGTTAGGATTAGGGTTAGGTTTAGTGTTAGGGTTAGGGTTAGGGTTAGGGTTAGGATTAGGGTTAGGTTTAGGTTTTGGGTTAGGGTTAGGGTTAGGTTTAATGTTAGGGTTTTGATTAGGGTTAGGGTTAGGATTAGAGTTAGATTTAGGGCTATGGTTTGGGTTAATGTTAGGATTACGATTTGGGTTAGTGTTAGGGTTAGGGTTAGTGTTAGGATTTGGGTTTGGGTTAGGGTTAGGGTTAGGGTTAGGTTTAGGTTTTAAGTTAGGTTTAAGGTTAGGGTTAGGGTTTGGGTTATTGTTAGGGTTAGTTTTTGGGTTAGGGTTTTGGTTAGGATTAGGGTTAGGGTTAGGGTTAGATTTAGGGTTAGGGTTTGGGTTACGGTTAGGGTTAGGGTTAGGGTTTGAGTTAGCGTTAGGTTTAGGGGTTGGGTTTGTGTTAGGGTTAGGGTTAGCGTGAAGGTTATGTTTAGGGTGTTGGTTAGGGTTAGGGTTTAGTGTTAGGGTTAGGAATAGGTTTAGGGTTAGGGATACGGTTAGGGTTAGTGTTAGGAATAGTGTTAGGGTTAGGGTTATTGTTAGGGTTTGGGTTAATGTTTGGGTTAGGGTTAGGTTTCGAATTAGGGTTAGAGTTTGAGTTAGGGTTAAGTTTAGGGTTAGGGTTTGGGTTTGGGTTTGAGTAAAGTTTAGGTTTAGGGTTAGGGTTAGGAATAGGGTTAGGGTTAGGGTTTGGGTTAGGATTAGAGTTTGGGTTAGGGTTCGAGTTAGGGTTAGTTTTTGGGTTAGGGTTAGGGTTAGGAATAGATTAGGGTTAGGTTTAGGTTTAGGGTTTGGTTAAGAGTTAGGGTTTGGGTTAGTGTTAGGGTTTGGGTTAAGGTTAGGTTTAGGGTTAGGGTTAGGAATTGGGTTAGGGTTAGGGTTTGGGTTAGGATTAGGGTTTGGGTTAGCTTTCGAGTTAGGGTTAGTTTTTGGGTTAGGGTTAGGGTTAGGATTAGGGTTAGGGTTAGGTTTAGGTTTAGGGTTTGGGTTAGGATTAGGGTTTGGGTTAGGCTTAGGGTTTGGGTTAGGGTTTGGGTTAAGGTTAGGTTTAGGATTAATGTTAGGAATTGGGTTAGGGTTAGGGTTTGGGTTAGGGTTAGGGTTAGGAATAGATTAGGGTTAAGAGTTAGGGTTTGGGTTAGTGTTAGGGTTTGGGTTAAGGTTAGGTTTAGGGTTAGGTTTAGGAATAGGGTTAGGGTTAGGGTTTGGGTTAGGATTAGGGTTTGGGTTAGCTTTCGAGTTAGGGTTAGTTTTTGGGTTAGGGTTAGGGTTAGGATTAGGGTTAGGGTTAGGTTTAGGTTTAGGGTTTGGGTTAGGATTAGGGTTTGGGTTAGGCTTAGGGTTTGGGTTAGGGTTTGGGTTAAGGTTAGGTTTAGGATTAATGTTAGGAATTGGTTTAGGGTTAGGGTTTGGGTTAGGGTTAGGGTTAGGGTTAGGATTAGGGTTTGGGTTAGGGTTCGAGTTAGGGTTAGTTTTTGGGTTAGAGTTAGGTTTAGGTTTAGTGTTTGGGTTAGGGTTAGGGTTAGGGTTAGGGTTTGGGTTAGGGTTAGGGTTAGCGTCAGGGTTATGTTTAGGGTATTGGTTAGGGTTAGGGTTTAATGTTAGGGTTAGGAATAGGGTTAGGGTTAGGGTTAGGGTTAGGGTTAGTCTTAGGAATAGGGTTAGCTTTCGGGTTCTTGTTAGGATTTGGGTTAGGGTTAGGGTTAGGGTTAGGGTTAGGGTTAGGGTTACGGTTTGGATTAGGGTTAGTGTTAGGGTATGAGTTAGGGTTAGGGTTAGGGTTAGGGTTAGGGTTAGGGTTAGGGTTAGGGTTAGGATTAGAGTTAGGGTTAGGGTTAGAGTTTGGGTTAGTGTTAGGGTTAGTGTTAGTGTTAGTGTTAGTGTTTGGGTTAGGGTTAGGGTTAGGGTAAGGGTTAGGGTTTGGGTTATCGTTAGGGTTAGTTTTTGGGTTAGGGTTAGGGTTAGGATTAGGGTTAGGTTTAGTGTTAGGGTTAGGGTTGGGGTTGGGGTTAAGATTAGGGTTAGGTTTAGGTTTTGGGTTAGGGTTAGGTTAGGTTTAATGTTAGGGTTTTGATTAGGGTTAGGGTTAGGGTTAGGGTTAGGGTTTGGGTAAGGGTTAGGGTTAGGGTTAGGGTTAGGGTTAGGTTTAGGTTTTAAGTTAGGTTTAGGGTTAGGGTTAGGGTTTATGTTAGGGTTAGGGTTAGCGTGAAGTTTATGTTTAGGGTATTGGTTAGGGTTAGAGTTTAGGGTTAGTGTTAGGAATAGGATTAGGGTTAGGTTTAGGGTTAGGGTTAAGGTTAGTGTTAGGAATAGGGTTAGGGTTAGGGTTATTGTTAGGGTTTGGGTTAGCGTTTGGGTTAGGGTTAGGTTTCGAATTAGTGTTAGAGTTTGAGTTAGGGTTAGGGTTAGTGTTAGGGTTTGGGTTAGGGTTTGGGTTAAGGTTAGGTTTAGGGTTAGGGTTAGGAATAGGGTTAGGGTTAGGGTCTGGGTTAGGGTTAGGGTTAGGATTAGGGTTTGGGTTAGGGTTCGAGTTAGGGTTAGTTTTTGGGTTAGGGTTAGGGTTAGGATTAGGGTTAGGGTTAGGTTTAGGTTTAGGGTTTGGGTAAGGGTTAGGGTTAGGGTTAGGGTTAGGGTTAGGGTTAGGGTTAGGATTAGGGTTAGGTTTAGGTTTTGGGTTAGGGTTAGGTTTACGTTTAATGTTAGGGTTTTGATTAGGGTTAGGGTTAGGATTAGAGTTAGATTTAGGGTTTTGGTTTTGGTTAATGTTAGCTTTAGGATTTGGGTTAGGGTTAGGGTTAGTGTTAGGGTTTGGGTTTGGGTTAAGGTTAGGGTTAGGGTTAGGGTTAGGGTTTCGGTTAGGGTTAGGGTTAGCGTGAAGGTTATGTTTAGGGTATTGGTTAGGGTTAGGGTTTAGGGTTAGGGTTAGAAATAGGGTTAAGGTTAGGGTTAGGGTTAGGGTTAGGGTTAGGGTTAGGGTTAGGGGTAGGGTTTGGGTTATCGTTAGGGGTAGTTTCTGGGGTAGGGTTAGGGTTAGGATTAGGGTTAGCGTTAGGGTTAGGGTTAGGGTTAGGGTTACTGTTAGGGTTAGGATTAGGGTTAGGTTTAGGTTTTGGGTTAGGGTTAGGGTTAGGTTTAATGTTAGGGTTTTGATTAGGGTTAGGGTTAGGATTAGAGTTAGATTTAGGGCTTTGGTTTGGGTTAATGTTAGGGTTAGGATTTGGGTTAGTGTTAGGGTTAGTGTTAGTGTTAGGGTTTGGGTTTGGGTTAGGGTTAGGGTTAGGGTTAGGTTTAGGTTTTTGGTTAGGTTTAGGGTTAGGGTTAGGGTTTGGGTTAGGGTTAGGTTTATCGTGAAGGTTATGTTTAGGGTATTGGTTAGGGTTAGGGTTTAGGGTTAGTGTTAGGAATAGGGTTAGTGTTAGGGTTAGGGTTAGGTTTAAGGTTAGTGTTAGGAATAGGGTTAGGGTTAGGGTTATTGTTAGGGTTTGGGTTAGTGTTTGGGTTAGGGTTAGGTTTCGAGTTAGGGTTAGAGTTTGAGTTAGGGTTAGGGTTAGGGTTAGGGTTTAGGTTAGGGTTTGGGTTAAGGTTAGGTTTAGGGTTAGGGTTAGGAATAGGGTTAGGGTTAGGGTTAGGATTAGGGTTTGGGTTAGGGTTCGAGTTAGGGTTAGTTTTTGGGTTAGGGTTAGGGTTAGGATTAGGGTTAGGGTTAGGTTTAGGTTTAGGGTTTGGGTAAGGGTTAGGGTTTGGGTAGGGTTAGGGTTAAGTTTAGGGTTAGGGTTAGGGTTAGATTTAGGCTGTGGTTTAGGTTTAGTGTTATTTTTTGGGTTAGGTTTAGGGTTAGGATAAGGGTTAGGGTTAGGTTTAGGGTTAGGGTTTGGTTTAGGGTTAGGGTTAGTGTTTGAGATAGGGTTAGGGTTAGGGTTTTGGTTAGGGTTAGGGTTTGGGTTAACGTCAGTGTTAGTTTTTGGGTTAGGGTTAGGGTTAGGATTAGGGTTAGGGTTAGGGTTAGGGTTAGGGTTAGTGTTAGGATTAGGGTTAGGGTTAGGGTTAGGTTTAGGTTTAGGGTTTGGGTAAAGGTTAGGGTTTCTGTTAGGTTAGGGTTAGGGTTAGGGTTAGGGTTTGGTTTAGGGTTAGTGTTATATTTTGTGTTAGGTTTAGGGTTTAGGATAAGGGTTAGGGTTAGGGTTTAGGGTTAGCCTTTGAGTTAGGGTTAGGGTTAGGGTTAGGGTTAGGGTTTAGGATTAGGGTTAGGATTAGAGTTAGGGTTAGGGTTTTGGTTTGGTTTAGGGTTAGGGTTAGGGTTTGGGTTAGTGTTAGGGTTAGTGTTAGTGTGAGTGTTAGGGTTTGGGTTAGGGTTAGGGGTTAGGGTTAGGGTTAGGGTTAGGGTTTGGGTTATAGTTAGGGTTAGTTTTTATGTTAGGGTTAGTGTTAGGATTATGGTTAGGGTTAGATTTAGGGTTAGGGGTTTGGGTTAGGGTTAGGGTTAGGTTTTGAGTAAGGGTTTAGGTTTAGGGTTAGGGTTTGGGGTTAGGGTTAGGGTTAGGGTTAGGAGTTGGGTTTGTGTTAGGGTTAGGGTTAGGGTTAGGATTAGGGTTAGGGGTTAGGGTTAGGATTAGGGTTAGGTTTAGGTTTTGGGTTAGGGTTAGGGTTAGGTTTAATGTTAGGGGTTTTGATTAGGGTTAGGGTTAGGATTAGAGTTAGGTTTAGGATTTTTGGTTTGGGTTAATGTTAGGGTTAGGATTTGAGTTAGTGTTAGGGTTAGGGTTAGTGTTAGGGTTAGGGTTTGGTTTAGGGTAGGGTTAGGGTTAGGTTTAGTTTTTTGGTTACGTTTAGGGTTAGGGGTTAGGGTTTGGGTTAGGGTTAGGGTTAGCGTGAAGGTTATGTTTAGGTTATTGGTTAGGGTTAGGGTTTAGGGGATTAGGGTTAGGAATAGTGTTAGGGTTAAGGTTAGGGTTAGGGTTAGTGTTAGGAATAGGGTTAGGGTTAGGGTTTTGCGTTAGGGTTAGAGTTAGGATTAGGGTTTGGGTTAGGGTTCGAGTTAGGGTTAGTTTTTGTGTTAGGATTAGGGTTAGGGTTAGGGTTTGGGTTAGGGATAGGTTTAGGGTTAGGGTTTGGGTTAGGGGTTAGGGTTTGGCTTGGTTTAGGGTTAGGGTTAGGGTTTGGGTTAGTGTTAGGTTTAGTGTTGTGTTAGTATTAGGGTTTGGGGTTAGGGATAGGGTTAGGGTTAGGGTTTAGGGTTAGGGTTGGGTTATCATTAGGGTTAGTTTTTGGGTTAGGGTTAGGGTTAGGGTTAGGGTTAGGGTTAGGGTTAGGGTTAGGATTAGGGTTAGGTTTAGGTTTTGGGTTAGGGTAAGGGTTAGGTTTAATGTTAGGCTTTTGATTAGGGTTAGGGTTAGGATTAGAGTTAGATTTAGGGTTTTGGTTAGGGTTAAAGTTAGGGTTAGGATTTGGATTAGGGTTAGGCTTAGTGTTAGGGTTTGGGTTTGGGTTAGGGTTAGGGTTAGGGTTAGGTTTAGGGTTTTTGGTTAGGTTTAGGGTTAGGGTTAGTGTTTGGATAGGGTTAGGGTTAGCGTTAAGGTTAGTATTAAGAATATGGTTAGGGTTAGGGTTATTGTTAGGGTTTGTCTTAGTGTTTGGGTAAGGGTTAGTGTTCGAGTTAGGGTTAGAGTTTGAGTTAGGGTTAGGGTTAGGTTAGGGTTTGTGTTAGGGTTTGGGTTAAGGTTAGGTTTAGGGTTAGGGTTAGGAATAGTGTTAGGGTTAGGGTTTGTTTTAGGGTTAGGGTTAGGATTAGGGTTTGGGTTAGGGTTCGAGTTAGGGTTAGTTTTTGGGTTAGGGTTAGTGTTAGGATTAGGGTTAGGGTTAGGGTTAGGTTTAGGTTTAGGGTTTGGGTAAGGGTTAGGGTTTGTGTTAGGGTTAGGGTTAGGGTTAGGGTTAGGGTTTGGTTTAGGGTTAGTGTTATTTTTTGGGTTAGGTTTAGGGGTTAGGATAAGGGTTAGGGTTAGGTTAAGGTTAGGGTTTGGGTTAGGGTTAGGGTTAGGGTTTGACTTAGGGTTAGGGTTAGGGTTATGGTTAGGGTCACGGTTAGGGTTAGGATTTGGGTTAGGGTTTTCGGTTAGGGTTAGGGTTAGGTTTAGGGTTTGCGTTAGGGTGAGGGTTAGGGTTAGGGTTTGAGTTATGGTTAGGGTTAGGGTTAGGGTTAGGCTTAGGGTTTGGGTTAGGGTTAGGGTTAGTGTTAGAGGTTGGGTTTGTGTTAGGGTTAGGGTTAGGGTTAGGATTAGGGTTAGGGTTAGGGTTAGGATTAGAGTTAGGTTTAGGATCAGAGTTAGAGTTAGGGTTAGGGTTCGGTTTGGGTTAGGGTTAGGGTTAGGATTTGGGTTAGTGTTAGGGTTAGGGTTAGTGTTAGGGTTAGGGTTTGGGTTAGGGTTAGGGTTAGCGTTATGATTAGGGTTTGAGTTAGGGTTAGGTTAGTGTTAGGGTGAGGGGTTGGGTTAGGGTTAGGTTTAGGTTTACGTTTGAGTTTGAGTTAGGTTTAGGCTTAGCCTTAGGATTAAGGTTATGGTTAGTCTTATGGTTTGGGTTAGGGTTAGGGTTAGGGTTAGGGTTAGGGTTAGGGTTTGGGATAGGGTTAGGGTTAGGGTTAGGGTTTGGGTTAGGGTTAGAGTTAGGTTTAGGATTAGGGTTAGGGTTAGGATTAGGATTTGGGTTAGGGTTAGGTTTTGCGTTAGGGTTCGGTTTAGG
>CM069524.1:17500-35000 GCA_035773235.1 Eospalax fontanierii | reverse complement strand
GTAAGGGTTAGGTTTAGGGTTAGGGTTTGGGTTAGGGTTAGGGTTAGGGTTAGGGGTTGGGTTTGTGTTGGGGTGAGGGTTAGGGTTAGGATTAGTGATAGGGTTAGGATAAGGGTTAGGTTTAGATTTTGGGTTAGGTTTAGGGTTAGGATTAATGTTAGGGTTATGATTAGGGTTATGTTTAGGATTAGAGTTAGGTTTAGGGTTTTGGTTTGGGTTAATGTTAGGGTTAGGATTTGAGTTAGTGTTAGGGTTAGGGTTAGTGTTAGGGTTAGGGTTTGGTTTAGGGTTAGGGTTAGGGTTAGGTTTAGTTTTTTGGTTACGTTTAGGGTTAGGGTTAGGGTTTGGGTTAGGGTTAGGGTTAGCGTGAAGGTTATGTTTAGGTTATTGGTTAGGGTTAGGGTTTAGGGATAGGGTTAGGAATAGGGTTAGGGTTAAGGTTAGGGTTAGGTTTAGTTTTAGGAATAGGGTTAGGGTTAGGGTTTGTGTTAGGGTTAGAGTTAGGATTAGGGTTTGGGTTAGGGTTCGAGTTAGGGTTAGTTTTTGTGTTAGAATTAGGGTTAGGGTTAGGGTTTGGGTTAGGGATAGGTTTAGGGTTAGGGTTTGGGTTAGGGTTAGGGTTTTGGCTTTGTTTAGGGTTAGGGATAGGGTTAGAGTTAGTGTTAGGTTTAGTGTTAGGGTTAGTATTAGGGTTTGGGTTAGGGATAGGGTTAGGGTTAGGGTTTGGGTTATCATTAGGGTTAGTTTTTGGGTTAGGGTTAGGGTTAGGGTTAGGGTTAGGATTAGGGTTAGGTTTAGGTTTTGGGTTAGGGTAAGGGTTAGGTTTTATGTTAGGGTTTTGATTAGGGTTACGGTTAGGATTAGAGTTAGATTTAGGGTTTTGGTTTGGGTTAAAGTTAGGGTTAGGATTTGGATTAGGGTTAGGCTTAGTGTTAGGGTTTGGGTTTGGGTTAGGGTTAGGGTTAGGGTTAGGTTTAGGTTTTTGGTTAGGTTTAGGGTTAGGGTTAGTGTTTGGGTTAGGGTTAGGGTTAGCTTTAATGTTAGTGTTAAGAATATGGTTAGGGTTAGGGTTATTGTTAGGGTTTGTCTTAGTGTTTGGTAAGGGTTAGGGTTAGAGTTTGAGTTAGGGTTAGGATTTGGATTAGGGTTAGGCTTAGTGTTAGGGTTTGGGTTAAGGTTAGGTTTAGGGTTAGGGTTAGGAATAGTGTGAGGGTTAGGGTTTGTTTTAGGGTTAGGGTTAGGATTAGGGTTTGGGTTAGGGTTTGAGTTAGGGTTAGTTTTTGGGTTAGGGTTAGGGTTAGGATTAGGGTTAGGGTTAGGTTTAGGTTTAGGGTTTGGGTAAGGGTTAGGGTTTGGGTTAGGGTTAGGGTTAGGGTTAGGGTTTGGTTTAGGGTTAGTGTTATTTTTTGGGTTAGGTTTAGGGTTAGGATAAGGGTTAGGGTTAGGTTTAGGGTTAGGGTTTGGGTTAGGGTTAGGGTTAGTGTTTGACTTAGGGTTAGGGTTAGGTTTATGGTTAGGGTCACGGTTAGGGTTAGGATTTGGGTTAGGGTTTCGGTTAGGGTTAGGGTTAGGGTTAGGGTTTGCGTTAGGGTGAGGGTTAGGGTTAGGGTTTGAGTTATGGTTAGGGTTAGGGTTAGGCTTAGGGTTTGGGTTAGGGTTAGGGTTAGTGTTAGAGGTTGGGTTTGTGTTAGGGTTAGGGTTAGGATTAGGGTTAGGGTTAGGGTTAGGATTAGAGTTAGGTTTAGGATTAGAGTTAGAGTTAGGGTTAGGGTTTTGGTTTGGGTTAGGGTTAGGGTTAGGGTTTGGGTTAGTGTTAGGGTTAGGGTTAGTGTTAGGGTTAGGGTTTGGGTTAGGGTTAGGGTTAGGGTTATGATTAGGGTTGAGTTAGGGTTAGGTTAGTGTTAGGGTTAGGGTTTGGGTTAGGGTTAGGTTTAGGTTTAGGTTTGAGTTTGAGTTAGGTTTAGGCTTAGCCTTAGGATTAAGGTTATGGTTAGTCTTATGGTTTGGGTTAGGGTTAGGGTTAGGGTTAGGGTTAGGGTTAGGGTTTGGGATAGGGTTAGGGTTAGGGTTAGGGTTTGGGTTAGGGTTAGAGTTAGGTTTAGGATTAGGGTTAGGGTTAGGATTAGGATTTGGGTTAGGGTTAGGTTTTGCGTTAGGGTTCGATTTAGGCTTAGGTTTACTTTTTGGCTTAGGGTTAGGGTTAGGTTTAGGATTACGGTTAGGGTTAGTGTTAGGGTTAGGATTTGGGTTAGGGTTAGGGTTTGATTAGGGTTTGGGTTAGGGTTAGGTTTAGGGTTAGGGTTTGGGTTAAGGTTAGGGTTACGGTTAGGGTTAGGAATCGGGTTAGGGTTAGGGTTAGGGTTACGGTTAGGGTTAGGAAAAGGGTTAGGGTTAGGGTTATTGTTAGGGTTTGGGTTAGAGTTTGTGTTAGGGTTAGGTTTAGGTTTTGGGTTCGGGTTAGAATTAGGGTTATGGTTAGGGTTTGAGTTAGGGTTAGGGTTAGGGTTAGGGTTAGGGTTAGGGTTTGGGTTAGGGTTAAGGTTAGGTTTAGGGTTTGAGTTTGAGTAAGGATTAGGGTTAGCATTAGGGTTAAGGTTAGGGTTAGGGATAGGTTTTGGGTTTCGGTTATGATTAGGGTTAGGGTTAGGGTTAGTGATAGTGTTAGGGTTAGGCTTAGTGTTAAGGTTAGTGTTTGGGTTAGGGTTAGGTTTTGGGTTAGGTTTACGATTAGGGTTAAGTTTAGGGTTTGGTTTTGGGTTAGGTTTAAGGTTAGGGATAGCGTTAGGCTTAGGTTTAGGGTTCGGGTTAGGGTTAGGGTTTGGGTTAAATTTAGGTTTAGGGTTAGGGTTAGGGTTCGGGTTACGGTTATGATTAGGGTTTGGGTAAGGTTTAGCGTTAGGTTTAGGTTTAGGGTTTTGGTTACGGTTAGGGTTAGGGTTTGGGTTTCGGTTAGGATTAGGGTTAGGGTTAGGGATAGGGTTAGTGTAAGGGTTAGGGTGTGGATTAGGGTTAGGGTTAGTATTAGGGTTATGATTAGGGTTAAGTTTAGGGTTTGTGTTTGGGTTAGGGTTAGGGTTAGGATTAGGGTTAGGTTTAGGTTTTGGGTTAGGGTTAGGGTTAGGTTTAATGTTAGGGTTTTGGTTAGGGTTAGGGTTAGGATTAGAGTTAGGTTTAGGTTTAGGATTTGGGTTAATGTTAGGGTTAGGGTTAGTGTTAGGGTTAGGGTTTGGGTTAGGGTTAGGGTTAAGTTTAGGTTTTTGGTTAGGTTTAGAGTTAGGGTTAGGTTTTGGGTTAGGGTTAGGTTTAGCGTGAAGGTTTTATTTAGGGTATTGTTTAGGGTTAGGGTTTAGGGTTAGGTTTAGGAATAGGGTTAGGGTTAGGGTTAGGGTTAGTGTTAGGAATAGTGTTAGGGTTATTGTTAGGGTTTGGGTTAGTGTTTGGGTTAGGGTTAGGTTTCGAGTTAGGGTTAGAGTTTGAGTTAGGGTTAAGTTTAGGGTTAGGGTTAGGGTTAGGATTAGATTAGGGTTAGGTTTAGGTTTAGGGTTTGGGTAAGGGTTAGGGTTAGGGTTAGGGATAGGGTTTGGTTTAGGGTTAGGTATAGGATTAGGGTTTGGGTTAGGGTTCGAGTTAGGATTTGTTTTTGGGTTAGGGTTAGGGTTAGGATTAGATTAGGGTTAGGTTTAGGTTTAGGGTTTGGATAAGGGTTAGGGTTAGGGTTAGGGTTAGGGTTTGGTTTAGGGTTAGTGTTATTTTTTGGGTTCGGTTTAGGGTTAGGATAAGGGTTAGCGTTAGGTTTAGGATTAGGGTTTGGGTTAGGGTTAGGGTTAGTGTTTGAGTTAGGGTTAGGGTTAGGGTTAGGGTTAGGGTTAGTGTTAGGGTTAGGGTTTGGGTTAGGATTAGAATTAGGGTTAGGGTTAGGGTTAGGGTTAGGGTTAGGGTTAGGGTGAGGGTTATGTTTAGGGTATTACTTAGGTTTAGGGTTTAGGGTTAGGGTTAGGAATTGAGTTAGGGTTAGGGTTAGTGTTAGGGTTAGTGTTAGGAATAGGGTTAGGGTTAGGGTTATTGTTAGGGTTTGGGTTAGGGTTTGGATTAGGGTTAGGTTTAGTTTTGTGTTAGGGTTAGAGTTAGGGTTAGAGATTGAGTTAGGGTTAGGGTAAGGGTTAGGGATAGGGTTTGGGTTAGGGTTTAGGGTTAGGGTTTGGGTTATGGTTTGGGTTAAGGTTAGGTTTAGGGTTATGGTTAGGAATAGGGTTAGGGTTAGGGTTAGGGTTAGGATTAGGGTTAGGTTTAGGGTTAGGGTTAGGGTTAGGGTTAGGGTTAGGGTTAGGGTTTGGGTTAGGGTTAGGATTAAGTTTAGTGTTAGGAATAGGGTTAGGGTTAGGGTTATTGTTAGGGTTTGGGTTAGTGTTTGGGTTAGGGTTAGGGTTCGAGTTAGGGTTAGAGTTTGAGTTAGGGTTAGGGTTTGGGTTAGGGTTTGAGTTAAGGTTAGGTTTAGGGTTAGGGTTAGGAATAGGGTTAGGGTTATTGTTTGGGTTAGGGTAAGGTTTAGGTTTAGGGTTTGGGTAAGGGTTAGAGTTAGTGTTAGGGTTAGTGTTAGTGTTAGTGTTAGGGTTTGGGTTAGGGTTAGGGTTAGGGTAAGGGTTAGGGTTTGTGTTATTGTTAGGGTTAGTTTTTGGGTTAGGGTTAGTGTTAGGATTATGGTTAGGCTTAGATTTAGGGTTAGGGTTTGGGTTTAGGGTTAGGGTTAGGTTTTGAGTTAGGGTTAGGTTTAGGGTTAGGGTTTTTGTTAGCGCTAGGGTTAGGGCTAGGGGTTGGGTTTTTGTTAGGGTTAGGGTTAGGGTTAGGGTTAGGATTAGGGTTAGGGTTAGGGTTAGGATTAGGGTTATGTTTAGGTTTTGAGTTAGTTGTTAGGGTTAGGTTTAATGTTAGGGTTTTGATTAGGGTTAGGGTTAGGATTAGAGGTTGGGTTAGGGTTGTGGTTTGGGTTAATGTTAGGGTTAGGATTTGGGTTAGTGTTAGGGTTAGGGTTAGTGTTAGGGTTGGGGTTTGGTTTAGGGTTAGCGTTAGGGTTAGGTTTAGGTTTTTCGTTAGGTTTAGGGTTGGGGTTAGGGTTTGGGTTAGGGTTAGGGTTAGCGTGAAGGTTATGTTTAGGGTGTTGGTTAGGGTTAAGGTTTAGGGATAGGGTTAGGAATAGGGTTAGGGTTAACGTTAGGGTTAGGGTTAGTGTTAGGAATAGGGTTAGGTTTAGGGTTTGGGTTAGGGTTAGGGTTAGGATTAGGGTTTGTGTTAGGGTTCGAGTTAGGGTTAGTTTTTGGGTTAGGATTAGGGTTAGGGTTAAGGTTTGGGTTAGGGATAGTTTTAGGGTTAGGGTTTGGGTTAGGGTTAGGGTTAGGATTAGGGTTAGGTTTAGGTTTTGGGTTAGGGTTAGGGTTAGGTTTAATGTTAGGGTTTTGATTAGGGTTAGGGTTAGGATTAGAGTTAGATTTAGGGCTATGGTTTGGGTTAATGTTAGGGTTACGATTTGGGTTAGTGTTAGGGTTAGGGTTAGTGTTAGGATTTGGGTTTGGGTTAGGGTTAGGGTTAGGGTTAGGTTTAGGTTTTAAGTTAGGTTTACGGTTAGGGTTAGGGTTTGGGTTATTGTTAGGGTTAGTTTTTGGGTTAGGGTTTTGGTTAGGATTAGGGTTAGGGTTAGATTTAGGGTTAGGGTTTGGGTTACGGTTAGGGTTAGGGTTAGGGTTTGAGTTAGGGTTAGGTTTAGGTTTAGGGTTTGGGTTAGGGTTAGGGTTAGGTTTAGGGGTTGGGTTTGTGTTAGGGTTAGGGTTAGCGTGAAGGTTATGTTTAGGGTGTTGGTTAGGGTTAGGGTTTAGTGTTAGGGTTAGGAATAGGTTTAGGGTTAGGGATACGGTTAGGGTTAGTGTTAGGAATAGTGTTAGGGTTAGGGTTATTGTTACGGTTTGGGTTAATGTTTGGGTTAGGGTTAGGTTTCGAATTAGGGTTAGAGTTTGAGTTAGGGTTAAGTTTAGGGTTAGGGTTTGGGTTTGGGTTTGAGTAAAGATTAGGTTTAGGGTTAGGATTAGGAATAGGGTTAGGGTTAGGGTTTGGGTTAGGGTTAGGTTTAGGATTAGAGTTTGGGTTAGGGTTCGAGTTAGGGTTAGTTTTTGGGTTAGGGTTAGGGTTAGGAATAGATTAGGGTTAGGTTTAGGTTTAGGGTTTGGTTAAGAGTTAGGGTTTGGGTTAGTGTTAGGGTTTGGGTTAAGGTTAGGTTTAGGGTTAGGGTTAGAAATAGGGTTAGGGTTAGGGTTTGGGTTAGGATTAGGGTTTGGGTTAGCTTTCGAGTTAGGGTTAGTTTTTGGGTTAGGGTTAGGGTTAGGATTAGGGTTAGGGTTAGGTTTAGGTTTAGGGTTTGGGTAAGAGTTAGGGTTTGGGTTAGGCTTAGGGTTTGGGTTAGGGTTTGGGTTAAGGTTAGGTTTAGGATTAATGTTAGGAATTGGGTTAGGGTTAGGGTTTGGGTTAGGGTTAGGGTTAGGATTAGGGTTTGGGTTAGGGTTCGAGTTAGGGTTAGTTTTTGGGTTAGAGTTAGGTTTAGGTTTAGTGTTTGGGTTAGGGTTAGGGTTAGGGTTAGGGTTTGGGTTAGGGTTAGGGTTAGCGTCAGGGTTATGTTTAGGGTATTGGTTAGGGTTAGGGTTTAATGTTAGGGTTAGGAATAGGGTTAGGGTTAGGGTTAGGGTTAGGGTTAGTCTTAGGAATAGGGTTAGCTTTCGGGTTCTTGTTAGGGTTTGGGTTAGGGTTAGGGTTAGGGTTAGGGTTAGGGTTACGGTTTGGATTAGGGTTAGGGTTAGGGTTTGAGTTAGGGTTAGGGTTAGGGTTAGGGTTAGGGTTAGGGTTAGGGTTAGGATTAGAGTTAGGGTTAGGGTTAGAGTTTGGGTTAGTGTTAGGGTTAGTGTTAGTGTTAGTGTTAGTGTTTGGGTTAGGGTTAGGGTTAGGGTTAGGGTTAGGGTTTGGGTTATCGTTAGGGTTAGATTTTGGGTTAGGGTTAGGGTTAGGATTAGGGTTAGGTTTAGTGTTAGGGTTAGGGTTAGGGTTAGGGTTAGGATTAGGGTTAGGTTTAGGTTTTGGGTTAGGGTTAGGGTTAGGTTTAATGTTAGGGTTTTGATTAGGGTTAGGATTAGGATTAGAGTTAGATTTAGGGCTATGGTTTGGGTTAATGTTAGGGTTACGATTTGGGTTAGTGTTAGGGTTAGGGTTAGTGTTAGGATTTGGGTTTGGGTTAGGGTTAGGGTTAGGGTTAGGTTTAGGTTTTAAGTTAGGTTTAGGGTTAGGGTTAGGGTTTGGGTTATTGTTAGGGTTAGTTTTTGGGTTAGGGTTTTGGTTAGGATTAGGGTTAGGGTTAGATTTAGGGTTAGGGTTTGGGTTACGGTTAGGGTTAGGGTTAGGGTTTGAGTTAGGGTTAGGTTTAGGGTTAGGGTTTGGGTTAGGGTTAGGGTTAGGTTTAGGGGTTGGGTTTGTGTTAGGGTTAGGGTTAGCGTGAAGGTTATGTTTAGGGTGTTGGTTAGGGTTAGGGTTTAGTGTTAGGGTTAGGAATAGGCTTAGGGTTAGGGATACGGTTAGGGTTAGTGTTAGGAATAGTGTTAGGGTTAGGGTTATTGTTAGGGTTTAGGTTAATGTTTGGGTTAGGGTTAGGTTTCGAATTAGGGTTAGAGTTTGAGTTAGGGTTAAGTTTAGGGTTAGGGTTTGGGTTTGGGTTTGAGTAAAGGTTAGGTTTAGGGTTAGGATTAGGAATAGGGTTAGGGTTAGGGTTTGGGTTAGGGTTAGGTTTAGGATTAGAGTTTGGGTTAGGGTTCGAGTTAGGGTTAGTTTTTGGGTTAGGGTTAGGGTTAGGAATCGATTAGGGTTAGGTTTAGGTTAAGGGTTTGGTTAAGAGTTAGGGTTTGGGTTCGTGTTAGGGTTTGGGTTAAGGTTAGGTTTAGGGGTAGGGTTAGGAATAGGGTTAGGGTTAGGGTTTGGGTTAGGATTAGGGTTTGGGTTATCTTTCGAGTTAGGGTTAGTTTTTGGGTTAGGGTTAGGGTTAGGATTAGCGTTAGGGTTAGGTTTAGGTTTAGGGTTTGGGTTAGGATTAGGGTTTGGGTTAGGCTTAGGGTTTGGGTTAGGGTTTGGGTTAAGGTTAGGTTTAGGATTAATGTTAGGAATTGGGTTAGGGTTAGGGTTTGGGTTAGGGTTAGGGTTAGGGTTAGGATTAGGGTTTGGGTTAGGGTTCGAGTTAGGGTTAGTTTTTGGGTTAGAGTTAGGTTTAGGTTTAGTGTTTGGGTTAGGGTTACGGTTAGGCTTAGGGTTTGGGTTAGGGTTAGGGTTAGCGTCAGGGTTATGTTTAGGGTATTGGTTAGGGTTAGGGTTTAATGTTAGGGTTAGGAATAGGGTTAGGGTTAGGGTTAGGGTTAGGGTTACGGTTTGGATTAGGGTTAGTGTTAGGGTATGAGTTAGGGTTAGGGTTAGGGTTAGGGTTAGGGTTAGGGTTAGGGTTAGGATTAGAGTTAGGGTTAGGGTTAGAGTTTGGGTTAGTGTTAGGGTTAGTGTTAGTGTTAGTGTTAGTGTTTGGGTTAGGGTTAGGGTTAGGGTAAAGGTTAGGGTTTGGGTTATCGTTAGGGTTAGTTTTTGGGTTAGGGTTAGGGTTAGGATTAGGGTTAGGTTTAGTGTTAGGGTTAGGGTTAGGGTTAGGGTTAGGATTAGGGTTAGGTTTAGGTTTTGGGTTAGGGTTTGGGTTAGGTTTAATGTTAGGGTTTTGATTAGGGTTAGGGTTAGGATTAGAGTTAGATTTAGGGCTATGGTTTGGGTTAATGTTAGGGTTACGATTTGGGTTAGTGTTAGGGTTAGGGTTAGTGTTAGGATTTGGGTTTGGGTTAGGGTTAGGGTTAGGGTTAGGTTTAGGTTTTAAGTTAGGTTTAGGGTTAGGGTTAGGGTTTGGTTTAGTGTTAGAGTTAGCGTGAAGGTTATGTTTAGGGTATTGGTTAGGGTTAGAGTTTAGGGTTAGTGTTAGGAATAGGATTAGGGTTAGGTTTAGGGTTAGGGTTAAGGTTAGTGTTAGGAATAGGGTTAGGGTTAGGGTTATTGTTAGGGTTTGGGTTAGCGTTTGGGTTAGGGTTAGGTTTCGAATTAGTGTTAGAGTTTGAGTTAGGGTTAGGGTTAGTGTTAGTGTTTGGGTTAGGGTTTGGGTTAAGGTTAGGTTTAGGGTTAGGGTTAGGAATAGGGTTAGGGTTAGGGTTTGGGTTAGGGTTAGGGTTAGGATTAGGGTTTGGGTTAGGGTTCGAGTTAGGGTTAGTTTTTGGGTTAGGGTTAGTGTTAGGATTAGGGTTAGGGTTAGGTTTAGGTTTAGGGCTTGGTATGGGTTAGGGTTAGGGTTTTGATTAGGGTTAGGGTTAGGATTAGAGTTAGATTTAGGGTTTTGGTTTTGGTTAATGTTAGCTTTAGGATTTGGGTTAGGGTTAGGGTTAGTGTTAGGGTTTGGGTTTGGGTTAAGGTTAGGGTTAGGGTTAGGGTTAGGGTTTCGGTTAGGGTTAGGGTTAGCGTGAAGGTTATGTTTAGGGTATTGGTTAGGGTTAGGGTTTAGGGTTAGGGTTAGAAATAGGGTTAAGGTTAGGGTTAGGGTTAGGGTTAGGGTTAGGGTTAGGGTTAGGGTTTGGGTTATCGTTAGGGTTAGTTTTTGGGTTAGGGTTAGGGTTAGGATTAGGGTTAGCGTTAGGGTTAGGGTTAGGGTTAGGATTAGGGTTAGGTTTAGGTTTTGGGTTAGGGTTAGGGTTAGGTTGAATGTTAGGGTTAGGATTAGGGTTAGGATTAGGATTAGAGTTAGATTTAGGGCTTTGGTTTGGGTTAATGTTAGGGTTAGGATTTGGGTTAGTGTTAGGGTTAGGGTTAGTGTTAGGGTTTGGGTTTGGGGTAGGGTTAGGGTTAGGGTTAGGTTTAGGTTTTTGGTTAGGTTTAGGGTTAGGGTTAGGGTTTGGGTTAGGGTTAGGTTTATCGTGAAGGTTATGTTTAGGGTATTGGTTAGGGTTAGGGTTTAGGGTTAGTGTTAGGAATAGGGTTAGTGTTAGGGTTAGGGTTAGGTTTAAGGTTAGTCTTAGGAATAGGGTTAGGGTTAGGGTTTGTGTTAGGGTTTGGGTTAGTGTTTGGGTTAGGGTTAGGGTTCGAGTTAGGGTTAGAGTTTGAGTTAGGGTTAGGGTTAGGGTTAGGGTTTGGGTTAGGGTTTGGGTTAAGTTTAGGTTTAGGGTTAGGGTTAGGAATAAGGTTAGGGTTATTGTTTGGGTTAGGGTTAGGGTTAGGATTAGGGTTTGGGTTAGGGTTCGAGTTAGGGTTAGTTTTTGGGTTAGGGTTAGGGTTAGGATTAGGGTTAGGGTTAGGTTTAGGTTTAGGGTTTGGGTAAGGGTTAGGGTTTGGGTAGGGTTAGGGTTAAGTTTAGGGTTAGGGTTAGGGTTAGATTTAGGCTGTGGTTTAGGTTTAGTGTTATATTTTGGGTTAGGTTTAGGGTTAGGATAAGGGTTAGGGTTAGGTTTAGGGTTAGGGTTTGGGTTAGGGTTAGGGTTAGTGTTTGAGATAGGGTTAGGGTTAGGGTTTTGGTTAGGGTTAGGGTTTGGGTTAACGTCAGTGTTAGTTTTTGGGTTAGGGTTAGGGTTAGGATTAGGGTTAGGGTTAGGGTTAGGGTTAGGGTTAGTGTTAGGATTAGGGTTAGGGTTAGGGTTAGGTTTAGGTTTAGGGTTTGGGTAAAGGTTAGGGTTTCTGTTAGGTTAGGGTTAGGGTTAGGGTTAGGGTTTGGTTTAGGGTTAGTGTTATATTTTGTGTTAGGTTTAGGGTTAGGAAAAGGGTTAGGGTTAGGTTTAGGGTTACCCTTTGAGTTAGGGTTAGGGTTAGGGTTAGGGTTAGGGTTAGGATTAGGGTTAGGATTAGAGTTAGGGTTAGGGTTTTGTTTTGGTTTAGGGTTAGGGTTAGGGTTTGGGTGAGTGTTAGGCTTAGGGCTAGGGTTAGGGTTAGGTTAGGGTTAGGGTTAGGGTTAGGGTTAGGGTTAGGGTTAGGGTTTGGGTTATAGTTAGGGTTAGTTTTTATGTTAGGGTTAGTGTTAGGATTATGGTTAGGGTTAGATTTAGGGTTAGGGTTTGGGTTAGGGTTAGGGTTAGGTTTTGAGTAAGGGTAAGGTTTAGGCTTAGGGTTTGGGTTAGGGTTAGGGTTAGGGTTAGGAGTTGGGTTTGTGTTAGGGTTAGGGTTAGGGTTAGGATTAGGGTTAGGGTTAGGGTTAGGATTAGGGTTAGGTTTAGGTTTTGGGTTAGGGTTAGGGTTAGGTTTAATGTTAGGGTTTTGATTAGGGTTAGGGTTAGGATTAGAGTTAGGTTTAGGGTTTTGGTTTGGGTTAATGTTAGGGTTAGGATTTGAGTTAGTGTTAGGGTTAGGGTTAGTGTTAGGGTTAGGGTTTGGTTTAGGGTTAGGGTTAGGGTTAGGTTTAGTTTTTTGGTTACGTTTAGGGTTAGGGTTAGGGTTTGGGTTAGGGTTTGGGTTAGGGTTAGGTTTCGAATTAGTGTTAGAGTTTGAGTTAGGGTTAGGGTTAGTGTTAGGGTTTGGGTTAGGGTTTGGGTTAAGGTTAGGTTTAGGGTTAGGGTTAGGAATAGGGTTAGGGTTAGGGTTTGGGTTAGGGTTAGGGTTAGGATTAGGGTTTGGGTTAGGGTTCGAGTTAGGGTTATTTTTTGGGTTAGGGTTAGGGTTAGGATTAGGGTTAGGGTTAGGTTTAGGTTTAGGGTTTGGGTAAGGGTTAGGGTTAGGGTTAGGGTTAGGGTTAGGGTTAGGATTAGGGTTAGGTTTAGGTTTTGGGTTAGGGTTAGGTTTACGTTTAATGTTAGGGTTTTGATTAGGGTTAGGGTTAGGATTAGAGTTAGATTTAGGGTTTTGGTTTTGGTTAATGTTAGCTTTAGGATTTGGGTTAGGGTTAGGGTTAGTGTTAGGGTTTGGGTTTGGGTTAAGGTTAGGGTTAGGGTTAGGGTTAGGGTTTCGGTTAGGGTTAGGGTTAGCGTGAAGGTTATGTTTAGGGTATTGGTTAGGGTTAGGGTTTAGGGTTAGGGTTAGAAATAGGGTTAAGGTTAGGGTTAGGGTTAGGGTTAGGGTTAGGGTTAGGGTTTGGGTTATCGTTAGGGTTAGTTTTTAGGTTAGGGTTAGGGTTAGGATTAGGGTTAGTGTTAGGGTTAGTGTTAGGGTTAGGGTTACTGTTAGGGTTAGGATTAGGGTTAGGTTTAGGTTTTGGGTTAGGGTTAGGGTTAGGTTTAATGTTAGTGTTTTGATTAGGGTTAGGATTAGGATTAGAGTTAGATTTAGGGCTTTGGTTTGGGTTAATGTTAGGGTTAGGATTTGGGTTAGTGTTAGGGTTAGGGTTAGTGTTAGGGTTTGGGTTTGGGGTAGGGTTAGGGTTAGGGTTAGGTTTAGGTTTTTGGTTAGGTTTAGGGTTAGGGTTAGGGTTTGGGTTAGGGTTAGTGTTAGCGTGAAGGTTATGTTTAGGGTATTGGTTAGGGTTAGGGTTTAGGGATAGTCTTAGGAATAGGGTTAGTGTTAGGGTTAGGGTTAGGTTTAAGGTTAGTGTTAGGAATAGGGTTAGGGTTAGGGTTATTGTTAGGGTTTGGGTTAGTGTTTGGGTTAGGGTTAGGGTTCGAGTTAGGGTTAGAGTTTGAGTTAGGGTTAGGGTTAGGGCTAGGGTTTGGGTTAGGGTTTGGGTTAAGGTTAGGTTTAGGGTTAGGGTTAGGAATAGGGTTAGGGTTAGGGTTTGGGTTAGGGTTAGGGTTAGGATTAGGGTTTGGGTTAGGTTTAGGGTTAGGTTTAGGGTTTTTGTTAGGGTTAGGGTTAGCGTGAAAGTTATGTTTAGGGTATTGGTTAGGGTTAGGGTTTAGGTTTAGTGTTAGGAATAGGTTAGGGTTAGGATTAAGGTTAGTGTTAGGAATAGGGTTAGGGTTAGGGTTATTGTTACGGTTTGGGTTAGTGTTTGGGTTAGGGTTAGGGTTCGAGTTAGGCTTAGAGTTTGAGTTAGGGTTAGGGTTAGGGTTAGGGTTTGGGTTAGGGTTTGGGTTAAGATTAGGTTTAGGGTTAGGGTTAGGAATAGGGTTAGGGTTAGGGTTTGGGTTAGGGTTAGGGTTAGGATTAGGGTTTGGGTTAGGATTTGAGTTAGGGTTAGTTTTTGGGTTAGGGTTAGGGTTAGGATTAGGGTTAGGGTTAGGTTTAGGTTTAGGGTTTGGGTAAGGGTTAGGGTTTGGGTTAGGGTTAGGGTTAGGGTAGGGGTTAGGGTTAGGGTTTGGTTTAGGGTTAGTGTTATTTTTTGGGTTAGGTTTAGGGTTAGGATAAGGGTTAGGGTTAGGTTTAGGGTTAGGGTTTGGGTTAGGGTTAGGCTTAGTGTTTGAGATAGGGTTAGGGTTAGGGTTATGGTTATGGTTAGGGTTAGGGTTAGGGTTAGGGTTAGGGTTAGGGTTAGGGTTAGGGTTATTGTTTGGGTTAGGGTTAGGGTTAGGATTAGGGTTTGGGTTAGGGTTCGAGTTAGGGTTAGTTTTTGGGTTAGGGTTAGGGTTAGGATTAGGGTTAGGGTTAGGTTTAGGTTTAGGGTTTGGGTAAGGGTTAGGGTTTGGGTAGGGTTAGGGTTAAGTTTAGGGTTAGGGTTAGGGTTAGATTTAGGCTGTGGTTTAGGTTTAGTGTTATATTTTGGGTTAGGTTTAGGGTTAGGATAAGGGTTAGGGTTAGGTTTAGGGTTAGGGTTTGGGTTAGGGTTAGGGTTAGTGTTTGAGATAGGGTTAGGGTTAGGGTTTTGGTTAGGGTTAGGGTTTGGGTTAACGTCAGTGTTAGTTTTTGGGTTAGGGTTAGGGTTAGGATTAGGGTTAGGGTTAGGGTTAGGGTTAGGGTTAGTGTTAGGATTAGGGTTAGGGTTAGGGTTAGGTTTAGGTTTAGGGTTTGGGTAAAGGTTAGGGTTTCTGTTAGGTTAGGTTTAGGGTTAGGGTTAGGGTTTGGATTAGGGTTAGTGTTATATTTTGTGTTAGGTTTAGGGTTAGGATAAGGGTTAGGGTTAGGTTTAGGGTTAGCCTTTGTGTTAGGGTAAGGGTGAGGGTAAGGGTTAGGGTTAGGATTAGGGTTAGGATTAGAGTTAGGGTTAGGGTTTTGGTTTGGTTTAGGGTTAGGGTTAGGGTTTGGGTTAGTGTTAGGGTTAGTGTTAGTGTGAGTGTTAGGGTTTGGGTTAGGGTTAGGGTTAGGGTTAGGGTTAGGGTTAGGGTTTGGGTTATAGTTAGGGTTAGTTTTTATGTTAGGGTTAGTGTTAGGATTATGGTTAGGGTTAGATTTAGGGTTAGGGTTTGGGTTAGGGTTAGGGTTAGGTTTTGAGTAAGGGTTAGGTTTAGGGTTAGTGTTTGGGTTAGGGTTAGGGTTAGGGTTAGGAGTTGGGTTTGTGTTAGGGTTAGGGTTAGGGTTAGGATTAGGGTTAGGGTTAGGGTTAGGATTAGGGTTAGGTTTAGGTTTTGGGTTAGGGTTAGGGTTAGGTTTAATGTTAGGGTTTTGATTAGGGTTAGGGTTAGGATTAGAGTTAGGTTTAGGGTTTTGGTTTGGGTTAATGTTAGGGTTAGGATTTGAGTTAGTGTTAGGGTTAGGGTTCTTGTTAGGGTTAGGGTTTGGTTTAGGGTTAGGGTTAGGGTTAGGTTTAGTTTTTTGGTTATGTTTAGGGTTAGGGTTAGGGTTTGGGTTAGGGTTAGGGTTAGCGTGAAGTTTATGTTTAGGTTATTGGTTAGGGTTAGGGTTTAGGGATAGGGTTAGGAATAGTGTTAGGGTTAAGGTTAGGGTTAGGGTTAGTGTTAGGAATAGGGTTAGGGTTAGGGTTTGCGTTAGGGTTAGAGTTAGGATTAGGGTTTGGGTTAGGGTTCGAGTTAGGGTTAGTTTTTGTGTTAGGATTAGGGTTAGGGTTAGGGTTTGGGTTAGGGATAGGTTTAGGGTTAGGGTTTGGGTTAGGGTTAGGGTTTTGGCTTGGTTTAGGGTTAGGGTTAGGGTTTGGGTTAGTGTTAGGTTTAGTGTTAGTGTTAGTATTAGGGTTTGGGTTAGGAATAGGGTTAGGGTTAGGGTTTGGGTTATCATTAGGGTTAGTTTTTGGGTTAGGGTTAGGGTTAGGGTTAGGGTTAGGGTTAGGGTTAGGGTTAGGATTAGGGTTAGGTTTAGGTTTTGGGTTAGGGTAAGGGTTAGGTTTAATGTTAGGCTTTTGATTAGGGTTAGGGTTAGGATTAGAGTTAGATTTAGGGTTTTGGTTTGGGTTAAAGTTAGGGTTAGGATTTGGATTAGCGTTAGGCTTAGTGTTAGGGTTTGGGTTTGGGTTAGGGTTAGGGTTAGGGTTAGGTTTAGGTTTTTGGTTAGGTTTAGGGTTAGGGTTAGTGTTTGGGTTAGGGTTAGGGTTAGCGTTAAGGTTAGTGTTAAGAATATGGTTAGGGTTAGGGTTATTGTTAGGGTTTGTCTTAGTGTTTGGCTAAGGGTTAGTGTTCGAGTTAGGATTAGACATTGAGTTAGCGTTAGGGTTAGGTTAGGGTTTGTGTTAGGGTTTGGGTTAAGGTTAGGTTTAGGGTTAGGGTTAGGAATAGTGTTAGGGTTAGGCTTTGTTTTAGGGTTAGGGTTAGGATTAGGGTTTGGGTTAGGGTTCGAGTTAGGGTTAGTTTTTGGGTTAGGGTTAGGGTTAGGATTAGGGTTAGGGTTAGGGTTAGGTTTAGGTTTAGGGTTTGGGTAAGGGTTAGGGTTTGTGTTAGGGTTAGGGTTAGGGTTAGGGTTAGGGTTTGGTTTAGGGTTAGTGTTATTTTTTGGGTTAGGTTTAGGGTTAGGATAAGGGTTAGGGTTAGGTTAAGGTTAGGGTTTGGGTTAGGGTTAGGGTTAGGGTTTGACTTAGGGTTAGGGTTAGGGTTATGGTTAGGGTCACGGTTAGGGTTAGGATTTGGGTTAGGGTTTCGGTTAGGGCTAGGGTTAGGTTTAGGGTTTGCGTTAGGGTGAGGGTTAGGGTTAGGGTTTGAGTTATGGTTAGGGTTAGGGTTAGGGTTAGGCTTAGGGTTTGGGTTAGGGTTAGGGTTAGTGTTAGAGGTTGGGTTTGTGTTAGGGTTAGGGTTAGGGTTAGGATTAGGGTAAGGGTTAGGCTTAGGATTAGAGTTAGGTTTAGGATTAGAGTTAGAGTTAGGGTTAGGGTTTTGGTTTGGGTTAGGGTTAGGGTTAGGATTTGGGTTAGTGTTAGAGTTAGGGTTAGTGTTAGGGTTAGGGTTTGGGTTAGGGTTAGGGTTAGCGTTATGATTAGGGTTTGAGTTAGGGTTAGGTTAGTGTTAGGGTTAGGGTTTGGGTTAGGGTTAGGTTTAGGTTTAGGTTTGAGTTTGAGTTAGGTTTAGGCTTAGCCTTAGGATTAAGGTTATGGTTAGTCTTATGGTTTGGGTTAGGGTTAGGGTTAGGGTTAGGGTTAGGGTTAGGGTTTGGGATAGGGTTAGGGTTAGGGTTAGGGTTAGGGTTTGGGTTAGGGTTAGAGTTAGGTTTAGGATTAGGGTTAGGTTTAGGATTAGGATTTGGGTTAGGGTTAGGTTTTGCGTTAGGGTTCGGTTTAGGGTTAGGTTTAATTTTTGGCTTAGGGTTAGGGTTAGGTTTAGGATTACGGTTAGGGTTAGTGTTAGGGTTAGGATTTGGGTTAGGGTTAGGGTTTGATTAGCGTTTGGGTTAGGGTTAGGTTTAGGGTTAGGGTTTGGGTTAAGGTTAGGGTTACGGTTAGGGTTAGGATTCGCGTTAGGGTTAGGGTTAGGGTTACGGTTAGGGTTAGGAAAAGGGTTAGGGTTAGGGTTATTGTTAGGGTTTGGGTTAGAGTTTCTGTTAGGGTTAGGTTTAGATTTTGGGTTCGGGTTAGAATTAGGGTTATGGTTAGGGTTTGAGTTCGGGTTAGCTTTAGGGTTAGGGTTAGGGTTTTGGTTAGGGTTAATGTTAGGTTTAGGGTTTGAGTTTGAGTAAGGATTAGGGTTAGCATTAGGGTTAAGGTTAGGGTTAGGGATAGGGTTTGGGTTTCGGTTATGATTAGGGTTAGGGTTAGGGTTAGTGATAGTGTTAGGGTTAGGCTTAGTGTTAAGGTTAGTGTTTGGGTTAGGGTTAGGTTTTGGGTTAGGTTTACGATTAGTGTTAAGTTTAGGGTTTGGTTTTGGGTTAGGTTTAAGGTTAGGGATAGCGTTAGGCTTAGGTTTAGGGTTCGGGTTAGGGTTAGGGTTTGGGTTAAAGTTAGGTTTAGGGTTAGGGTTAGGGTTCGGGTTACGGTTATGATTAGGGTTTGGGTAAGGTTTAGCGTTAGGTTTAGGGTTAGGGTTTTGGTTACGGTTAGGGTTAGGGTTTGGGTTTCGGTTAGGATTAGGGTTAGGGTTAGGGTTAGGGTTAGTGTTAGGGTTAGGGTGTGGATTAGGGTTAGGGTTAGTATTAGGGTTATGATTAGGGTTAAGTTTAGGGTTTGTGTTTGGGTAAGGGT
>CM069524.1:5000-10000 GCA_035773235.1 Eospalax fontanierii | reverse complement strand
GGTTTGGGTAAGGGTTAGGGTTAGGGTTAGGGATAGGGTTTGGTTTAGGGTTAGGTATAGGAGTAGTGTTTGGGTTAGGGTTCGAGTTAGGGTTTGTTTTTGGGTTAGGGTTAGGATTAGATTAGGGTTAGGTTTAGGTTTAGGGTTTGGATAAGGGTTAGGGTTAGGGTTAGGGTTAGGGTTTGGTTTAGGGTTAGTGTTATTTTTTGGGTTAGGTTTAGGGTTAGGATAAGGGTTAGGGTTAGGTTTAGGATTAGGGTTTGGGTTAGGGTTAGGGTTAGTGTTTGAGTTAGGGTTAGGGTTAGGGTTAGGGTTAGGGTTAAGGTTAGGGTTAGGATTTGGGTTAGGATTTGGGTTAGGGTTTGGGTTAGGGTTAGGGTTAGGGTTAGGGTTAGGGTTTGGGTTAGGGTTAGGGTTAGGGTTAGGGTTAGGGTTTGGGTCAGGGTTTGGCTTAAGGTTAGGTTTAGGGTTAATGTTAGGAATAGGGTTAGGGTTAGGGTTTGGGTTAGGGTTAGGTTTAGGATTATGGTTTGGGTTAGTGTTCGAGTTAGGGTTAGTTTTTGGTTTAGGTTTAGGGTTAGGGTTAGGGTTTTTGTTAGGGTTAGCGTTAGGGTTAGGGTTTGGGTTAGGGTTAGGGTTAGGGTGAGGGTTATGATTAGGGTATTACTTAGGTTTAGGGTTTAGGGTTAGGGTTAGGAATTGAGTTAGGGTTAGGGTTAGTGTTAGGGTTAGTGTTAGGAATAGGGTTAGGGTTAGGGTTATTGTTAGGGTTTGGGTTAGGGTTTGGATTAGGGTTAGGTTTAGTTTTGTGTTAGGGTTAGAGTTAGGGTTAGAGATTGAGTTAGGGTTAGGGTTAGGGTTAGGGTTAGGGTTAGGGTTAGGATTAGGGTTAGGGTTTGTGTTAGGGTTAGGGTTAGCGCGGAGGGTTATGTTTAGGGTATTGGTTAGGGTTAGGGTTTAATGTTAGGGTTAGGAATAGGGTTAGGGTTAGGGTTAGGGTTAGGTTTAGTCTTAGAAAAAGGGTTAGGGTTAGGGTTATTGTTAGGGTTTGGGTTAGGGTTAGGGTTAGGGTTAGGGTTAGGGTTAGGGTTAGGGTTAGGGTTACGGTTTGGATTAGGGTTAGGGTTAGGGTTTGAGTTAGGGTTAGGGTTAGGGTTAGGGTTAGGGTTAGGGTTAGAGTTAGGGTTAGGATTAGAGTTAGGGTTAGGGTTAGAGTTTGGGTTAGTGTTAGGGTTAGTGTTAGTGTTAGTGTTAGTGTTTGGGTTAGGGTTAGGGTTAGGGTTAGGGTTAGGGTTTGGGTTATCGTTAGGGTTAGTTTTTGGGTTAGGGTTAGGGTTAGGATTAGGGTTAGGTTTAGTGTTAGGGTTAGGGTTAGGGTTAGGGTTAGGATTAGGGTTAGGTTTAGGTTTTGGGTTAGGGTTAGGGTTAGGTTTAATGTTAGGGTTTTGATTAGGGTTAGGG
The DNA here is from genome assembly GCA_035773235.1 of Eospalax fontanierii. Taxonomy (NCBI): domain Eukaryota; kingdom Metazoa; phylum Chordata; class Mammalia; order Rodentia; family Spalacidae; genus Eospalax; species Eospalax fontanierii. The sequence goes on along the minus strand of CM069524.1, from coordinate 8,539 downwards.
TTAGGATTAGAGTTAGATTTAGGGCTATGGTTTGGGTTAATGTTAGGGTTACGATTTGGGTTAGTGTTAGGGTTAGGGTTAGTGTTAGGATTTGGATTTGGGTTAGGGTTAGGGTTAGGGTTAGGTTTAGGCTTTAAGTTAGGTTTAGGGTTAGGGTTAGGGTTTGGGTTATTGTTAGGGTTAGTTTTTGGGTTAGGGTTTTGGTTACGATTAGGGTTAGGGTTAGATTTAGGGTTAGGGTTTGGGTTACGGTTAGGGTTAGGGTTAGGGTTTGAGTTAGGGTTAGGTTTAGGGTTAGGGTTTGGGTTAGGGTTAGGGTTAGGTTTAGGGGTTGGGTTTGTGTTAGGGTTAGGGTTAGCGTGAAGGTTATGTTTAGGGTGTTGGTTAGGGTTAGGGTTTAGTGTTAGGGTTAGGAATAGGTTTAGGGTTAGGGATACGGTTAGGCTTAGTGTTAGGAATAGTGTTAGGGTTAGGGTTATTGTTAGGGTTTGGGTTAATGTTTGGGTTAGGGTTAGGTTTCGAATTAGGGTTAGAGTTTGAGTTAGGGTTAAGTTTAGGGTTAGGGTTTGGGTTTGGGTTTGAGTAAAGGTTAGGTTTAGGGTTAGGATTAGGAATAGGGTTAGGGTTAGGGTTTGGGTTAGGGTTAGGTTTAGGATTAGAGTTTGGGTTAGGGTTCGAGTTAGGGTTAGTTTTTGGGTTAGGGTTAGGGTTAGGAATAGATTAGGGTTAGGTTTAGGTTTAGGGTTTGGTTAAGAGTTAGGGTTTGGGTTAGTGTTAGGGTTTGGGTTAAGGTTAGGTTTAGGGTTAGGGTTAGGAATAGGTTTAGGGTTAGGGTTTGGGTTAGGATTAGGGTTTGGGTTAGCTTTCGAGTTAGGGTTAGTTTTTGGGTTAGGGTTAGGGTTAGGATTAGGGTTAGGGTTAGGTATAGGTTTAGGGTTTGGGTAAGAGTTAGGGTTTGGGTTAGGCTTAGGGTTTGGGTTAGGGTTTGGGTTAAGGTTAGGTTTAGGATTAATGTTAGGAATTGGGTTAGGGTTAGGGTTTGGGTTAGGGTTAGGGTTAGGATTAGGGTTTGGGTTAGGGTTCGAGTTAGGGTTAGTTTTTGGGTTAGAGTTAGGTTTAGGTTTAGTGTTTGGGTTAGGGTTAGGGTTAGGGTTAGGGTTTGGGTTAGGGTTAGGGTTAGCGTCAGGGTTATGTTTAGGGTATTGGTTAGGGTTAGGGTGTAATGTTAGGGTTAGGAATAGGGTTAGGGTTAGGGTTAGGGTTAGGGTTAGTCTTAGGAATAGGGTTAGCGTTCGGGTTCTTGTTAGGGTTTGGGTTAGGGTTAGGGTTAGGGTTAGGGTTAGGGTTAGGGTTACGGTTTGGATTAGGGTTAGGGTTAGGGTTTGAGTTAGGGTTAGGGTTAGGGTTAGGGTTAGGGTTAGGGTTAGGGTTAGGGTTAGGATTAGAGTTAGGGTTAGGGTTAGAGTTTGGGTTAGTGTTAGGGTTAGTGTTAGTGTTAGTGTTAGTGTTTGGGTTAGGGTTAGGGTTAGGGTTAGGGTTAGGGTTTGGGTTATCGTTAGGGTTAGTTTTTCGGTTAGGGTTAGGGTTAGGATGAGGGTTAGGTTTAGTGTTAGGGTTAGGGTTAGGGTTAGGGTTAGGATTAGGGTTAGGTTTAGGTTTTGGGTTAGGGTTAGGGTTAGGTTTAATGTTAGGGTTTTGATTAGGGTTAGGGTTAGGATTAGAGTTAGATTTAGGGCTATGGTTTGGGTTAATGTTAGGATTACGATTTGGGTTAGTGTTAGGGTTAGGGTTAGTGTTAGGATTTGGGTTTGGGTTAGGGTTAGGGTTAGGGTTAGGTTTAGGTTTTAAGTTAGGTTTAGGGTTAGGGTTAGGGTTTGGGTTATTGTTAGGGTTAGTTTTTGGGTTAGGGTTTTGGTTAGGATTAGGGTTAGGGTTAGATTTAGGGTTAGGGTTTGGGTTACGGTTAGGGTTAGGGTTAGGGTTTGAGTTAGGGTTAGGTTTAGGGGTTGGGTTTGTGTTAGGGTTAGGGTTAGCGTGAAGGTTATGTTTAGGGTGTTGGTTAGGGTTAGGGTTTAGTGTTAGGGTTAGGAATAGGTTTAGGGTTAGGGATACGGTTAGGGTTAGTGTTAGGAATAGTGTTAGGGTTAGGGTTATTGTTAGGGTTTGGGTTAATGTTTGGGTTAGGGTTAGGTTTCGAATTAGGGTTAGAGTTTGAGTTAGGGTTAAGTTTAGGGTTAGGGTTTGGGTTTGGGTTTGAGTAAAGGTTAGGTTTAGGGTTAGGGTTAGGAATAGGGTTAGGGTTAGGGTTTGGGTTAGGATTAGAGTTTGGGTTAGGGTTCGAGTTAGGGTTAGTTTTTGGGTTAGGGTTAGGGTTAGGAATAGATTAGGGTTAGGTTTAGGTTTAGGGTTTGGTTAAGAGTTAGGGTTTGGGTTAGTGTTAGGGTTTGGGTTAAGGTTAGGTTTAGGGTTAGGGTTAGGAATAGGGTTAGGGTTAGGGTTTGGGTTAGGATTAGGGTTTGGGTTAGCTTTTGAGTTAGGGTTAGTTTTTGGGTTAGGGTTAGGGTTAGGATTAGGGTTAGGGTTAGGTTTAGGTTTAGGGTTTGGGTAAGGGTTAGGGTTTGGGTTAGGCTTAGGGTTTGGGTTAGGGTTTGGGTTAAGGTTAGGTTTAGGATTAATGTTAGGAATTGGGTTAGGGTTAGGGTTTGGGTTAGGGTTAGGGTTAGGGTTAGGATTAGGGTTTGGGTTAGGGTTCGAGTTAGGGTTAGTTTTTGGGTTAGAGTTAGGTTTAGGTTTAGTGTTTGGGTTAGGGTTAGGGTTAGGGTTAGGGTTTGGGTTAGGGTTAGGGTTAGCGTCAGGGTTATGTTTAGGGTATTGGTTAGGGTTAGGGTTTAATGTTAGGGTTAGGAATAGGGTTAGGGTTAGGGTTAGGGTTAGGGTTAGTCTTAGGAATAGGGTTAGCGTTCGGGTTCTTGTTAGGATTTGGGTTAGGGTTAGGGTTAGGGTTAGGGTTAGGGTTAGGGTTACGGTTTGGATTAGGGTTAGTGTTAGGGTATGAGTTAGGGTTAGGGTTAGGGTTAGGGTTAGGGTTAGGGTTAGGGTTAGGGTTAGGATTAGAGTTAGGGTTAGGGTTAGAGTTTGGGTTAGTGTTAGGGTTAGTGTTAGTGTTAGTGTTAGTGTTTGGGTTAGGGTTAGGGTTAGGGTAAGGTTTAGGGTTTGGGTTATCGTTAGGGTTAGTTTTTGGGTTAGGGTTAGGGTTAGGATTAGGGTTAGGTTTAGTGTTAGGGTTAGGGTTAGGGTTAGGGTTAGGATTAGGGTTAGGTTTAGGTTTTGGGTTAGGGTTAGGGTTAGGTTTAATGTTAGGGTTTTGATTAGGGTTAGGGTTAGGGTTAGGGTTAGGGTTAGGGTTAGGGTTAGGGTTAGGGTTAGGGTTAGGGTTAGGGTTAGGTTTAGGTTTTAAGTTAGGTTTAGGGTTAGGGTTAGGGTTTGGGTTAGGGTTAGGGTTAGCGTGAAGTTTATGTTTAGGGTATTGGTTAGGGTTA
>CM069524.1:0-2500 GCA_035773235.1 Eospalax fontanierii | reverse complement strand
TTGGGGTTAGTGTTAGGGTTAGGGTTTGGTTTAGGGTTAGGGTTAGGGTTAGGTTTAGTTTTTTTGGTTACGTTTAGGGTTAGGGTTAGGGTTTGGGTTAGGGTTAGGGTTAGCGTGAAGGTTATGTTTAGGTTATTGGTTAGGGTTAGGGTTTAGGGATAGGGTTAGGAATAGGGTTAGGGTTAAGGTTAGGGTTAGGGTTAGTGTTAGGAATAGGGTTAGGGTTAGGGTTTGCGTTAGGGTTAGAGTTAGGATTAGGGTTTGGGTTAGGGTTCGAGTTAGGGTTAGTTTTTGTGTTAGGATTAGGGTTAGGGTTAGGGTTTGGGTTAGGGATAGGTTTAGGGTTAGGGTTTGGGTTAGGGTTAGGGTTTTGGCTTGGTTTAGGGTTAGGGTTAGGGTTTGGGTTAGTGTTAGGTTTAGTGTTAGTGTTAGTATTAGGGTTTGGGTTAGGGATAGGGTTAGGGTTAGGGTTTGGGTTATCATTAGGGTTAGTTTTTGGGTTAGGGTTAGGGTTAGGGTTAGGGTTAGGGTTAGGGTTAGGGTTAGGATTAGGGTTAGGTTTAGGTTTTGGGTTAGGGTAAGGGTTAGGTTTAATGTTAGGCTTTTGATTAGGGTTAGGGTTAGGATTAGAGTTAGATTTAGGGTTTTGGTTAGGGTTAAAGTTAGGGTTAGGATTTGGATTAGGGTTAGGCTTAGTGTTAGGGTTTGGGTTTGGGTTAGGTTTAGGGTTAGGGTTAGGTTTAGGTTTTTGGTTAGGTTTAGGGTTAGGGTTAGTGTTTGGATAGGGTTAGGGTTAGCGTTAAGGTTAGTATTAAGAATATGGTGAGGGTTAGGGTTATTGTAAGGGTTTGTCCAAGTGTTTGGATAAGCGTTAGGGTTCGAGTTAGAGGTAGAGTGTGAGTTAGGGTAAGGGTTAGGTTAGGGTTTGTGTTAGGGTTTGGGTTAAGGTTAGGTTTAGGGTTAGGGTTAGGAATAGTGTTAGGGTTAGGGTTTGTTTTAGGGTTAGGGTTAGGATTAGGGTTTGGGTTAGGGTTCGAGTTAGGGTTAGTTTTTGGGTTAGGGTTAGTGTTAGGATTAGGGTTAGGGTTAGGGTTAGGTTTAGGTTTAGGGTTTGGGTAAGGGTTAGGGTTTGTGTTAGGGTTAGGGTTAGGGTTAGGGTTAGGGTTTGGTTTAGGGTTAGTGTTATTTTTGGGTTAGGTTTAGGGTTAGGATAAGGGTTAGGGTTAGGTTAAGGTTAGGGTTTGGGATAGGGTTAGGGTTAGGGTTTGACTTAGGGTTAGGGTTAGGGTTATGGTTAGGGCCACGGTTAGGGTTAGGATTTGGGTTAGGGATTCGGTTAGGGTTAGGGTTAGGTTTAGGGTTTGCGTTAGGGTGAGGGTTAGGGTTAGGGTTTGAGTTATGGTTAGGGTTAGGGTTAGGGTTAGGCTTAGGGTTTGGGTTAGGGTTAGGGTTAGTGTTAGAGGTTGGGTTTGTGTTAGGGTTAGGGTTAGGGTTAGGATTAGGGTTAGGGTTAGGGTTAGGATTAGAGTTAGGTTTAGGATTAGAGTTAGAGTTAGGGTTAGGGTTTTGGTTTGGGTTAGGGTTAGGGTTAGGATTTGGGTTAGTGTTAGGGTTAGGGTTAGTGTTAGGGTTAGGGTTTGGGTTAGGGTTAGGGTTAGCGTTATGATTAGGGTTTGAGTTAGGGTTAGGTTAGTGTTAGGGTTAGGGTTTGGGTTAGGGTTAGGTTTAGGTTTAGGTTTGAGTTTGAGTTAGGTTTAGGCTTAGCCTTAGGATTAAGGTTATGGTTAGTCTTATGGTTTGGGTTAGGGTTAGGGTTAGGGTTAGGGTTAGGGTTAGGGTTTGGGATAGGGTTAGGGTTAGGGTTAGGGTTTGGGTTAGGGTTAGAGTTAGGTTTAGGATTAGGGTTAGGGTTAGGATTAGGATTTGGGTTAGGGTTAGGTTTTGCGTTAGGGTTCGGTTTAGGGTTAGGTTTAATTTTTGGCTTAGGGTTAGGGTTAGGTTTAGGATTACGGTTAGGGTTAGTGTTAGGGTTAGGATTTGGGTTAGGGTTAGGGTTTGATTAGGGTTTGGGTTAGGGTTAGGTTTAGGGTTAGGGTTTGGGTTAAGGTTAGGGTTACGGTTAGGGTTAGGAATCGGGTTAGGGTTAGGGTTAGGGTTACGGTTAGGGTTAGGAAAAGGGTTAGGGTTAGGTTTATTGTTAGGGTTTGGGTTAGAGTTTGTGTTAGGGTTAGGTTTAGATTTTGGGTTCGGGTTAGAATTAGGGTTATGGTTAGGGTTTGAGTTCGGGTTAGCTTTAGGGTTAGGGTTAGGGTTTGGGTTAGGGTTAATGTTAGGTTTAGGGTTTTAGTTTGAGTAAGGATTAGGGTTAGCATTAGGGTTAAGGTTAGGGTTAGGGATAGGGTTTGGGTTTCGGTTATGATTAGGGTTAGGGTTAGGGTTAGTGATAGTGTTAGGGTTAGGCTTAGTGTTAAGGTTAGTGTTTGGGTTAGGGTTAGGTTTT